>JBBBDQ010001471.1:1747500-1945000 GCA_037127315.1 Ascarosepion bandense
CCTTGGCAGGGGTTTCCTCTTTCTAGTTTTATATTTTCACTCTTGAGAGCGGTCAAGTTCATTGCATTTATTCTTTCTCATTTTAATAATCATTTCTTGCTAATCGCCGAGATGATGTCAATATTGCCTTGGCAGGGGTTTCCTCTTTCTAGTTTTATATTTTCACTCTTGAGAGCGGTCAAGTTCATTGCACTTATTCTTTCTCATTTTAATAATCATTTCTTGCTAATCACTGAGATGATGTCGGTTTGCCTTGGCGGGGGTTTGCGGTCTTTGACTGTTCTTTCTAGTTATTTATTTTTTGTTTTCATCAATTATGATCTCATAAATGGCGTACGATTTATTCATTGATTGACCTTTTATATCATCTTTTACGATTTTTACACTGTTTTCAATTATCGGATACAGTAAAAAACTATATATTTTGCTTGTAAACTTTTCCGTTACACCCAATGGTGTGTAGGGCAGCGTTTTTGCTGTTTCCGTAACAAACTGTTTTTTTATGGGGCAGGGTTGTTAGCCCTGCGCTTAACCCCCAAACCGAGAGGAAGGTGATTTTCTAAGCTTAGCTTAGACGTGACACACGGCCGAAAATGGGGGGGGGGTACCCAGTGAGGATCGAACTCACTACTCAGTTATAATCATTCTAGGAAGAGAAACTTGCTAACCATTACACCACGCCGAAGTGCCCATGTTTTGCTTGTGGTATTTCATAATTAGAATTCTAGTTTGAATATATTTCTCATTCAATGTATCGATAGCGGGTTATCCATTCTTTTCCAGTTTATAGTGGAGAGTCCGTTCTAGTGAAGGGTAGTATTATGTTGTTGCAGATTAACAGAATTTGGCCTCGTTGTAGATAGCCCTCTGTAAGTCATAAAATGATTACAAATCAAGAAAAGCAAATTGAGTTGAAAAATAACATTTTATATATACACATACGAAGTAATCCTTTACATATGGGTTCAACGGACGTTAAAATGTTCATGGCAATAAAGTGCTGGAAAGAGAATTAATGCTTAGGAATGTGGGAGCGTTGTAAGTAAGGAATGTCTTTGATGTATTCGCTCCTTAGGTCAGTAAGTAGTTTTGAGACAGCGAAAGATAAGAGGAGAGGGAAGGGAGGCTAGGATAGTAAGCCGCTTGACTTAGGTCAAGGGGATACTGTTTACACTCTTCTCTCTCGAGTTAGTCCGTGTGTGTCTGGGTCTGTCTGTCTGGCGATGCTTTCTGTATCGGCTTTTTATATCTTCTTTTTGGGTCGCAGCAGAACATTTTGGAATTCATATCCGTATTTGATTCTGGGCTTCCCATTGACCGATAAATAAAATTTGCGTAGTCTCGCGAACTGGAAATTTAATATTTAATTAATTTTTAGTTTTCAACCGGAACATCTGCGCGAACCCGGATGCGCACCGTCGAGTTTTGGTCATTTGTATTTTGGTTGTGAGGGTGCAAACATCCGGTCCATCGCTTTTGCTCGGTCGGTATCACTAAAACTTCAAATGTGTAAATTTGTAAATAAATTCCTTATTTTGTTTCGTTAAAAATAACGTGTTTTTTCTCGTCATTATCCCCACATACTTCACTGGTGACCTACGACGTGCGAGGAAACTAAACACGTATCTCTTCTTACGGTTTTCACATAAGTCAAGATGCTTAACGACGAAATGGACATGAGTCAAGCATCCACAGAGGCTAGCGAATCGATACAAACAGTATCCATCATGTTCATGGAATCAAATGTGCGTGCTGGGTTCCCAGTTGTGGAAGCACAATTCAATAACATGAAGATAAGGACTACCGTTCAGCAATTTTATCATATGTTTGATGCATTACCACCGGAGACAGTATGCAAACTACTACCCACCGTTTTAGAGTCAGGAAACTATGAAAAAAAAAATGAAATAGTCATAGCTCTGCATGAAGAACCAGCCAGAGTTGCTTGATAAATTGATGTCTTCTTGCACTCTCACAGGAATACCATCTGTTTATCTAAATGAACTAATAGTGTTATTGTTGTGAATCCCGAGAATGGGAACCGCACAAAATAAAGGAACAACAACCAGAATTTGATATAGAAAAAATAAGTATATTAATGTAAAGGATACAAACTCGAACGCAGGTTAGTAATCCAGGAATACGAGTTAGTACGAAGTATATATACAAGTCTCTGAAGTGAAGCCGTAGTATGTTTAGTATGCCCACGGGTTGACGGGTGCTGTGCGATAATATTCTCGCTGAGTGGAGCCCGGACCTACTATGAACTACTGACGATGTATTCTCCTTGAAACCTCGGTATCTTCCGGTATCACTCGGTATCTCTCTATGGTAGGAGTATATGTATACTCTAGACGAGTCTATTATCATGGAAAAAGGAAAGAACCCCACAACAGTTTCTCTTTTTTTTTCCAATCTTCTTTCACTTTTTTTTCTTTTCTCTTTTTTTTTTTCTCTCAATTGGAGTAGATAGACTTAACTATTGCCCGGTTCACACTCCACCCACGTCTATTGAACAGGTGAAGAGGCTCATCCCTTGTTTCCTGTTTAGGATGTGGTTCCCGGCTTTCTCTTTTCCAATCATTTTACTCTTAAGTAGCCCCATGCCCATCAGTAGCGTCACCGCCTTGCTTGGAGTGATATAATTAAAAAAAAAAAAATACAAAAATCATCCAAGCAATGCCGATTACCTTAAAACTAATCTTAGCAGCAGAAGCGGTTTTAGAAACAGAAAGTCTTGGGAAAATTGCCGACGATCTACTGCTGTATTTTAATCAGCAAACCTCAATCCTGTTCAGCCGTTTAAATCAAAGGAAAAAAAGACTGCCGTATTTAGATTGGTTGGTTGATTTGTTTTTATGGCATATCAACCTCGGCGGGTCATTTATTGCCAACTAAATTTTTATTTATTTATTGCTGGTAATACCTTTTTCTTTCAACAATTTATTGTTGTTTTTTTATGTAAGTTTTGTGTTTTTGTTTTTGTTTTTGTTTTTTTTTTGTTTTGTTTTTTAATCATATCATCCCAAGCAAGGCGGTAACGCCACTGATGTGCAGGGGGCTACGTAATAGGGAAAAGATTGGAAAAGAGAAAGCCGGAAACCACATCCTAAACAGGGAACAAGGGATGAGCCTCTTAACCTGTTCAATAGACGTGGGTGGAGTGTGAACCGGGCAATAGATAGATCTATCTACTCCAATTGAAAAAAAAAAAAACAAAGTGAGAAGATTGGAAAAGAGAAAACCGGAAACCACATCCTAAACAGGGAACAAGGGATGAGCCTCTTAACCTGTTCAATAGACGTCTAGTAATACATTTTCTTTTCGATATCAAGATCCATTGGGATTTTTTTTTAAAGGGCAGGGTCCCCAAGTTCTACCCTTGTTATTCAACCCATAACTGGAGGGAAGGGACTGATTAATACCTTTCCCACGGGTACCAGTGCTTAAGTGAATGCAGGGTATTCAACTGGAATTCAAATTGGCTCACCAATTTCTCTTTCTGAGCGGTTATTCACTGCACCACGATGCACATCCGTCACTAAGCGCTTACAGCATCTGGTATTCCCAAGCGGTCACCCATCTAAGTACTGACCAGGCTCAACGTTGCTTAACTTCGGTGATCGAGCGAGAACCGGTGTATTCAACGTGATAGGCATTAAGCCTCCGTATTTAGAATTACACATTTCAATCTACTTTAAATTCGAATCATCTTGACCAGAAACCAAAAATATGCAGGTCGCACATCTTCTATGCACACCTTGCTAGATCTTGTAAACCATGGTGTATGTGGATGAAAAAAGTAAAGATTAAATTAGAACCGTCCTCACGACCACCTTCATCAGGAAAGAAAAAGCGGAAAACAAGTGCGGCGGGGGTGGGGTGATGGCTTCGACCTAGCTGCCACTTTTGGAGATACTTTCACGGCTTTTGCTCCAATGAACTTAGATCACTGGTGCCCCCTAGGTATAAATTTACACGAGCTGCTAGATTAGTAAATAGGCCCCACCCTTTTACTGTGAAACCGATAAAATACAACTGCAATTTCTACTCTAACAGCTTCTTTTCACGCACTTCCCGCCTGTGTAATTCCCTTCCATATATTCCATATACTTGCTTCCCCGACAGCTGCAACCTCCAGGAATTTAAATGTAAGGTCAATAGGCATCTCCAATCTCACTAATTCATTCTCTCAAGTTCTTTTTTCCATCTACTCCACCCCATTCTTACTATTCTCATCCGTCTATTACCCTCCTCCTGATGTTTCCTAGAACTAACCCCTCTTTCTCATCACTTTCCCCTATGTAACAATCTGCGCAACAGTGGCAGTAGAATGTCTTGCTTGGGGTGAAATGATATAAAAAAAACTACACCTTTTAGTGCTTAGAAAATTATGTTCATTGTAGATACTGGAACTGCCGTATCAATTATTCCAAAGAAATACCTGAGAAACACAGTCCTATTTCCTACAAATATTGCGCTAATTTCCGCACACAATGTAAAAATAAAATGCTATATTGTTCAGACTGTACAAAACGTGGCAATAAAAAACCTTAAAAGAAATTTCAAGTGAACATTTATTGTAGCGAGTACTGTGAAACCACTGTTGGGATATGACTACTTCAGTCACTATAGACTAATAGTGGATTGTAAAAATAATAAGTTGATTGACACAGTTACCAATAGACAAAGTGACGCCAAGCTATCGACTTTTTTGTTACACGTTTCAATGCATGATGACGAAAATGCAAAGGGAACTTTAAAAAAAATTATGGGAGGCTACCCTAACCTAATATCCCACCCATCGGGGTTCTAACGGGAAAAAAATCAAAAGTATTTCACAGAATTAAAACAGGGAATAATCCTTATGTATTTACAAAAGTGTGATAGCTATCGAAGAAGAAGTCTGAGATAGCCAAGGAAGAATTTAAAAAGCTTCGACAAGCTGGCATAATTTCTACTTCCAAATCAGAGTGAAGTTCGGCACTCCACGTGGTGCCAAAATCGGATGGCACGTACAGGCCAGTTGGAGACTACAGAAAATTGAATAGCGTTACAAAGCCGGGTTGCTAACCAGTACCCAATATCATTTCGCTAGCTACGAAATTGTATGTAAAAACAATATATTTTCAAAGATTGGTCTGTCATCGGCATACTACTAGATACCTGTTCATTTTGATGATGTAGGTAAAACTGCTATTTTGACAGAATACGGTTTGTTTGGATATCACTACATGTCTTTTAGGCTGCCGAACGCCGCAAGTACCTTCCAAAGGATGATGGAAGATATCTTTCAGGGCATGGGGTTTCAATTTGCATATATCGATGATATTTTTATTTTAATATCCTCCGATGACAAGAATTCTCATTTTGAACATCTGGATGAAGTATTTCGGAAGCTAAGTGAGTACGATCTTAAAATTTCAATTTCAGAATGTATTTTCAATTCTACAGAACTTGACTTCTTGGGTTTTAATATTTCGAAGGCAGGAATCGAACCTAACGCTAATAAGATTTAGGGCTTGAACAATTTTCTTACCCACAAGAATTCAAAATAATGCGACGATTTATTGGAATGGTTAATTTTTACAGAAAAATAATACCAAAATTTCGTGACTTAATCTTCCCACTCACAGAATGTATATATGTTTGAATCCTAATGCAAAACAACTGTTTTTAAATGTGGATGAATTAGCTTCTTTCTAAGCAGTGAAGAAATCATTATCGAGTCTAACGGCATTAGCCTCCCAAGATTCGAACGTTAAATCTTATCAAATTTTCACGAATAGTTTTGATCATGTGGTAGGTGTTGGTCTGCACCAAATGATAAACGACTAGTCTTTTCCCATTGGTTCCTTCTCTAGAAAACTGTCTCAGAACTTTTTTTTTAATCATATCACCCCCAGCAAGGCGGTAACGCCACTGATGTGCAGGGGGCTACGTAAGAGTGAAAAGATTGGAAAAGAGAAAGCCGGAAACCACATCCTAAACAGGGAACAAGGGATGAGCCTCTTCACCTGTTCAATAGACGAGGGTGGAGTGTGAACCGGGCGATAGTTTAGTCTATCTACTCCAATTGAGAAAAATAAAAAAGAAAAGAGTGAAAAGATTGAAAAAGAGAAAGCCGGAAACCACATCCTAAACAGGGAACAAGGAATGAGCCTCTTCACCTGTTTAGTAGACATGGGTGGTGTGTGAACCGGGCGATAGTTTGTGAACCGGGCGATAAAAATATTCCACTTTTGGTTGTGAGTTGCTCGCTGCATATATAGAAATGTTGCACTTTAAACACCTCATAGAATACTCGTTTGTTAACAGATTTTAAACCTTTGTGTAATACTTTTACTAGCCATTTGCCTTTAAAGTCAGACAAACAGCAGCTTCATTTGAGCTTTATAAGCGAATATATCACAGACATTTCTCTTGTAAGAGGATAGAAAAATATCGTTGCAGACTGCTTACCAAGGTTGGCTAATGCTGTAACAATAGATCTTTGTGATTTACAGGAAATTGTC
Source organism: Ascarosepion bandense (assembly GCA_037127315.1). Lineage (NCBI taxonomy): Eukaryota > Metazoa > Mollusca > Cephalopoda > Sepiida > Sepiidae > Ascarosepion > Ascarosepion bandense. Next base: position 1,754,016 of record JBBBDQ010001471.1, read on the forward strand.
ACTCATCAGTAATCGGATGAAGAACTGAAACAATTAAAAGAAAGGTCGAAACCTTACTATACAGGTAAAAAACAAGTTATAATGTGTGACATATCGTTACCATTTTTAAGATCTTTTCTACCGCAAGAGCTTAAGAAATCTATATTTTATAGTTCGCACGCATTGTCACACCCAGAAATATCAGTCATATTATGCTTATTAAAATCAAGGTATTACTGGCTACAGATGGACAATTCAGTCAAAGAGTTCTGCAAAGAGTGCCAAAATTGTAAGCAAGCAAAAATTATTAAAGATAGCAAAAGTAAAATACAACCATTTGAACTACCTTCTGAGCGAATTTAATCAGTACATTTAGACATAGTGGGTCCATTACTGCCAGTAAGAAATCAAACAGACCCCTATTTTTCGCCATATCGGTATCTATTAACCATGACTGATAAAACTACTAGATGAGGGAAGGCGGTTCGTCTAACTGAAATAACCACACAAAATGTCGCTACTGTTTCCATTAACACATGGGTAGCTAAATTCGGGGTACTCTTATATATCCTCACTGATAGAAGTAGTCAGTTTGAATCAGAATTGTTTTCAGAGCTGTCAAAGATCATAGGCTTTCACAGACTGAGAACAATTTCGTATTACCCTCAGGCGAACGGATCAATTGAACGTGCACACAGGATGTTAAAGGCAGCAGTTATTGCAAGGAAGGATTCATGGCTATCAGCCTTACCTATTGTACTTTTAGATGTTAGAATCACGCCCAATGTATCAATTTACTCGCCATATAGAACATTTAACGAGGTGTGATGCGCAAGTTCCAAGACTGTTAATTGAACCATGTAACAATGATAACGATGAGCTATCAAATTTAGCAATAAAAGACCTGGTGAAGTTAATGTGAAAGTTTGACACGGAGAATCATTTCTCCGGACAATTACATTCGTCAACGAAACTTTATATACCAAAAGACCTAAACAATTGTAAATTTGTATGGCTTAGGACTGACAGAGTTCAGAAATCTTTGGAAGCGTCTTACACAGGTCAATATAAAGTAATTTACCGTAATAATAAATACATCACTATAACAACCGCAGATGTCAATAGTAATGTTTCCATAGACAGATTAAAACCAACCGTTGTCTCAGAAACAGCGAAAATGTCTGATATTGATAAAGCAATACCAGCACAAAGAGATACTGCACCGGAGATCGACAGGACTAGGAAGACAAAACAGCAAAGCAAAATGAAAATAAGTTTAAAAGGAAGGTTACTTGGAAAAGCGACAATATATTACTACTACTATTGAATTATCAAATTATGCATGAAATAAAACACACTCCTTCAAATCTGGGAAAGGAAGTCATGTGGTGAATAAGAAATAACATAAGTCTATTTTCTTCATTTTTTCAAATTCGCGAGCCTGTGCGAAAAATTATTTTGACCAATAGAAGAAGGGATAGATTCCAGGCTGGAAAGACTAAAGCAAATTTTAACGAACCTATGCAAAAATTTACTTTGACCAATGAAAAGGGAGCGGCTTGCAAACTGAGAAAAGGTAACGAGCCGATGTTAAATCGTTTTTTGATATGAATAGACATAGAAAATTGAATCAAGTAGAGAGAGAGAGAGAGAGAGAGAGAGAGAGGCAGAGTCGCACACATATGAACAACGCCGGTGTCAAATTACGCGTTGATACTTTATCAGCCTCTAATGAGAACAAGGGAATTTTCAGTCATGCTAATAAATATATTGTCCTAGCCTGTCATGTCTAATAATGTATTCTTTCTCAGTAAGAAGTGGGTATCCTATAGTATGTGGTCAACAATTTCATCACATTTATGACAAGCGTAACGTAGAATTTGAGCTACCTTTGCTGATTTTAGCCTTGTAGGCATTTGTTGGGAGTCACTGGTCTGTATGCCATAATAACGTATTTTGGCTCTTCCTTAAAGCCACTGCTTCAAAGCCATTGGGTTTGACGAACATCGATGTCTGGTTTATACTGACGTTTTTCGTACTTTCCATGCAATGGTTTAGATCTCCATATTTGTTCAAGAGTATTCATAGAAGCAGCTTTTGCCTGACATTTTTTTTTCTGTTGCGGTGAAAGATTTAGGATATTTGTCATCTTTATTATTTATTACAGTTATTGAGTTTCGTATTTTTATAACCATATCGGCCCAAGCCGGTGCGCAGGGGGTTACATAGGAGGAAAGTTATGAGAAAGAGTAACAGGTTACAGGGCGTGTCAGGAAGTGGGTAAGAGAAGGGTTAAGATACTGAGAGTGTAGTGGACGGAGAAAGGTGCACGTGAGAGAGGATGCAAGTTAGCAAGATAAGAGATGACTATCGACTTTAAACTTAAACTACTGAAGATTGTACCTGTTGGGGAAGCAAGTAAACGGAAGGGAATTCCACAGACGGGAAGTGCGAGAAAAGAAGCTACTGGAATAGAATTTGCGTTTACATTTTATATTTTTCACAGTAAAAGGGTGGGACCTAGTTGCTAATCTTGTGGCTCGAGTAAATTAATATATAGGGGGCACCAGGGAGCTAAGTTCATCAGAGCAGAAACCGTGAAAGTACTTGTAGAAGAGATACAGAGAAGCCACATAGCGCCGGTGAGAAAGTGATTTTATTTTGGCTGCCAGGTCGGGATCGATCACATTACAGATTCTCCGTTGGATTTTGTCAAGAACCCCTGGGAGGATAGCAGGGTCACCCGACCAGATATGGCAGCAGCATTTAATGCACAGGCAGATGGTAGATTTATACATGTGCAGGATGGTTTCAGACTGGAAAAAACTTCCTGGTTCTGCACAGAGAACCGATCTTCATAGCAGCGGATTTAGCCATGGATTCTATGTAGACATTCCACTTGAGGTCTGTTGTGAGAGTTAACCCGAGGAGGCGCAATGTTTTGCTCTCAGGGACACTCGCCTGGTATTATTATTATTATTATTATTATTATTATTATTGAGAGAGAAGCACGCAAACAATGTGTCGACAGGTACGAAAGCATGATAAATACATACCAGGCACATGCGGTACAGTTACCGATATGGTTATAGGTTTTGATAAAAGCAATGTACAACCTTCCATTAAAATTAGCTAAAAAAAGAAATGACAACCTAATGTGGAAAAATTTTCTACCTAGTCAGTCATTATTCAAAATAGACTTGATCGAATAAGCGTGTATCACTGATGACACTTAAATGTCAGTGCTTAATCGATAATAGTATATAAGAAAAACACTCTAGATAACGAATTTCGATTTTTTTTTTTAATTTTAAGAAATCACATATTATGAACATATTTTTCTTTTGATTTCTGCTGGGATATCAATTTACAATAAATATACATTTTTTTAAACATTTCAGTTCAGACCGGCTCCCAATGAAAGTATTCTCAAGTTTTTAGATATAACTGCCAAGAAGTCACATTGGTTGCCTTATCCTTAAAGAAACTTAAAGAAAAAAGAAACTCTGTATACGCCGCCACAATACTTCTGCTAGTGAACAGATGTGTCAACCTCTAGGGAACATGTCCAGCGGGTTTTGGCCAGGCAAATGACAAGCAAAATTGTGATTATGAACGGAATATTTACTGTAAACCATATTAATTCACTAAGACAAAACACTCTAGCCACCAGGCGGGAAGTGCAAGGAAAGAAGCTGTTGGAGTAGAATTTGCGTTTACATTTTATTGGTTTCACAGTATAAAGGTGAGACCTAATTGCTAATCGAGTAACTTCATATATAGGGGACACCAGTGAGCTAAGTTCATCGGCGCAGAACTATATATATATATATATATATATATATATATAGCTCTACCGATCTAAGTCTTTTTGAGAAATTATTGTTAGGAAAATCTTGTTAGGAGTCGCAAGTTCGATTCTTGCCGAATGATACGTTTTCCTAACAAAATTTTCTCAAAAATACCCAGGCCGGTAAAGTTAAATATATACATATACTGTTTAATTAAAAACAGAATATCTACTCAATACTGCTGCCAAATCTGGTCAGGTTCCCCTGCTATTCACTACGGGATTTTGAAAAAATCCAACGGTGAATCTGTAATGTGATCGATCCCGACTTGGCAGCTTAGATACAGTCACTTTTCTCACCAGCGCAATGTAGCTTCCCTGTGTCTCTTCTATAAATACTTTAACGGCTTCTACTCTGATGAACTTAGCTCTCTGTTATGTATGAATTTACTCGAGCCACAAGATTAGCAACTACATCCCACCCTTTTACTGTGAAATAAATAAAATGTAAACGCAAATTCTACTTCAGCAGCTTCTTTTCTCGCACTTTCCGCCTGTAGAATTCCCTTCTGTTTACTTGCTTCCCCGACAGCTACAATCTCCAAGAATTTAAATGTAAAGTCAATAGTCATTTCCTATCTCACTGACTTGCATCCTCCTTCTCTCATGCTCCTTTCTCCGTCCACTCCACTCTCATCAGTATTTTCATCCTTCTCTTACCCACTTCCTGATACACCCTATAACCTGTCACTTTTTTTCATAACTTTCCTCTTATGTAATCCCCTGCGCACCAGTGGCAGTAAAATGCCATTCTTGGGGAGATATGATTATTAAAAAAATGTACGTTAACCTATCCAATAAGTTAATCCCAGAAGTCATGAGAGCCATACCTACAACAGAACGTTGACATTCATTATTATTATGTTGTAATTTTTCATCATATTTCTATTTCTGCTATGGTCGCACTACCTACCAAGTCTGAGTGAAGACATAAGGCAGGTCGTGGTGTATTGCTATGGCTCCATTTCATGTTTTTTCTATCTCCCCTATCATCCCTAGCGTTACATTGACAAAGTTCTCCTTAGTGTGTGGGCTGTACTTAACAAGACAATTTTTTGTATATCTCTTAAGCTGGAGTTTCTAGGGATTCTTTCAATGTGTTGTTTTGTTCCATTTTTTATCATTCCAAGTGCACCTACTATCACTGGCACGATTCTTGTTTTCAATTTCCACATTTTTTCTATTTCAATTTCCAGGTCCATATATTTTGACAGTTTTTCGAATTCCTTGGTTGCTATGTTACAATCCGCTGGACAAGCCATATCAATTAATAGGCAAGTTTTTTCTTTCTGGTTTTTAACAATAATGTCCGGCCTATTTGCTTCAATTTTTCTGTCTGTGTAGATGGTGTAATCCCATAGAATGGTGACATCTTCTATTTCTGTAACTGGTGCTGGGTGATGTTCATACCAGTGTTTGTTTACAGATTTTCCATAGTGTTTGCACATTGTCCAATGTAAATATTGCCCCACTCTATCGAGACGATTTTTATATTTATTTGGGGCAAGTACAGAACATCCTGAGATTAGATGGTCTATTGTTTCTTGGTATTTATCACAGAACCTGCATTTTGGATCCACATTATTATGTATAATATTTGCATGAAAGTTCCTAGTGAAAAGACTTTGGTCTTGCGCTGCAAGAATAAAGCCTTCAGTCTCAGATGCACATAACCATCGATGAGTATTAACTTTATCAACATTGGATTTATTGGCACGTTCTGGATATTGGCCATGCAGAGGTTTGTCTTGCCAGCGTTGTTTCATCTGTTCAAGACCTTTATCTTTGGCTTTCATTTTCATATTTTTTGCCGCAATAGTTGGTTCTTGGCTTCTGTTTTGCTTTTCTACAGAATCTACTAAATGTAAATCTTGTTTGTATTTACTGCCTTCTTTTGTTATTGAATATTTTTTCTTTCTTTCTTCATGTTGCCTTACTAATTGTATCAGCCAGTCCTTTGTATGTTCTATGTATGTATGTTGTTGTTTCTATGTATGTTAGTAAGCCAATAGTTGCTGTCTTGTATGACAATTCTAGCTGAATAAGACCTCTTCCACCTTCTTTACGGGGTATGTATAGACGGTCTACATCAGCCTTTGGATGATGCATCTTATGCTTAGAAAGAAGCTTTCTTGTTTTAGAATCCATTCGCCTGATGTCGTTTAGAGTCCAGTTTAAGATGTTGAAACTATATTGGACAACTGGGATTGCAAGGCTATTAATAGCCATAATTCTATTCAGTTTTTAATATCAGTCGTAGCCTTCTATAGTACTCTTTACGCACTATTTCTTTCATTTTTTTATGGTGAATTTTTTCACTCTCATTTACACCTAGGTATTTATAAGCTTCTTCTGGCTTTAATTCTTTTATTGTTACAGCAGGGTGTAAGCTAATTGAGGATGTTTGTTGTAGCGATCCACGTAAAACTGTAGCTTTAGCAGATTTATTCAAATTGAATTTCATTCCAATGTCTTCGCTGAAGCATTTTACAGTTTGCAGAAGACCTTCCAGCTCGTTATCATTCTTATCATACAACTTTAAGTCATCCATGTAAAATAGATGGCTTATTTTCTTTTGGGCTATTTTATAACCACATTCTGTCTTGTTATGTTGACTGGTTAGTGCTATTAATGATATGCAGAATAGTAAGGGAGACAAAGAGTCATCTTGAAATATACCTCTTTTGATGTTTATTTCACCAGACTTATGGGTTTCATTTATACGATTGAGGAAAAGGTTGTTTTCCATATCGACATGCATTGTTTGATGAAATTGATGATGACGGGTGATATCTTGTATATATTTAAAGTCTTTAAGATCCAGGAATGAGGTACACTATCGAATGCCTTACGATAATCTATCCAGGCAGTACTAAGATTTTTCTTTGCATTGTAGCAGTTTTCCAGGATCATTCTGTTAATAAGCAATTGGCCTTTACATCCGTAACAGCCGCGTTTGCACCCTTTTTGTTCAAGCGGTAGTGTGCCATTTCTTTTCAAGAAGAAATATGTCTGTTTTGTTAAAATAGATGATAATAGTTTGTATGTTGTCGGAAGGCATGTAATTGGTCTGTAGTTTTTCGGGTTATTTGTGTCACTATTCTTGGGTAGAAGAAATATAATTACTTTGGTCATCCATGCAGGAATTTTTGTGAAATCGTTAATCATTTCTTGATGTTCTTTCCAAAAGTTCTTTCCAAAAGTTAGGAATTTTATCTATTCCTAGAAATTTTCAGTTGTGTGCTTTTTTCAGTACACATTTAACATTCTCTTCTGTGATTCCAGCCCATGTCTGTTCTGGTTTATTTTTCATTCGTTCTTTCTCTTGTGCAATCCAATCTACTTCTTTGCTATGTTCTTTAGGGCAAGCCCATATTTTTTTCCCAAAACTGTATAACTTCTTCCATTTTTTTGTGGGGGGAAGGGGGACTGTCACTTCAATTCGTTTTTATTATTATTATTATTATTATCATTATTATTATTATTATTATCTTTAATTGCTTTTTTTTTACAGAAAGGTTTGCCCTGTACAAGACCTTGGAGCCACTCGTGGTAGAGGGTTACGTTAAGAAGCATTTTATACGAATGGGAGGGGAGATACGTTCAACCCTAGATATGAACAGATTAAGATTGTAGTGATCAAGGAAACGTCCTAATAGGAATCGGTTCCACAATGCAATGTTTCACGGGAAGAAGCTGTTCGAGCGAAACAGATGGAAAACAGAGGGGATATAGGTAGTTTGCTACTATATAAGTGGCATGGCGGGTTCTAGCCGTGAAGATAAGACCTGGCAGAAGCAAGGAATGTAGTTCGTCTGAGAAGTTTTCATTATAGTAACGATACAACAGCGAGATGATCGCCACATCCATCCTGTAAGAAAGAGGTTTTTAGGGTGGAAACTAACTTGTCACCCGAACGAACTCGACGCTTTTGAACTCTATTGAAACCGGAAATGGAGGACTGGGCAGATCTCGCCCTCCAAAATGACAATAGTACTTCATTTTCAGCTTGATCTTGCTCTTGTAAAGATAGAGGATAGAAAGAGGACTTTTGGCCATTTGGGTGCGTGTTCTTTGTACGTCGGGAGTCACCAGTGTAGCGTAGGGAGCTGGTAAATTTTTCTTATATTCGGCCTTGTGTCAGACTTAACCGAGCTCCCTACATTTTACAGGATTTATGCAGAGTTATAATCATCAGAAGGTTGGTCGTCGACAGGATGGAATGTGTGGAATAGTGTGGAATGGTGTAAGAATAAAATATACATTTTGTATGTTAAAATTAGTAATTTATTAAAAGGAGGAATAACATAAGTTGTAGGAGTTAATGTACAATTAGAAACATTAAGAAGTTAAGGGTAGAGTTCGTGTTCAATGATAAAGTTGAGGTATTAAGAAGTCGTACAAAATATTTGTAGCAGTAATTGTTGAGAGAGATAGAGAGAAAGAGAACAAGGTGCGACCTGACCGTATCTCCTGGTTGATTTGAAGTTAGTAACATTTTAGTTGTGTGTCAGCAAGCACCCTTCTAACTGCCGTGACCGATTAGAGACCATCCTTAAATATTCAATCCAGTCACGTGGGGTGGCTCAGAAACGACTTTCTCTTTAGCTACGGAAAAACCGTTTCTCTGGCGTATTTTGAATTTTGGGATTTGATGACCAATCAGGATCCAGAGTTCCGCTACAGACTTAATTACTTACTGGAGCGGTACAGGGAGCCGAACATTTTTTCTGCATCTTTTGCGAGGGATCGTATATCTTATGTAAGAAGTTCATTTGAGATCAGGAGTGAGTTTAAGGCTCAATAGTTTCTCAAGGCACGTAACCTCCTCAAGGAGACATTCGGTTATTGTAGCCGACGGTAGTTCGGGGTCAGATCGGCGATAATGGAATGTAACTAGTCTGGTTTTCGAGGCATTGAATGTAATCAGTCAGTTCCTCCGCTCTACTGGGTACTTTGTGCTCGATCGGATGAGATATATATTATACTTTATGTATTATATATACAGTTCCTTCCAAAAGTATTGGGACGGCAATTGGAACGCTAAATTTCCTTGTTTTTAGTAGTTTCGTAAACTTACTAATATTAACACAATCACGCCGTCAGTTCCCTTTGTAAACTTATTAGGTTCAACGAAAACTGAACGTTAGTTTTATAGATTCTACTTTAGTAAAGTCACTTTGTAAAATCACAGATACAAGTAAAATTACGCTTTCGAACAATAGTGCGTCAGACATTTATTCTTCTCCGACTCTACACTCTCTGACCACTCTATACCCATACGTATATATATATATATATATATATATATATATATATATATATATATATATATATATATGCATCTAAACTTATTTAGAAATGGAACTTTATCTGTGTGTGTGTGTATATCTGTTAACTATAGACTCCGAAACGGCTGAACCGATTGTCTTGAAAATTTATACAGTTGTACTATAAGCGTCTGCAAGTGCTCTTAGCTAGGTTTTGTGTCGAGGTACCTCCGATAAATATCGCAAATCGATAATCGAAAAAATCGGGTTATGGAAGGAGTGGTCCGATTTTAATCAAATTTGATACACTCATAGACAAAGACATAAGAAACGAGATTCAGAAGTTTCAAGATTGCAGTTCTTACAATAGTGCAGAAAATCGATAATATATATATATATATATAAAAGGCAAGATGTTTGTGTGTGTGTCTGTTTATCTGCGTGTATGTCTGTATTTTTTTCAGCCCTTTTATTTTAGTTTTTGCTTCGAGTTTGGCTCTAAGTAGGTATAATTGTAGTTCTTAGTCTCAGCCATGGCACCATTTACTCAGAGGACTTATTTAGCCTTCAAAATTCAGTTTACGACGAAAAAACTTATTTGATATCGATAGCAGGAAATCAAAATTTGACTTACATCAAATTCATTTTTCTTTCAGTCTACAGTCTCGCTTTAACTGGAAACAACTATTGCTTTTTAGTCTTTCGTGCCAACGTCCAAAGAGTCTGAGCTGCAGGATCATGGATTAGTTTTAAAGCTTTCATTACACCCGAGCAACGCCGGGCTATATATATATATATATATATATATATATATATGTGTGTGTGTGTGTGTGTGTGTGTGTGTGTGTGTGTGTGTTCCTTCTACGTGTCACGTGAACTTAGCAGCAGAGTACCACTAATTACTTCAGGACAAGGTCGACTGTGTTTGCTCCCTGGTGATCCGTGTTCGAACACAAGTGTCGGCAGTGACACATTATTTAATTCCTTTGTTTTTGTTGTTCCCTGAAAATATTTACGTTTTAAAACCAAAAGATGAATATGAGACAAGTGTTCGAAATTTCAGCTCGTCAGTGGTATCTTCTGCACAGATATTTGCTTATGACCAGAGAGTTCTTTTTGACAAATTACTAATATCAAGCAAGAACCAAGAAGAAAATATATAACTGTTTCTTTTCTATTTTCGGCCTGGTCTGTCTCTTGTAAAGATAGAGGATAACATAGTGGGATCAAGTACGTAGTGGGTGGGATCAAGTACGTAGTGGGTGGGATCAAGTACGTAGTGAGTGGGATCAAGTACGTATTAGAGCGTTACAGGGAGCCAAAGATCTTTTCTGCATTTTTGACGAGAGATTGTATTCAAGAGGTGAATAGTCTGTGAAAACTATGGGACTTGAGCCAATTTCAACTTTCCTGGCAAATGCCAAGATACAAATTCATGTAACTCTCGGGCTGGTTAAGATTTAGATAATAAAAGCACTGAAACATCTACCAACATTCAATAAAAAAATATGTCATACATACACCGTCATGTACAAAAATATTTATTTCATTCTTTAAAAATTAAATATGACTTTTTAAAAATTTATTTCAGTTTGGGAACCACAGCTTTAGAGTAATAAGAAATAACATTGCATTAAAAAAAGATTTATTAATTCTTCAGAAACGTTTAGGATGTGGTTTCCGGCTTTCTCTTTTCCAATCTTTTCACTTTTCCTTCCCCCCCCCCCACCAATTGGAGTAGATAGACTAAACCATCACCCGGGTCACACTCCACCCACGTCTATTGAACAGGTGTAGAGGCTCATCTCTTGTTCCCTGTTTAGGATGTGGTTTCCGGCTTTCTCTTTTCCAATCTTTTCACTTTTCCTTTTTTTTTTTTTTTTTTTTCCCCAATTGGAGTAGATAGACTAAACTATCACCCGGTTCACACTCCACCCACGTCTATTGAACAGGTGTAGAGGCTCATCTCTTGTTCCCTGTTTAGGATGTGGTTTCCGGCTTTCTCTTTTCCAATCTTTTCACTTTTCCTTCCCCCCCCCAATTGGAGTAGATAGACTAAACCATCACCCGGGTCACACTCCACCCACGTCTATTGAACAGGTGTAGAGGCTCATCTCTTGTTCCCTGTTTAGGATGTGGTTTCCGGCTTTCTCTTTTCCAATCTTTTCACTTTTACGTAGCCCCCTGCACATCAGTGGCGTTACCGCCTTGTTCGGGGTGATATGATGAAAAAAAAAAAAAAAGAACACGAAACCTCCTTGAGTAATTAGCGATAGTACGGTGTCAGATCAGATGGAATGTAAATAGTTTGTTTGTCAAGGCATTGAATGTAATCAGCCAGTTTTCCCCTCACTGGGAAGTTAGTGCCAAATCGGATGAGAGATCAGCTGCCAAACTTTGATCATCAAGAGTTTTAAAGGTGCACCCGTATATAGTCGTATCGTCGGCGAACAAGTTTATAAATGCGCTGAATATTGTGGTGCAGTGGATATTGACTCGGAACGAAAAATTGGAGAGCCGAGTTCTAATTCTTAGTTAAATTCCTTGCATTCACTTGAAAATACCCTTGAAAAAGGTATGAATCCGTCTCTTCTCCCTCCATCTATGAGTTAAATAGCAGGACAGATTGGGTTCTTGTTATAGTGAAACACACCTATTCCTCAGATAATGGACTCTCCCTCCTATATTAATAAGAGTTAACAGGAACTTAACTCGAGAAGTTCATAGGAGTTCATAAAAGTTCTAGAGAATTCTTTAAATTTCTACTGGAGTTCAGTAGAACTACTAGGCAGTTGATATTAGTCGGCAGTTAGCCGAATACTAAGGAGTCAGCTTTCAGTGGAAGATTACCAAATTCCTAACATTTAGGGTGCGTTAAGTCGATTAGCAATCGACATAGCACGATTATTACCTTCAGTGCGAAAACTACTCCACAACGGTTCTATAGCCTTGGTTAGCAGCCAGTCTACCGCAGAAAGTAATGGCAGCCTAAAGTGAGAAAATTTTCTGCTCAGTCAGTCATGTTTTTTTGAGACATGATCGTCCAAGCGTGTATCAGGTATGGCACTTCACTGACTGATATTGTTAGACAGACCATTAATATTGTTAGTATTAGCGCCACACATTGACGTTGTCAATAAAAATTGTGTTCTTGAGGCATAGTGTTGTCAACAAGACTCCTCACATTTCAAGACCTCTTCGGAAAATCTAAATTCTAATTTCACAAAGCGTTCTTTCAAGTTCCTAGGTTGTGTTCCAAGTGCCCCGTTCACTAATATATAATGATATTAATAATATAATTTATATAGTGGGGGTCATAGATACTGTTTATAATAAGATTAATAGTAATTAGAAATATTGTCAAATAGGAGTTGATAGTTTCGCCTATCACCGGTTCAGACTCCTCCGCAGTCTTTTGAACAAGAGTAGGGGTTTATCCATTGTTTCCTGTTTAGGATTTTGATTTCGGTCTCTTCTAAAATCTTCTTAATCTCTTTTGTTCCTAGTAGCACTTGCGTCTTCGTTACATTATTGCTTTTGTTACGAGGACGCATTTATATATAAAAATAATAATAATATATAAAAAGTTGTAGTAAGGGATTCTACTGAGTCCTACTTGTTATTACAAAAACGTTTTAATTCATGAAATAGTTAAATAGAGAAATTAGAAATAAAACGTGTTGGAAGATTGTAGAATGTTCGAGTAAAATCTAGAGAATTCGAAATGTTCTAGAAATATGCAAATTAGGTGTTAGCCCCGATAAAAACAACTTTTGGGAAGAGAGTAGTTAGTTCTTAAAAGGATTTGCTGACATTATCAATTCCGGCTCGATTCAGGATTTGTATATCCACACGAGAGAATCTCTACGAAAAGTTGCCGACCAACTGAAGCCTAAAAGAGAACCTCATGGAACTAAATGGGTAAATAAACATTTTTGACCAAACTAATAATTATTCTTTATGCACACATTTGAGGATTTCCATAAAGTATAGCACTTAAACTACTTCGCTAGCTTAACTGGATAAAGATACTTGACAACTTCTTCCCCTTCGTAACACTTACCCGTCACTCTGCCGTCGTTTTCTATGTGAATGCAAAATGCAAAAATTGCATATTTGTATGCAAATTAAATCCAAAAAGATGACCAAGATAGGTAAATCTCAAAGATTTATTCAAAGAAGATTTCCTCGTAAAAATGGCTATTCAACGGATTTAAATATCGAAATTTTTGTTTTATTTTATATATATATATATATATATATATAGATATAACAACAGTAAAAGTTATATATATATATATATATATATATATATGCTGTTAAATATAAGAGACAATGAATGTTTATTATGTTTAATCATGAGCCGTTCTAAACGTCGTATTTTTGCTTTAATTTCAGTTGAAAATAAAGACAAAAATTCTCCAACATTTGGATAATTATTTATTGGTTTTCTTCTAAGCTTTCGGCTCACATGAGCCATTTTCAGAGAGGTTGTTTAAACTGAAATATTATAAAAATCACCATCACCGACGATTTTATTTTGTGTTGACATAAAACTCCGCTTGGCAACGGCAATAGTTACCAAAAATAATAAACGCAGTTCTTAAGTTTGCGATGCGGTTTTATGACGTCACACCGCGGGATAGAGCGAAATGACAACAAAACCATCTAGTCAAATGCAATGTAATATGTTATTTCCTGTTTTAAAGTTGATTTTATTGAGTGTTGGTTGTTTCGATTTGATGTACATGGCCTCCAATATCTGCAGGTTCCTCTTACTGTGTGTATGAGTAAGGATCACCGTATTGTTGACCAAAATCTGTCTGATATTACCTACATGTTTATGTTGTTTAGAGAAATGTTGTTTAATAGTACTCTGATCAGAAAGATGACACGTAAGTCTACGGGAGAGCGTGGTTGTAGTAAAACCAATATATGTACTAGGTTTTTTATTAGTATCAGAGATGCAATCTCTGAATGGGCATGTAAATTGGTACACTACATTGGTTTTTTGTAGAGAATTTAGTTTAGTGCTTGTTGGGTTATTATAGACTATGAGGTCAATTGTTTTAAACTTTTTATAATATATAATGAGTTTAATTTGATTATTACTTTCCACTGGTTTAACATTTCTACGTATTATGTTTTTGAGAGTTTTTCATCTTGTTTATAATTATTATGTATTTGCTTGCAATAGTATAAGTTAATAGTGTTATGTTTATTTTGATGTAAACCATTATTATTAATATTATCATTATTGTTAGAGCTATTGTTAATTTTGTTGAGATACATTTTAATTTGTTGATCAATAACGGAGTTAGGAAATCCATTATTGACTAGTATTTGCTTAATGTTGTGTAATGAAAGCTTAGAAGAAAACCAATAAATAATTATCCAAATGTTGGAGAATTTTTGTCTTTATTTTCAACTGAAATTAAAGCAAAAATACGACGTTTAGAACGGCCCATGATTAAACATAATAGACATTCATTGTCTCTTATATTTAACAGCATATGTTTAGAAAATTACTTGCTGCCTCGATATACTAAATATATATATATATATATATATATATATATATATATATATATATATATCATTCATTAAAAATGAATTGGAGCACACTGGCTGCTGGGCGCGTAATATGATATGTTTCAATTGAAGTTTTTGTTGGTGGTTGGGTAAAGGAGCAAGTTTACTTTTCTTTCTTTTTTTTTTTTAATCATATCACCCCGAGCAAGGCGGTAACGCCACTGATGTGCAGGAGGCTACATAAGATTGAAGAGATTGGAAAAGAGAAAACCGGAAACTGCATCCTGAACAGGAAACAAGGGATGAGCCTATTCACCTGTTCAATAGACTTGGGTGGTGTGTAAACCGGGCGATAGTTTAGTCTATCTACTCCAATTGAAAGAAAAAAAAAAAAAAAAAACAAAGTGAGAAAATTAGAAAAGAGAAAACCGGAAAGCGCATCCTAAACAGGAAACAAGGGATGAGCCTCTTCACCTGTTCAATAGATGTGGGTGGAGTGTGAACCGGGCGATAGTTTAGTTTATCTACTCCAAATGAAAAAAAAGAGTGAGAAGATACACCAACTGAAGACGTTAGAAGAACTTGAATTGTAAATACAAGAAGTTATATCTTCCATACCACAATAGTTTTTAATGAAATCATTTGACGCAATTGCTGGGCAACCCGAGAAGCTGTTAGCAAAATTTGGGGCCCATATCAAATTTAAATAAAACCTCAGGCTAAATTATTTCTTATTATATCCATTTCTAGTATAAGTTATAGTTAATAAATAAATTATACGTATTTTAAAATGGGGAGTTACTTTTCAATCATCTTGTATCCACACACAAACACACAAACAGTTAACTTGCATACATACATATAAGTAACTATCCCCTTTTAATTATGAGAGACTGACAAAATGTTCTTGGCATAACCAAGAAACAATTATGAAAATGGTTCTAATTTGGGAAGTGGATCTGGTTAAAAAATTTTCAGCAACATATGAGAGGGGGTGATGAAAAATCCTTCAATCAAACCCCCTTCCTAAAATTTGACCAAAGCACCAAACAATTTTTTTCGTGGGGTTGGGAGTGGCAGCTTGCAGAGATGAAAACTTTTTCGCATCTCGTTGTACATATAAGACTGAAAAAAAAATACATATGATTATCTATCACCTTTTTCTTTAAACACAAATAGAAGTTTATCCCTTGTTTCCTGTTTAGAACTGGGTTTCCATTTCCTTCTGAAGTCTTCTCATTCTCTCCCTCTCCCAGTCGTCCTTTGCTTCTAAGTGCCATTATTGCCTTGATTGTGGGGAATTTATTAAAAAAAATATTTATGAATATATAATAGCCTTTTTCTTTTAAGAATGAGGAGAGTACTGGATTGCTATGTGATGTCGGTTCTTCAATATGGCAGTGAATGTTGGACAATATCTTCGAAGATGAAGGAAAAACTTGAAACAGCTGAAATGTGGCTCTACAGAAGGATGCTGCGGATATCATGGACCGAGCAATGACGAGGTTTTCGTTCCACAAGTTGTCTTGGAAATCTATTTTGTCTGTAATAATTTCTGAGTTAGTAGAAACATTACATGTTTCTCTGTTTACCCTGTGTTCTGTTAACTTATATATATATATATATATATATATATATATATATATATATATATATATATATATATATATATATAAGAGACAATGAATGTCTATTATGTTTAATCATGACCCGTTCTAAACGTCATATTTTTGCTTTAATTTCAGTTGAAAATAAAGACAAAAATTCTCCAACATTTGGATAATTATTTATTGGTTTTCTTCTAAGCTTTTGGCTCACATAAGCCATCTTCAGAGAGGTAGTTTAAACTGAAATATTATAAAATCCACCATCACCGACGATTTTATTTTGTGTTGACATAAAACTCCGCTTGGCAACGGCAATAGTTACCAAAAACAAATAATAAACGCAGAACCTGCAGATATTGGAGGCCATGTACATCAAATCAAAACAACCAACACTCAATAAAATCAACTTTAAAACAGGAAATAAAATATTACATTGCATTTGACTAGATGGTTTTGTTGTCATTTCGCGCTATCCCGCGGTGTGACGTCATAAAACCGCATCGCAAACTTAAGAACTGCGTTTATTATTTTTGGTAACTATTGCCATTGCCAAGCGGAGTTTTATGTCAACACAAAATAAAATCGTCGGTGATGGTGGATTTTATAATATTTCAGTTTAAACTACCTCTCTGAAGATGGCTCATGTGAGCCGAAAGCTTAGAAGAAAACCAATAAATAATTATCTAAATGTTGGAGAATTTTTGTCTTTATTTTCAACTGAAATTAAAGCAAAAATACGACGTTTAGAACGGCTCATGATTAAACATAATAGACATTCATTGTCTCTTATATTTAATAGCATATGTCTAGAAAATTACTTGCTGCCTCGATATACTATATATATATATATATATATATATATATATATATATATGCAATTTGTTATATATATTATATCATTTACATATTATATATGCGCGGTACTTATTTGAAACCTCTCAATATCAGTGATAGAGCTAACAGGGTTTCAGGTTCTTGCGATCGTCAGACAAAGAGCACGAAACCCAGGGTCATAAACTCACACATATCTAACTATATATATATATATATATATATATATATATATATATATATATATTAGAAAACTTAGCATATTATTCAGGTAAATTCCGATAGAGACGAACTCAAGAGAACTCAATGTTAAATCCATTTATTTAATTTAAGAGAGTAATGTAATCTAGAAAATATTTTAGGTATTCTACAATTTCATGGGTAATACATATTTTACCGCACAATGATGACCTTGCTGCTCGTCAGTATATATATATATATATATATATATATATATATATATATATATATATATACTTTGGCCTGTACTATTTGCAAATAGTCCAAGTCGGCAGCATTTCAGCAGTAAAATCACTGAAAAAGCAAAAAACCTTGGCGCTAAACATTATCACAATTTAACACTAACACGATAAAGTTGGCCTTCCTCTAACCAGCATTCATTGCTCATAGGTAGAATCGATGACTATTCAGTCGGGTTTCAATTCTGGCTAGAAGCAATTGGATGTCTCACCGTACTGCTCATCAGTACGGTTAGACATCCGATTAATCCGATACATCCGATACAGAGAAACAGATCTGTCTGCGGATGACTATACACACACACACACACACACACACACACACACACACACACACACATATATATATATATATATATATACATATATATTATCAATTTTTCTACCAGGGAACCTTTAATATGTTTTGAGCGTACTGCATACTGCTTTCGGTTGAAAATTATGGAAATCCATATTTGAGTAGACGCTCTGTTTATTTATTAAACAGTATATATATATATATATATATATATATATATATATAGAGAGAGAGAGAGAGAGAGAGAGAGAGAGAACTCTTATTAAAGAAAGTATGCTCTCTCCAGTGGGATTCGAAACTGCGCTACCCGGTCTGCCTTGGCAGGAGAACCTACTCAGAGTTCGGAGAGTCTACTCAAATACGAGTAACCATTACATTTAATTAATAAAACTCGATTAATAAATAGTATTTCACGTGCCATGCCTGGACTAAATAAACGGTTCGGTTCGAAATTCCACTGCATATTATCTGAAGAAGGTGATACAACGACGGAAACGTCGTGAATATTGTAATACAAACAAGGACTACACTCTGAATAATGTAAATAGTGTAAATAGTTACAATACTTTATCTAAGAAATCTAGATAGATATTTCTAAATAAAAATCCATCACTTCTTTAGAAATTGCTTTGTTTACGTCAGTATAGGCTAATCACGCCATGTCTTACTAGATATATGTACACAGTACGGTTTGTTTCGTCATTCACTTTCTATCATTTGTCTGGCATGGAATAACATTAGCATGGTACATAACAGGGGTGGGGGGCTTACGGCCTATCACGTTGAATACACCGGTTCTCGCTCGATCACCGAAGTTAAGCAACGTTGAGCCTGGTCAGTACTTAGATGGGTGACAGCTTGGGAATACCAGCTGTAAGCGGATAGTGACGGATGTGCGTTGTGGTGCAGTGGTTATCAGCTCGGAAAGAGAAATCGGTGAGCCGAGTTTGAATTCCAGTTGAATACCCTGCATTCACTTAAGCACTGTTATCCTTAGGAAAGGTATTAATCCGTCCCTTCCCTCCAGTTATGGGTTAAATGACAAGAGTAGGACTTGGGGACCCTGCTCTTAAAAAAACAAAACAAATCCTAATGAATATTGATACTCGAAAAGAAAAATGGGTAAAAATAAAATAATCTTACCCCAAAAATCATTGGTTATGACCTTAAATGATTCCATAAGGATTCATAGGTCGTTAAACCTCGAAACAAACAAACAAACAAACATAACATGGTGTCAGAATAACGCAATCAGCTCACAAGCCACACAAGAAAGAAAAAAAAACTGGATGAAACAGCTCGATCTGAATATTAAAAAAGATTAAGCATTACTTTGTAATTCCACCGCCATTAACAACAAAGACGCACGTGGGGTGCCCTAAAATAGCTTCAGAAGAGTAAACAAGAATTAAAAACACAAATGAAAAGAAAATGAGTTTCTTACAACTAAAGAACCCAAACTTAAAAAGAAACCTATGAGGAAAAATGAAAAAATTTGAGGACAAGAAGCTGATATTTTATCGTTCGCTATTGAAGTAAGAGAAAAAGATGCGCCAACACAGATTCATACACTAGTCAGTCTACGACTTAAGTGACATACGTGATACACGCTTAGGCGATCATGTCTCTTTGGATTCATTTCCAGCAGTAGGTTGCCATTACTTTCTGTAGTAGACTGGTGACCAACCAAGGTTATAGAATCCAATCTGTCCTGCTATTCGAATATTTTATCCAGATCAGTCAGTTTAAGTGACATACGTGATACACGCTTAGGCGATCATGTCTCTTTGGATTCATTTCCCACAGTAGGTTGCCATTACTTTCTGTAGTAGACTGGTGACCAACCAAGGCTATAGAATCCAATCTGTCCTGCTATTCGATTCTTTTATCCAGATCAGTCAGTTTAAGTGATATACGTGATACACGCTTAGGCGATCATGTCTCTTTGGATTCATTTCCAGCAGTAGGTTGCCATTACTCTCTGTAGTAGACTGGTGACCAACCAAGGCTATAGAATCCAATCTGTCCTGCTATTCGATTCTTTTATCCAGATCAGTCAGTTTAAGTGACATACGTGATACACGCTTAGGCGATCATGTCTCTTTGGATTCATTTCCAGCAGTAGGTTGCCATTACTCTCTGTAGTAGACTGGTGACCAACCAAGGCTATAGAATCCAATCTGTCCTGCTATTCGATTATTTTATCCAGATCAGTCAGTTTAAGTGACATACGTGATACACGCTTAGGTGATCATGTCTCTTTGGATCCATGACTGAGCAAATAATTTTTCCTCAGTAGTTTACCATTTTTTCTACGGCGGACTGGCTGCCAACCAAGGCTGTAATACCTAATCTCTTTCTGCTGTTCAACCACGATAACAACAGTCAGTCAGCTAAGTGATACAACCAATATGCTCTCCTATTCTGCCCATTGCTGAAGCTGGAGGGTGAAGAGATGTATTCGTATCTTTCGTAAGGGAATTTGAGCTTAAGTGAATGGAAGAAATTCAACTGGATTTCGAACTCGGCTCTTCAATTTCTCATTCCGAACCGATATCCACTGCACCACAAAGCATATCCCAGACCAGGGTAGATCGATTTTGGAACCATCGTTTTGCACTCGATTTTCAAACTGGAGTTTGACATGATAAATAATGACACAAAATATTAGACTGGTGACCAACCAAGGCTCTAAAATCCTATCTGTACTGCCATTTGATTATTTTATCCAGATCAGTCAGACATGATACTCACTTAGGTGATCATGTCTCTTTGGATCCATTTCTCGCAGTAGGTTGCCTTTACTTTCTGCAGTAGACTGGTTACTAACCAAGGCTATAAAATCCAATCTGTACTGCTATTTGATTCTTTAAATTTGGAACCATAGTATTGCACTCGATTTTCAAGTTGGAGTTTGACATGATGAATAATGACACAAAATATTTGAAAGTTTAGAAGATTAAGTTTTGGTTCAAAATTAAATTCTGGTGATCAGTGAAAGCCTTATAGAACAGTCTTATGAAATTTATACTATACTCAAACTTTCTTTTTTTATGTGCCGTGTCCTTTTAGGACGTAGGCGATCATGGACTTCTACTTGGCTTTGTCTCTTGTCGTTCTCAATATTTTTTCTCTTGGTATCTCTTCTAAACACATCTCCGCCATCCATTTGCTCAGAGCTAACAAGTACGTCTCGCGCTGCTTTCTCCTGTCTCTCCTTTCATTTATCTGACATGTGAGTATTAAGTTCTCCCGGTCCTCTTTCCTCATTACGTTTCCCAGGAACTTCATTTGTCTCTTCCTGATTATTATCAGTTTTGTTTTCGTTTGCATCCTTTCCAACACCTCATCGTTGCACACGTGCTCCGCCCGTGGTATTCTCAGCATCCTTCTGTAAAACCATATTTCTACTGCCTCAAGCCTCTCTTTCACCCTTGATGAGATCGTCCAGCATTCACTTCCCTACGAAAGGACAGATATCAAATAGCAACCCAGCACTCTTTTCTTTGTTTCTAATGAGACTTTCTTGTCTTTCACTACTCTGATTAGCTTCT
This sequence comes from Ascarosepion bandense, assembly GCA_037127315.1. NCBI lineage: Eukaryota > Metazoa > Mollusca > Cephalopoda > Sepiida > Sepiidae > Ascarosepion > Ascarosepion bandense. Next base: position 1,775,416 of record JBBBDQ010001471.1, read on the forward strand.
GAAATGCGTATTTGGTCATGCCAATGCGTCTTTGGCCATGCCAACGCGTCTCTTTGGCCATGCCAATGCGTCTTTGGCCATGCCAATGCGTCTTTGGCCATGCCAACGCGTCTCTTTGGCCATGCCAATGCGTCTCTTTGGCCATGCCAATGCGTCTTTGGATCTCCATGTCGCCCTATCCATCCTCTGTCAAAATACTTACCAGGTATTTGAGTTTTTTACTTGTTTTATTTTAGATTTTCCGACTTGTAGTTGGCATATTGGGATCCTGTTTTTGTTGATGGCTATACATTCAGTTTTCTTTAAGTTATGCTCAGTCCTTTCTTCTCACTTTCTTTTGCTACCTTATGGACAAGATGCATGGAACAAGCACATTATTACTAAATCATTGTGCTATCGTATAAGAATTTCAGTTCTAGCAATAGAATTTTATTCTCGTAAACAATTAAAGTCTTATAGCACGACATTATAAAATATATAATTTACTGAAGATTTACAAATTGTATATGGACAAGACGCATGGAACTAGCACATTATTATTAAATCATTGTGCCATCTAAATAGACCTTCATTTACTTCAAAGGGAAATTATGCTGAACGATTTAGCTATATTATAACGTAATATCTTATACAGTGCAGTAATGTTAGTGTGATTTTCAATAAAAGATGCAAATTTAAAACATTTTGTCTTGTAATTTGTGCCAATTTTTTTATATTTTTGTTTTTATTAATTATGATCTAACAAATGATCTAACACAGCGGTTCTCAAACTGGGGTCCGCAGTCCCCTAGGAAACCAGGAAAGAGTTTCGAGGGGACCGCGAAGAGACTATACAGTTTAAATTATTGGCTATTTGAGATTGTGACCAAGTCATAATGGCAGCGTTATTGTTGGAAAGGAAGATTACATCTTTTCATCTCCAACTCTTCCTTATTCGCCTCTTTTTTCCTTTTGTAGGCATTATTTTTATTTCTTGAATGACCTTCCTTAGTTCTATTTTGATCTTGCTTAAGTTTTAGTTATGTTGGTTGGTTGTTTTTGTTTTATGGCAAATCAACCTCGGCGGGTCATTTATTGCCAACTAAATTTTATTTATTTATTGCTGGTAATACTTTTTTCTTTCAACAATTTATTGTTGTTTTTATATAAGTTTTGTGTCTAGTAATAATTTTTTTTTTCGAGTACCAAGATTCATTGTGATTTGTTTTTAAGGGCAGGGTCCCCATTTCCTACCCTGTTATTTAACCTATAACTGGGAGGAAGGGACGAAGTAATACCTTTCCCAAGGGTACCAGTGCTTAAGTGAATGCAGGGTATTCAACTGGAATTCGAACTCAGCTCACCGATCTCTCTTTCCGAGCCGATATCTACTGCACCACAATGCACATCCGTCACTAAACGCTTACAGCACCTGGTATTCCCAAGTGGTCACCCATCTAAGTACTGACCAGGCTCAACGTTGCTTAACTTTGGTGATCGAGCGAGAACCGGTGTATTCAACGTGATATGGCCGTAAGTCTTTACTTATGTAATAAGGGGAAAAGCCGTTGCAAAGGTACTCCAAACTATATGAAGAAAAAGAACGTATTCGTGTTCTACAGTGTGCGTGATTTTATTCGAGTTGCTTTGACTGGAGGTGAGGTGAATTGCGTGATTATATCTGAATTGCTTTGATTACAGGTGTAACGGTGATTCCAAAGTATAACCAGCACCACTAGATTAAATATACCTGTAGCAGTGAGAGTTCAGATGGTGAAATTTTTGCTCCAGACTTCGTGGAACCGGCTATAGTACTCATACGCAATTTGCATCATTGAAGTGGCTGTACCAAAAATATTTCCTACCCCGACATTTAAAATCAAAATAAATACAATTATATAAGTTATAACAACACAATATTAATATAAATGGTTAATATGAAAGGGTCCGCGATCCATCTAAAATATTATAACGAGACCGCCATGCAAAAAATTCTAAAAATAGTTTGAGAATCACTGATCTCACAAATCTTATTCATTACCTCCTACAGAAGGTAACTGAAGAAAGTGACAAGAAAGGACTACAAATAAACTGCAAGAAAACTGAATGCATGGTCATCAGTAAAAAGGGCAGCCCAATATGTCAAATACAGGTCGGTGATACTAAAATCAAGCAGGTACAAAAATTTAAATACCTGGGAAGTGTTATAACAGAAGATGGAAAGTGCGACACAGAAATCCGAAGGGGAATTGGCATGCCGAAGGAAGCATTCCAGAAGTTGAGTAAAGCATTAAGAAACAGGACAATTTCGCTAGAAACAAAGAAGAGAGTACTGGATTGATATGTGATGTCAGTTCTTCAATACGGCAGTGAATGTTGGACAATCTCATCAGAGATAAAGGAAAAACTTGAAGCTACTGAAATATGGTTCTACAGAAGAATGTTGGATATAAAGTGGGGGATCAGTTCCATATTGCAATCAATACATAAACTGACCCCTCACTTTGTGGCCACAGCAGTTTCTATACATTGATATTCCTGAGATCCAAAAGCACAGGGAAGCATACCAGAAGTTGAGTAAAGTATTAAGAAACAGGACAATTTCACTAAAAACAAAGAGAGTACTGGATTGCTATGTGATTTCCGTTCTTCAGTATGGCAGTGAATATTGGACAATATCATCGAAGATGAAGGAAAAACTTGAAGCAAATGAAATGTGGTTCTACAGAAGGATGCTGCGAATATCATGGATCGAGCATGTGAGTAATGATGAGGTTTTGGAAATGATGGAAACGAAAAGGAAATTAATACTGAGCATTAGGAAGAGACAGCTGAAGTTCCTGGGACATAGCGTGTTTACTTGAAAAGAGTCCCTGAACAAATATCAGACACTTGGAATTATTCGTACTCAATTCTGACAGTGTGAAATCGTCGCAATGCTTATTCGCGACCGACGAAAATGTAATGTAATCTTCACTATTCTTTCTGATTAAATTCATACACTTCCATCTCTTATGAAAGAGTGAAGTTTTAGAACTAAAAAGTTCTGTAAGAAGTTTCAGTAAATGTCAGTTCGCTTGTTTTGCGGGGTAAAATATAGTTCACAAATTTGGTGTGCTCTGTAGTGCCCAGTTTTCGAAGAAGAAGGCAAACTATCTTAGAGTCCGACCAATTTATGCAGTCTGTCGCGTATAAATACTCGAATCTTTTAAAAGAGGAGACGAAAGTTATATCCTCGTCTGGAGAATATGTAAAAATGTATATTGAGCTCCAACGTGTGAGAACGCATTTTCGTTTTTACTAATTTATCTTTTGTTTGCCAGTTCAAACAATTTTCTTTGCTCTTGTTGAGTTGAAAGTAGAATTTCTTAAAGTTTTTGATGTATGATTTTTGTTTGTTTTTGAATTTCAATCTGTTCTTTTTCATCTTTTTCATTTCAAGTCGTTCTTTCTCAGTATCCTTTTGCATTTGAAATCGTTTTTTTTTTTTATCCAGCTGGAGTTGCTCTATTCGTTTTTGCTGCCCATGTTGTTTCTCTTGCAATTTAAGGTTCTGTTGATTTTGCTGTTCAAGTTGGAGCTTAAGAAAATCGACCATGGTCGATTTAAATTCGTCTGTGTTTGTCGTGTCTTTTTTTAAAATTAAACCGAATACAACTAAATTAAAGTGAAACACTTTTCTTTCTTTTGAATAAAAAAAAACTTCAGTAAACTGAAATAAAAATTAATTGAAGTGAATAAAAAATGACTTTAATTTTTTATTCAGTCATGGAATAACGAATGCTTTTTTTCCTCTCGAAAAAAAAAACATGAATTCTTGTAGTTTAGCGGCTCAAGTTTAGTGTAAGTTAGTTTCACTTTTTTTTCGTTCAGTTTTCTTTTCTGGATTACCAAGTACTGTTGAATAGAACAAAGTGTGACGAAAAATAGAATTCTGTGGGACCAATGTCGATCCAATACTGACAATTTCCACACAGTTCTTTTGGGGTCCTTAAGGGTCTTTAAGAGTCCTCGGCGTTAAGTTTTTATGGCCTTGTTAGGGGAGAGAAATAAAGACACAAAGAAGGAACAGAGTTAAATATGTTAACAAAGAACAGTAGTATAAACCATATACAAAATGAGAAGGTCACCAGCGTGACTGTTTGGGCCGGCTGTTAGATGTATCTGCTTGGATAGACTTCAGTATCTACTGTTGCAGCTGCTATGCAACGGATCCGACAAAAGGTCAGTTTTTTAGGTGGATTTCTTGGCAGTACCGTAGAAAAATTCCCAAACCCCCTCGACACTTCCTCTTTTGGGGATACCTCAGGCGCCGAGCAATAAAATCAGTCCCCTACAGAAGAAGAGGTAAATCCTGGAGGTATGGCCTCCTGGGGGATGGCCTCCTGGTGTTTGGCACCATACAGTGTAATTTCTCTCAGCTGCATGTCCGTCCTCGGACAGACACACAACCAAGCCGCACTCTGCCAGAGGACAGGCACTTAACTGAAAGGTGATTCGCATGCCAGCCTCAGCTGGAATAGACTTCTGCTACAAAGCAGAAACTGCTGCTTATGTATAATTTGGAAGGGTTCATGTATGCATGGGTAAATTACCATGGCATGAATAAAGGACACCTTAAAATTATATTTTATGATATATATATATATATATATATATATATATATATATATATATATATATATATATATAAATTCAAACTTATCACTATACTCGTTTCGAAAAACCCTCCGCGTATATAAGCGGAAGGAAAAAATGGTTGTAAAAAAAGAAAGAGCTAAGCCCAAAGAAAAAAACCCTTGACGAGTAATCAATAACAAAAAAAGCGCTCAATACATCAGCAGAGCAGAATAAGTAAATTAACCTAGTGAGCCAATAAACCTACCAAGGTTCCACCTAAACGGATCTTCAGGGATGGTTGGCCAACCTTCCATGAAGATCCGTTTAGGTGAAACCTTGGTAGGTTTGTTGGCTCACTAGGTTCATTTACTTTATATATATATATATATATATATATATATATATATATATATAGTCTTATTAGATATTCTACAATAAAATAAAATTTTAGATATTCTACAATAAAAATTTTTTTCTAGATTATATTACTCTGTTAAATTAAATAAACAAATTTAAGATTCAGTTCTTTTGAGTTCGTCTCTATCGGAATTTACCTGACTTAAATACCAAAGATTCTACGTTATATATATATATATATATATATATATATATATATATATATATGTGTGTGTGTGTGTGTGTGTGTGTGTGTGTGTACTTGGGCAGCAACCTTTCTTTCAAAAGCCTTTCACTAAATACAGCCGACAAAGAAGGTTTAACTGATTTTTATGAAATTTTTCCAGCATCCTAATATTTTTTTCGTTTTGTCGGAGATAAGAATTACAAAAATTGTCCATAATTTTTATCGCCCCAAGCGCCTTCGCCCACTTTCATAGATATTTTCAAGGGTGTATAGTCTCTGCTTCTCTTATTTTGTATGCATTTACTGTTACGTAGTAATTCATTTTGTTTAGGTTTTGAAAAAGGAGCGTTCATTCCAAGCACTCACGTTTCGCGCGCCACTAAAATTCGCGGGAACATCTTTCTATTAAAAAAAAATCAAAAACTTTCAATACTCTATTTCGGCTATTAAATCATGTAAGGATGATGTTCTCAAATAAATATTTGATATATAGTGGCTCTCTAATAGCGAGATATTATATATATATATATTTGTAATGAATTATTTTGAACATTATTTTTACCAATACTCGTATTTAAGTAGATATTCTGTTTTTAATTACACAGTATTTTATATTTATATCTACCGGCCTGATTATTTTACGATAAATTTTTATTACGAAAGTGTGTGCTATCCAGCAGGATTCGAAAAATAATCAGGCCGGTAGATATAAATATAAAATACAGTTTAATTAAAAACAGAATATCTACTTAAATACGAGTATCGGTAAAAATAATGTTCAAAATAATTCATTACAAATTGTCGGTTGCTTATAACCAAGTTTCGTTAAAATTCGTTAATTTCCGTAACATGTTTATATATATATATATATATATATATATGTAAGAAAAATTAAGACAGACGCGTTATTTCATGGTAATTCGGAACTATATGCCTATTTCGGGCGAGCCATCTTCAGCTTCCGTCTTTATTCAACAAAGGATTTTACATGAATGGGATTCACAACAACTTAATCCGGCGAATAAAAATAAAGAACAAAATAAAAACATAAAAGATGATAAGAATATAACTGTCGGTCCTCTAAAAGAGAAAATAAGAACAATCCATCCGTTTGTCAACCCATAGAGATTCCTCCATAATCATCGGTCAGTGTCGACGAAAGTTCGAGGGAAGCGGGTGGGTCAGACGAGAAAGAGGGAGTGATAAAGAAAAGAGAAGAAAGAAAAGACAAGAGAGAGGGAGAAATAGAGCTTTACATCCTTAATTTAAAGAAACCTCATCATTCTATTTAGATTTATTTGTTTTAACTTGTATTTTTTTGTTCTTAAAGATGTACGCCCAGCGATCAGTGTCAGAGAAAGTTCGAGGGTATCTAGTGGGTCAGACGAGAAAGAGGGAGTGATAGAGAAAAGAGAAGAAAGGAAAGGAAGCAGGAAGGGAAAAATAGAGCTTTACAACATCTTTAGTTTAAAGGAACCTCAATATTCTATTTAGAGTTATTTGTTTTAACTCGTATTTTTTCCTTTTTACAAATGTATTAATATTAAGGTTTTCTCGTTTAAAATATAGTGCTCGTAATATTTTTTTCTCTAAAAGTGTATTATCGGTAATATTTAACAGTGATGTATGGCTGGAATTAATTATCATCAGAAATGTATTGCTGGTATTAATTTTCCTTCAAAATGTATTGTTTCAATCACATTCAAAACTTATTCGGAAACAATAAAGATAATAATAGATTTGAACAATATATATATATATATATATATATATATATATATATATATATATATATATTACGCTCTCACACCCTGATTGAGCACTCTGGAAGAATGGTAGACTTTGAAAAACAGTAGATACTCTGGCATCTACGCATCGTTCATTCAGCAATGAATTAGAACACTCTCGGCTAGTAAGCGTGTATAATGATAATATACACGATCAAAAGTCTGCCTCCTTCTACCGAGCACCCGTAGTTCAGAGGTAGAATAGCCGACTGACACCAATTTGATCGGGTTTCAATCCTGGGTTAAAAGCAATCGACTGGCTAACCGTACTGATGAGCTGTGGGCGTTCGGCAGAAGAAGGCAGACTTTTTAGCGTGTATATTATCATTATACACGACCATTAGCCAGAGTGCTCTAATTCATTTTACTGAATGAGCGATGCGTACATTCCAGAGTAGCTACTGTTTTTCAAAGTCTACCATTCTTCCAGAGTGCTCAGTCAGGGTGTGTGAGCGTAAATATTGTCATCCGCAGACAGATCTGTTTCGCTGTATCACAGCTCATCAGTACGGTTAGACTCCAATTGCTTTTTAACCCAGGATTGAAACCCGACCGAATTGGCGTCAGTCGGCGATTCTACCTCTGGGCTATGGGCGTTTGGTGGAAGAAGGCAGACATTTTAGCGCGTATATTATCATTATACGCGCCTAATAGCCAGAGTGCTCTAATTCATTTTACTGAATTATCATATATATATATATATATATATATATATATATATATATATATATATATATATATATATATATATGATAAAAATATATTGGTCTGTAATTCTGAGATTTGATAGTATTTACATTATCTTCATTGTTCGAACTGTTGTCGTCATCTTTATCGCCATGCTTAAAACTTTTTGGTCGTTTCACGCTCCGACATTAAATAATGTAAAAAAATAGTTTTAAAGAATGCTATATTTGTGGGTTGTGGTGCAGTGGATATCCGCTCGCGACGACAACTTGGGGAGCCGAGTTCGAATTCCAGTTGAATACATTGCATTCACTTACGCGCAAATACCCTTGGGAAAGGTACTAATCCCACTAAACTTTCCAGTTATGGGCTAAATAACAGGACAGATTGATTCCCCCACTAATTACTACGTAATAGTATAATACATCTCTTCTCCGTCTAGTTATGAGTCAAATAACAGGACAGATTGGCGTTTTATAGCCTTGGCTGGCAGCCAGTCTACCTCAACCTACTGCGGGATAATCTTCTGCCCAGTCAGTCTATTCTATTTTTATGAAGTAATAAACTGATCCCCCACTAATTACTATTTAATAGTATAATACATCTCTTCTCCGTCTAGTCATGAGTCAAATAACAGGACAGATTGGCGTTCTATAGCCTTGGCTGGCAACCAGTCTACCTCAGAAAGCAATGGCAACCTACTGCGGGATAATCTTCTGCCCAGTCAGTCATGTCTCGAAAGAGACATGATCGCCCAAGCGTGTATCACGTATGGCATTTAACTGATTGACTGATATTTGTGAGTAAAACTGTTTGATATGAAAAAAAATGTTTGTGTAAATATAAGAGCTGACTCAAAGTCGCGATCATCGTGTTCGAACGGAATCTTTAAGTTATGTGTGTTGGATTTTAGCTCCACTATTTGTATATGCTTTTTAATGGAGAATTATGGCTCCGATATTTCCAGTTTATTATGTTAATGCCGATATATATACGTGGGTGACTGTGGAGTTGTCGCCATTTTATATTTTTAATTTTCACGCATGCGCATAGTTTGATTTTGATTTTGTCGCCTGCATAGTATAGTAGGGTCAGTTGGGCAACGTCTGCGAGAAAAATAAAGTACCATGACACAATTCACTCTGCCAGAAATTTGGAAACAGTATACTTTACTGAGTGGCATTCGCATCGAATACGAACATTTCAGGGTGTTCGGCTGTCAATCTGAGGACAGTGCAGATTTGGAAAGAGTTGGATGAGTCTAATTGGGATAAGAACTCTTAAATTTCTTGGTGAGGGCCTCAGACTCAACATAGAGGCCTACAGCAAATGCCTTGCGGAGGTAGTTCATCCCTGGGTCAAAAGCAGGAGAACTCAGTCATGGCTGCCAGACAATATCTGCAACCTTAAATCTGACCACCTAACCCCCTAGACTGATGTGTAGAGCCCAGAAGAGTTACAGGATATTCCTAAGTCGTCGGGAGGGCGTGGCGATTTTGTTGAATAAATTAACTCTTTAGTATTTCAATATCATTTTTTGTGCTTTTGGTAAATATCTGTTAACATGAGACGTCAATGAAAGTTTCATTTTTATATAATTTAGACGACAATTTATCCAATGCACTATATATATCTGCACACACACACACACACACACACACACAGACACACACACACACACACACACACACACACACATATATATAGTCAACCGCAGATAGTCCTATTTCGCTGTATCACATCCGTTAAGATGAGACGCCAGTAAAATTTTCATTTTTGCATAATTTAGACGACAATTTATCCATCGCACTACACACACACACGCGCGCACACACACACACACACACACACACACACACACACACACACACACACACATATATAGTCAACAGCAGATAGTCCTGTTTCGCTGTATCACAGCTCATCAGTACGATTAGATATTTGATTGCTTCTAGGATTGAAACCCAACCGACTTGACGTCAGTCGGAGATTCTACCTCTATGCTATCGGCGGACGGAAGGTAGATTTTAACGCGTTATATACACAACATAGACAAATGCCTGTAGCCGAGAGTGTTCAATTCATTACTGAAGAACAACGCGTAAATGGCCGTGAGTAGCTACTGATTTTTAATTCTACCATTTCGTCTGAGTGCTTAATCGACGCACGTCTCCGGACGATTAAACCGAACGATTTCAAAAAGTTTTGTCTACGAAACACTGGAGTCGAGGTGCTGAATATAAACCTCAATCAGCTAAGTAACAAATTTTATTTCTATTGATAATACATATGGTAACATATATATATATATATATATATATATATATATATATATATATATATATATATATATATGAAATGATTTGTTTGTATTATTCAAATTGTCGGTTGTTTATAACCAAGTTTCGTTAATCTTCGTTAATTTCCGTAACATATTACCATATATATATATATATATATATATATATATATATATATATATATTATGTTTTAGAACATGTACATAATTTCTTCTATATTTGTCCTCTTCTCTACAATCATATGGCTGTTTCAATGTTTGGACTCAAACACTTCATCGGGAGAAATGTTTGGAATCATTCTCTGTTTATATTTGGTTCGTTGTTGTCGTGGGGGTTGGTTGGGGTTATTGGTAATTAAGTGAATGTGTCTCTCGTTTTGACCGTTAGATTTTTGAAGAATCTGGTGTGTAAGTCTGAAATTGTTGATTAATGGTATTATCTGCAAGTGAGGTCTTGGAGGCATCCTAGTGTGTTGCACCTTTAGAAATTGCTTGAAAACACTAAAATGGCGTCTTCCGTGTCCTTGCCGATTCGGATAACCTTCATTAGATTTTGAATTGGCCGTCTTTATTCAATTTACGTGGTAGATTTTTTCGTTCCACTGTCTATGCCTCGGCATGTCTCATATTGTTCTTTCAAGGCTCTTTTCCCACTGTTTATCTCTGCAATAGCCGACTGAAGGCATGAACTCACAGTTACTATGTTACCATGTTATATGTGTGCATATTACAACTTCTGGATTCCCGGACCGAATAATAATGATTTTGAAAACAGTGAAATATTATTGTTATTTTTTTTTTTACTGCAAATACAATTCTTAGCGAAAAAAAAAAAAAAGACCGAATCACAGAACAAGGAAAATTTTAGTTTAGAAATTAATTTTTCGCAAGCCAAAAAAACAAAAAACAAAAAAAAAAAACGAATATGATTAAACAATCAGCGAAAAGCCGAATTAGATACTTCTTTTAACCAATCATTTTTTTACTAAATAATTCAAAGTCGAAAATTCCAATATTCAGATGTCTTTATTAAAGTACCCAAAACATGTTGCAAATTACACGCCGACATTTTTGCCGGTGCGTGCTTTCATCTTTTTCGTGGCTGAGATGAAACTTTGAACTTATTCTGTCCATAACTCTTATCTCGTTCCTCGCAGAAAGAAATGTTCTGAATTCAATTTGCAATAACTAAGTTCAGTGCTAAATTTCATCCAGAAGTTAAATTTACGCCAAGCTGGTTTCCATCAATACTTTGATCATATGCATATATACATGCATGCGTGGTGTGTCTCCACGGCAACCAGTCAGTTAATATTAAAGAAAATATAGCCTACCTGAGGGGGGGGGTGCGCTTTAGTCTTCTTCAAAGTGTTCTCATTGGGACTTCACACACTTAAAACACAGGGCGTTCTTACTTTTCATCCCATATCACCCTGCTTGATGTGATATAATGGTAGTTAAACATCATATGGTCAAAAAGCTCTGTTAATAGCCTGATCGAAAATTTAAAGGAATCTTCTTCTTCTTCTTCTTCTTCTTCTTCTTCTTCTTCTTCTTCTTCTTCTATGTGCCTTGCGCCTCCAGGACGTCGGCGATCATGGCCTTCCAAGTCGCCCTATTCCTGGCAGCTCTCAGCACTCTTTCTCCTGTTACACCACGCAACACCCATTCCGACATCCACCCGCTCGGGCAAGTCATGTGCGTTACACACTGTTTTCCTCTGTCTCTCCTACCCTCTATCTGGCCTGTTAGAATCAGGTTCGCCAATCCCTCCTTCCTCATTGCATGTCCCAGGAACTTCAGCTGTCTCTTCCTGATGCTCAGCATTAATTTCCTTTTTGTTTCCATCCTTTCCAAAACTTCATCATTGCTCACATGCTCGATCTATGATATCCGCAGCATCCTTCTGTAGAACCAGATTTCAGTTACTTCAAGTTTTTTCTTAATCTTTGATGAGATTGTTCTGCATTCACTTTCACACTGAAGAACTGACAACACAAAGCAATCCAGTACTCTATCTTAGTCAGTTAAGTGCCATATGTGATACACGCTTGGGCGATCATGTTCCGAAAGAGACATGACTGACTGGGCAGAAGATTATCCCGCACTAGGTTAGCATTGATTTCTGCGGTAGACTGGTTGCCAGCCAAAACTATAGAACCCAATCTATTCTATTATTTGACTCATAGCTGGAGGAAGAAAAAATGTATTATATTATTGTGTAGTGATTAGTGGGGGATCAGTTTATTACTTCATAACAATAAAAAATCGATCCCCCACTTTATGCTCAGTACAAATTTTAATTATTTTTCCAACTATTATATTTAGTCAGTCAGTTAAGTGCCATACGTGATACACGCTTGGGCGATCATGTCTCGAAAGAGACATGACTGACTGGGCAGAAGAAAATCCCGCAGTAGGTTGCCATTGCTTTCTGTGATAGACTGGTTGCCAACCAAGGCTATAGAACCCAATCTGTCCTGTTATTTGGCCCATAGCTGGAAGGAAGAGATTAATACCTTTCCCAAGGATATTTGCGCGTATATGATTGCAACGAATGCAACTGGAATTCGAACTCGGCTCTCCGATTTGTCGTTCCGAGTCGATATCCACTGGACCCCAACGCACATCCTAACTTAACTAGTGGTAAAATCAATTGTTTATTTTTTTCGTAGGAGAGGGGGGTGGAATTTTTCAAAGGTATGTCTCTGCCAGTTTTAATTCTTTGTTGAATCTATAATATCTCGACTTAAAAATTAATAAATTTATTTTTTAATGGGATTAGATAGGCTACTATAGCGGGGGGTCTACCTCAATATATCGTGTTCCCAGGTGCAGTGTGGAGGTCTATCGTTCTCCTTCTCTTATGTGGCCATCAGGTCAGGTGAGGTCTAACATGGGTATTTATATCTGTCACACATTTTGTAAACACCTTACCTGCCCATATAAAAAGAAGCAAATGAAGTTCCTAAATCAGAATCCTCCTCGGCCTGAACCAGTTAAATATTTCATTTTTGCTGGAAGATGATGAATAAAAATTCCAAATGATCTATCCGTGCCATTCCTAAAAGATATATCGCTAAAATAAATATATGCATTGTATTTGATAGCGTGTTTATTTTTACCTCTCTACCTTTAATATAAACACGAATATTATATAAATACATAAATATTAATGTAAGGTTTAAATAAATATGTATACACATACAGTATTATATTTCGATGCTTCGGTAGACCTCACGTGATAGTCGAAACGGGAGGTAGGTCTCATGCTATATTGAAGTAGACCTATGTTAACACCGGCCTTCCTATCGCCTGGTCCATATTCCTCCCCCATTCTCCTGAACAGGAGTAGAGTTTCATCCCTTGTTTCCTGTTTTAAAAGAGGTTCCCGGTTTCTTTTCCTCTCCTCAGACCTTAGTAGTGATGTTGTCACAAGTTTTTTTTTTGTTGTTTTATTTATTTATTTATTGTTGATGATATGTGTGCATGGCGACCACGTCTCTTCATACTGATGGTACCGGCTTGGTAGTTTTCTGGTTGCTGCTTCTCGACTGGTAGTTAGGAGCCAGAACCCTTGCGTAGCGTCTGGAGCGGTTCTTCTAACCAACAGTCGAATATTACCGGGTTTCTTGCAGTGCTAGTGTCCTCACAGGCACCTCCGGTTGGCAATCCCGAGGCCACATTATGTTGCAGTCTTCGCCACCTACTTCCCACATATGTTACATTTGCCGACCGACTACTACTTTTACCCTAAGCCTCTCCTTACCAAAATAACATACCATGGATATAAACAATCAAGCATAAAACTAAACCAGCCCAAGAAAAAAGCACCTAAACCCTCAACATTTCTTTCTACAACATTCGTGACATATGTACCAACGTTTGCAATGTGGAATCGTTCCTCTTGAAAAAGAACCCGGACATCTTAACTACCTGTGAAAATAATTTTAACTCTGTAATCCTTCCCCCTGATTTCTCAATTCTTGACTTTCTTTGTCTCTTTAGGACGGACTCTCGTCTTCACATGCGTTGCGTAGGTGTTTATGTTCGCGAACATCTCCCGCTGACTAGGGAACTTCCTCTTGAATCTCCAAACCATTCCTAGTTTTCTCCGTCTCTCTCAGTCTAAACTCAGTCAGTTCTTCCTTCTTTATCTCCTGCTTCCCTGATAACATAGTCAGGCAGTTAACTGCCTTACGTGATACACGCTTTGGCGATCATGTCACGAAAGAGACATGACTAACTGGGCAGAAGATTTTCCCGCAGTAGGTTGCCATTACTTTCCGCGGTAAATTGGTTTGAAACCAAGTCTATTGAACCCAATTTGTCCTGCTATGTAACCCGTAAAATTCACCATTGATACATTTTAGCTGGAGGGAGAAGAGACGGATTCATACCTTTTCCCAAAAGGTATTTGCGCGTAAATGAACGCAACGAATTTCTCTAAGCGGTTAAAACATTTATCTGTCATTTATCTTGCTGGCATTCAAACCCTGAACTTCTCAATCTTTCATGCAAGTGCTGGACTTCCATAGGTGTTTCCCTAAAACATGCTTCTTTCCCTGACTTATGTCGCGCTCTTGGCACCTCTAATCACGTGGTGGCGTTGTCAATCTTTCTCATAATTTTCCTCCTATGTAACCCACTGCACAACAGTGGCAGTAAAATGCCTTGCTTGTGGTGATATGGTTATAAAAAAAATTTCTATGCAATTATAATGTGGGTATAAAGAGGGTGATCAATTCTGCATTACAATCAATATATAAATAGATCCCTGACTTGATGGCCATAGTCATACTTCTTTTACCCACTTCCTGACACCCCCATAAGCTGCCACGCTTTCTCATAACTTTCCTCCTATGTAACCCACTGCACAACAGTGGCAGTAAAATGCCTTGCTTGTGGTGATATGGTTATAAAAAAAATTTCTATGCAATTATAATGTGGGTATAAAGAGGGTGATCAATTCTGCATTACAATCAATATATAAATAAATCCCTGACTTGATGGCCATAGTCATACTTCTTTTACCCACTTCCTGACACCCCCATAAGCTGCCACGCTTTCTCATAACTTTCCTCCTATGTAACTCACTGCACAACAGTGGCAGTAAAATGCCTTGCTTGGGGCGATATGATTATAAAAAAATATTTCTATACTACTATAATGTGGATATAAAGTGGGTGATCAATTCTGCATTCCAATCGATATATAAATAGATTCCTCACTTTATGGCCACAGTCATACTCTCATGCTCATTTCTTCTTCCACTCCACTCTCATTAGTATTCTCATGCTTCTCTTACCCACTTCCTGACGACGCCTATAACCTGTCACTCTTTCTCATAACTTTCCTCCTATGTAACCCCCTGCACAACAGTGGCAGTAAAATGCCTTCCCTGATGCGATATGATTATAAGAAAAACAAAAAAAAACCAGAGAGGTGTGTGAACTGGGCAATAGATAAATTTCACTCTTCACAAAATACGTGTGAAATTTGAAGTTTGAAGACGTGTGAAATTTGAAGAGAAGTGTGAAATTTGTAGGGGCCTTGGTGATGCTTGTCAAATTGGTCTTGTGCCAAACATGACTGAAATCCCCACAATTTAAATATCAGAAGGTTGAAGCTTGGATGTTGAAATGTGGAAGGATAAAATATTTTGTTTGTACATTAAAGTTGGTTGGTTGTTTTGTTTTATGGCATATCAACCTCGTTGGGTCATTAAACTAAACTTTATTCATTGCTGGTAATACCTTTTTCTTTCAACAATGTATTATTGTTTATATAAGTTTTTGTGTCTAGTAATATATTTTTCTTTTCGAGTATAAAGATTCATTGGGATTTGTTTTTAAGGGCAGGGTCCCCAAGTCCTACCCTTGTTATTTAACCCATAACTGGAGGGAAGGGACGGTTTAATACCTTTACCAAGGGTACCAGTGCTTAAGTGAATGCAGGGTATTCAACTGGAATTCGAACTCGGTTCAGCGATTTTTCTTTCCGAGCCGATATCCACTGCACCACAAGGCACAAGGCACATCCGTCACTATACGCTTACAGCACCTGGTATTCCCAAGCGGTCACATCATCTGACCAGGCTCAACGTTGCTTAACTTCGGTGATCGAGCGAGAACCGGTGTATTCAACGTGATATGGATGTAAGCCGTTTACTGATGTTACTCGCGCTTCTTTAAGTGCGTCCCATTTCAAATTTCCATTTCCCATTTGTTCTTCGTATTTGTTTATCACACTGTCAGTGAATTTTTTTTTCTGCAACTCGAGGTCATTCAGAAGCGTGTTGTGTTGCAATCTGGGTGCTTTCCTAGGCTTCTTTAGTCTCCGAAGTTTCACCCTTAGTTTGCAGATAACTGGAATGTGGTCACCTCCACAGTCAGCACTTAGGTTTTGTATTGAACTACTGCGTGTCGGAATCTTTTGTTGTTGGTTACATAATCGATTTGAATTTTCGTGTCGCCTCCTGGTCTTCTTCATGTCCATAAACGTCTCGGGTGTTCTTAAAACCAGGTGTAGGTTATCACCTGGTCATTCACCTTACACCACTGGACACATCTTACATCTCGGTCCTTGCAGATTCCCAATCCAAAGTTGCCTGTTGTCTCCCCCTTCCCTCTCCTTGCCTATTTTGGCATTCAAATCTCCCATGATGATTCTAATTTCTTGGATTTTACATTTGAGCCTTGACACTGTCAAGAGTGGAGTAAAAGTTTCTATTTCTTCCTCAGTGCTTTCTGTTGTTGGTGCATAGACGACTACAATTGCGATTTTGAAGGTATCCCTTTCAATTTGACCAGGAGAACTCTTTCAGAGAACTAGCAGTATCCTAGAACGCATTTATTCCTTTCTTTGTCCAGTATTGCCGACAACCTTTTCGTTTTTTTAAACTCCTGTACATATGATCCTGTAGTTATCGCTGCTGAAGTCGCCATTGTTTGGCCATCTAGTTTCGCATATGCCCAGAATTTTGATGTTCACTCGGCTAGTTCTCTGCTTGACACTCTCTAGTTGATCACAGTTGTTCAACGTCTTGACACTACATGTTCCTATGGTAATATTTTCTTTGTTGTGCACAGTCGCAGGGTAACGGTCCAGAGACACCTATTGCTCATGTCGTTCTTTTCCGGGCGAGGGACAAATTTTGGAAAAAGAAGTTACTTCTTTTGGAATCAAGCCCATTCACGCCGTTGGGTTTCAGACATCTATTTTGTAAAGCCATGACTGTGTGCGGGATAGATAGTGGAGTGGTATCCTGCTGCCTTCTTCACGGTGATTTATCGAGACACCACCTCTAGTTAGCTGGCCGTTGACCCCTTAAGAGTTCCTCCGCATTTTGTAGGCTTAATTTTTGTCCTCCCGGGTTGCTACCATCCCGTGCAAAAAACAAATTAACAAACGGGTAAGAACGAGGTAGGGGATGGAAAAATATAAATATTAAGTACGTACTTAGTATAAGTTAAAACGACTAATCATGTAGAGGATGATAATGCAGATTCCCCAGATTAGCGTTTCTTTATCAGTAGACAGAAAAAGCTCAACATTTTCTTTGAATTTTTGTAAATATTTCAAAGACAATACTTTTACCATTTTTTGATAACTTCAGCGACCAATCATCAGTTTATATATATACTAAATATGGACATGTGAGCGTCTGTGTAAAAAAAGTAGGGGGATATTTCGAGGATCAGCTGTTGTACAATTTGGGTCTGACGAGCCGTAATAATACCATCATTATGAGGTAAAATATGTATTACCCATTTAAATTGTAGTAAATCAAAAATCTTTTTTAAATTATATTACTCTGTTAAATAAATGAATTTAATATTGAGTTCTTTTGAGTTGGTCTCTATCGGAATTTACCTGGATAGTATATCAAATGTTCAACGTTATATATATATATATATAATGACACAGAGAAAGGGAGAAACAGACAGCAACAGAGAGGAGGGTGGAAATACAACGCTATGCAATATTTTACATTAAAAACTCAATATTACATTTTAAATTAAACATCAATCTATTTCTGTTAGAAGCTATTGAAAATCAATCGGAAAGAGAAATATTAAACAAGACAAAACATTGATCATGGGTGTTTGCTGAAAAGTGAAAACCCAGAAGAATATAAAAATATATTTTTGAAGTTTAAAAAAAAAAGGTTCATGGATTCAAGCTGAGGGACGAAAAGTATGAATTCTTTATGGACAAAATCAAATCGTTAGGAGAAATAATTAACAAGAATGGCAGGAGACCAGATCCAGCACGAGCCATGCCTGCTACTGAAAATGTCACTTCCTTACAAAGTTTTCTGGGATTAGAAAGATAATACAATGTTTTTGTGCCAAACATGCATAGTTTGCGAGCTTTGATAAATGTGACACGATAACTAGACATATATGTATTTTATTATAATAGATTAAAATAGAAAATAGATTAGAATAGAAAATAGTTTAAAAACATATTTAACAAAAGTGAAAAAGAAGAGGAAAAAAATAAATAAACGCTTTTTCTTTTATGAGGAAAATTGTCCTCCGGTAAATATTTGACTCAGTGACAAAGTTCAGCAGGTAGGTTTTCGATGACCCGGTCAAAGGCTGTCCTTTACTGTATCTTGACCACACATTAAGCCTTTTCCGGCGGAAGCCTTATTAAGATAAAAAAAAAGATAACTGAAATTTCAGACTTACAGTCGCCGGTGGTCTAAAGCATTTCCGGATTTCCGGGTTTCCGGGCAATTTTGGATAAATTCAGGTAATTTTTCCGAGTTAAGTTAAAACGAGTTAAGTGAAGGGGAGTCCGCCGGGTGCGAGCTTGAAGTAAGGATCTCCGTTCGTCTTGTTTCGTTCAGTTTGGATTTGTTGATCTCCATTAATTAGAGTTAGAGCTGTGTGTCACATTCGCCTGCCCCAACCGACAAGGCTAACTCTAAACGAATAAAGCATCCTTTTCAACTCATCCAAGTTGTGGAAGTTCGTTCCTTATAGTTTAGTCTTGTAGCCCTAGCTGTCCGGCCGACATTTTCAACAAACACCCGGCAACATCACAGCGTGGAAAACGGCCGCCGGAGGAAATTGTTAGGACGGACCGTTGGGGTGTTACATTTGGTGCCGTGACTGCAGGATTTGGAACCCACGGAAGTGCCACTGGATGCTAAGTTTGGAATGGATTTCAACGAACCGACGCGACTGGACGAGGCGAGACGAACGGAGAAAATGAAATCGTAGAAAGAACCACACTAACAACCAAATTCTAATGGTTTGGTATAAGTTTCAAAAGAAGAAAAAAAAGAAAGAAAGAAAGAAAAAGAAACAAGGGAAGGAAAGGGAACCCGTTATCAACAAGTACCGTAAGAAAAAAAAGAAAAGGAAATCGAAGAAAGAACTATTCTCACAGCCAAATTCTGATTGCTTGGTGTAAGCTTCAGGGGAAGAAAAAGAAGAAAAAAAACAAGAAACAAAGAAAGGAAAGGGAACCTGTTTTCAACAAGCACCGTAAGGTAAGCAGAATTATTTACGCCCTTTTCGTCAGGCCAAAATTCTCGCAGACAGAAGAACGGTTGCCACTAACGGCCGTACGATCGGAAAAAAAAGAAAAGAAAAGGGACAATGAATTGATTAAGAAAAAAAAAAGGTGTGAGTACTTTGAGAGAAAAAAGTATAAATTTTGAAAAGAAAGAAAAAGAGAGATATAGACTACTTAAACGGTCTGAAAGGGTATTTAAAAACCAAAAAAAAAAGGAGAAGAATGAAAAAGGACTGTTTGAAAAGAAAAAGGGATGATGATGAAAAAAGTATTTTTGAGAAAAACAGAAAGAAACATTTTAGGAACATTTATTATCAATTTTGGATAAATTCAGGTAATTTTTCCGAGTCAGTTAAGACGAGTTAAGTGAAGGGGAGTCCGCCGGGTGCGAGCTTGAAGTAAGGATCTCCGTTCGTCTTGTTTCGTTCAGTTTGGATTTGTTAATCTCCATTAATTAGAGTTAGAGCTGTGTGTCACATTCGCCTGCCCCAACCGAAAAGGATATCTCTAAACGAATAAAGCATCCTTTTCAACTCATCCAAGTTGTGGAAGTTCGTTCCTTATAGTCAATCTTGTACCCCTAGCTGTCCGGCCGACATTTTCAACAAACTCCCGGCAACATCACAAAGTGGAGAACGGCCGCCGGGAGAAGTTGTTCGGACGGTCCATTGGGGTGGCACATAAATTAATTATGGAAGAACGACTCTAAATGGGTCTGGACATTGGAGTGCCATGAAGCATTCAAAAGAAAATTAAGAAATGCTAACGTTAGACTTGTTTTTGTCACATTAAGATCCAAACAAAGAAATAATCGTATCAAGTGATGCTGCGGTATAGGAGTCATTATTATGCTTAAATTCAAAGACGGCTCAGTGAAACCTACTGCGCACGCATCCAGGACGCTTCTTCTAGCTGAAAAAATTATCCCTTGTTAGAAAAGAAAAGTTTAAGAATTGTCTTTGCCCTTAAATAAATTCATAGATTCATTCACAGGAGAAGGTTTACCTTACAAACGGATCACAAACTGTTGCTAGCTATTTATGGGTCCAAAAAAGGACTACAGACTCAAACAGCTAATTGGTTACAACGATGGGAAACCATTCTACTAAATTCCGACTTTTAGAATGGAATTTTTGCCGTAGAGTAAGTTAAGTCATACGAACGAATTGTCCAGAATTATTCCAAAAAATAATGAACCTTTGAAAGACAGGGTCATTGCTGCTCTAAAATCGGAGATAGAGATTTAAAAAAAAGGTACTGTGCAAAATGTGCTCGAGCTACTTGTGAATTTGGAAGAATTTTTTTAAAAAACGTTAGATGAAAAGTTTATTATAGAAATAAAGAAATAGCTAAACACAGGAGTAAAACCAATTCCGAGGTTTATTCAATGTGTGATGACGTTCGCATGTATAACGAAAGAGTAGTGGTATCTTAAGCACTACAAAAACGAATCCTGAAAGAGTTCCATGTAAGACATCCTGGTATATCCAGAATGAATAACACAATGAGAAGTTTTGTATATTAGCGAAGCGTGGATAGAGATTTTTTAAACATTGCTAAAGTCATGCAAAGGCTCTGTTTTGGTGGCTAAAGCCCAATCAGTAAAGTTCAACCCATGGCCAAAAGCTGACCGCCCATAGTCACGTCATCACATTGACTTTGCTGGTTCCCTTCATGGGTCATATTATTTGATCGTCGTAGATAGTTTTCCAAGTGACCAGTAATATTCAGATTTAAGAAACCAACAACGTAAGGAAAACATGACTCGATAAGTCCCAGGTCTGACAAATAGATGACGGCACCAATAAAAAATCCATATGATTCTTATGACGTACTAACCTTCAAATGGCACGTGACATAATTTAAGCCCAATTAGATTATTAGTTTACAAATTACAGTTATTTAAGTTTCAAAACAATAGAAAATTTGAATTTCGTGTGTTGATAAAGCATTGATTTCTTGATAGGAAAAATACTGTTCAAGCAAAGCAAGCTTGGTAAATGTTATTTGGATTCTACTCCGTCAGAAACAACGGTTAAGAGGTGGTATGCAGACTTTAAACGCAGTTGTACAGACATAAATGTTGCTGTACGTTCATTGATATTTCGAGATCAGAATCTGGTGGTGGACCGTGTCATTAAACGAATGATCCTCTTTCGCTGCTACTGCTATCGTTAATTGTAGTGAGCATGTGTGTGTGTGTGTGTGTGTGTGTGTGTGTGTGTGTGTGTGTGTGTGTGTGTGTACCTGTAAAACGGACGTGAAATCAAGCTCTCCTATCATTCTGAAGATGAGATCCTGATCTCGAAATATTAATGAATAATAAATAGGTAATACCCAACACCTTCTTTACCTTCCTTTATTATACTAATTGTGATAGCCTTCAAATATATATATATATATATATATATATATATATATATATATATATATATATATATTCATGGTAATTTTTCGGATGAGCTTTCCTCTTCGGTACATTGCCTTTACGAATTTAAGAGCTGTTCTAGATTGTCGGCAAGGTTTCATCGTCTTATAGAATAAATTGCTAGATGTTATCGAAAATTCTATGCTTTTTCATCGCACTTCTCACTGGTAAGACTCTCTTCTGGTGCCTTGCTTCTCAGTTAACAAAAGATTAAATGCACTACTAGCCATTAACTTTTGTCTTCTTAACTAATGTTGTATTATTCTTTAATAATATTTCCTTTTTTCTCATATTTTTTCAAAATCAGTAACCCTCTGCACCTTAGTGGCTTTATTGCTTTCCTTGGGGTGACATGATTAAAAGTTGAACCGAATAGGGTCCACGCTCCACTGTACAAACTTACAAAAAAGTATGTTCCACGGAATTGGTCATATGAATATCAATCTACTTTTGAGAGTATTAAATACATTGTTCTGAATTAGGATTCACATACTACAACCTAACTTTTGATTTTTTTTTAATCATTTCATCCGAAACAAGGCGGTATCGCCATTGATGTGCAGGGGGCAACATAAGAGAGTTAAAGTTTTAGGCGGGAGAAGAGTGAAGACAAAGACGAACCAGCTACAGGATGTGAAAGAGAAAGGGCAAGAGAAGGATGTGAACACAGGAATGAAGACAGTTGCGAAGGTAGAGAGAAAGGAAAAGAACAAGATACACAGGGTGATGTAAAAAGGACTGGAGTCAAGTGGATGAGAGATGGGAATTGACTTTGCATTTAAATTCTTGGAGCTTGTAACCATCAGGAAAGCAAGTATATGGAAGGGAGTTCCACAGACGAGAAGCAAGAGAAAAGAAGCTAATGGAGTAGAATTGTCACCTGCATTTGGTTGATCTAAGTGTAAAAGGGTACGACCTTGATGCCAGTCTGGTTATTAGTTATCTCAGATTGAGCAGAAGCATTTCCTGTAGTAGGTTGTCAGTACTTTAGATGGGTTGCCAGCCAAGGCTACAGAACCCAATCTGTCCTGCTAGTCAACCCATAGCTGAAGGGAGAAGAGATGGATTAATACGTTTTCTTCTTTTTTTTTATAATCATATCGTCCCAAGCAAGGTATTA
This sequence comes from Ascarosepion bandense, assembly GCA_037127315.1. Lineage (NCBI taxonomy): Eukaryota > Metazoa > Mollusca > Cephalopoda > Sepiida > Sepiidae > Ascarosepion > Ascarosepion bandense. The sequence continues at coordinate 1,798,453 of JBBBDQ010001471.1, forward strand.
TACTGCTAGTGTTTTGTAGGGGTTTACATAGGAGGAAAGTTATGAGAAAGAATGACAGGTTATAGGGGGTGTCAGGAAGTGGGTAAGAGAAGGATGACTGTGGCCACAAAGTGAGGGACCAATTTATATATTGATTTTAATATAAAATTGATCCCCCACTTTATATTTACATAATAATTCCTTGTCTGTTGATAAGTCCTAGAAAACGAATCAGTCAGTAAATGAAATACTGATTAGCTACACATGCATGTCTTTTAGATTTATTTACATTCTCTGGAATATAAATGTATAGAAATATTTTTTTGTAATCATATCGCCCCAAGCTAGGAATTTTATTGTCATTGTTTTGTAGAGGGTTACATAGGAGGAAAGTTATGAGAAAGAGTGAAAGGCTATAGGGGGTGTCAGGAAGTGGATAAGAGAAGGATGAGAATACTGATGAGAGTGAAGTGGACAGAGAAAGGAGCATGAGAGAGAATGCAGGTTAGTGAGATAGGAGATGACTACTGACTTTACATTTAAATTCTTAGAGAATGTAGCTGTCGGGTATTTATACTTATTTGTGCGAAAGTGAATGAAACGAATTCGACTTTCCGAATTCTCATTCCGAGCCGATATCCATTACACCACAATACACTTTATGGCTCACATATTACAGTCAGTCAGTTAAGTGCCATACGTGAAACACGATTGGGCGATCATGTCTCGAAAGAGACATGACTGACTGGGCAGAAGATTATCCCGCAGTAGGTTGCCATTGCTTTCTGCGGTAGACGGGTTGCCGACCAAGGCTATAGATCCCAATCTGTCCTGTTATTTGACTCATTTAAGGGGGTTAAGGGGGAAGAGATGTATTATATTATTAAGTAATAATTAGTGGGAGATCAGTTTATTACTTCATATCAATATAGAACTGATCCCCCACTTTATGCCCAGTAGAAGTCTTAATTATGTTTCCAACTATTATATTCAGTCAGTCAGTTGAGTGCCATACGTGAAATACGCTTGGGCGATCATGTCTCGAAAGAGACATGACTGACTGGGCAGAAGATTATCCCGCAGTAGGTTGCCATTGCTTTCTGCGGTAGACTGGTTTCCAACCAAGGCTATAGAACCCACTCTGTCCTGTTATTTAACCCATAACTGGAAGGAAAAGACGGATTAGTACCTTTCCCAAGGGTATTTGCGCGTAAGTGAATGCAATGAATTCAACTGGAATTTGAACTCGGCTCTCCGATTTCTCCTTCTGAGCCGATATCCACTACACCACAACGCACATCCGTTAAACAGTTGCGTTGTAGCACATACTACAACCCAGCTGTTTAAACAATAGTTGTCTTACACGCTTCCGATTAAGGTATCAGAGCTGTCACATACTTTTCCCGATTGAAGTCAAAAAACATTTAGTTCACTGACACCTACTGAGCGTAATTATGGTCTTATCGAAAAAGAAGCCCAAGCAAATAGTCTTTGCTATAAAGACGTTTCATAAAATGTTATACAGACGTCACGTCACTGTTATTACGAATCACAAACCTACTATTTGTATTTTGCAATCTAAAAATCGCATTCATGTTTATACGCTTGCAACGATGTGCCTCTATACTTTCAGACTATGATTTCGCTATCAAATACCACTCAGCTGATAAATGTAACACAAACTTCTACTTCAACAGTTTCTTTTCTCGCATTTCCTGCCTGTGGAACTCCATTCCATTTACTTGCTTCCATTTTAAATTCAACGACAATTGCCATCTTCTGTCTTCTTAAATCCCGTCCATCTTTTATCCTTTCCTCAATATCTCCTGTATTTTCTGTCATAGTAACTCCCTGTCCACTTGTAGTGGTCTCGTCTTGCTTGGGTGAAATAATAAAAAAAAAAACGGCTATGGAGACGCTTTCTCTAGACTCATTAATTCCAGACGGCTACTTCTAATCATTTCAATTGTAACATCAGGAGACCTCAATCTATTAAGTCAGTTAAGTGCCGTACATGAAATACACTTTGGGCGATCATGTCTTGAAGGAGACATGACTGACTAGACAGAAGATTATCCCGCATTAGGTTGCCATTGCTTTCTGCGGTAGACTGGTTGTCAGCCAAGGCTATAAACCCAATATATCCTATTATTTAACCCATAACTGGAGGGAAGAGACGGATTAATACCTTTCCCAAGAGTATTTGCGCGTAAGTGAATGCAACGAATTCAATTGAAATTCGAACTCGGCTCCCCGATTTGTCGATATCCACTGCACCACAACGCACATCCAGTCAATCCAGGTACCAAAGAGGAACGTTCATCAGGACAATTGACATGAAAATATATATAGAGAAAAAGAATAGGGAAGCTACGATACAGCGGTGTGAAAGTGAAGCTAAGATGCCAGGTTGGGACCGATAACATTGCAAGTTCATTTTTTAAATTCTACCAAGAATCATTTAATTGGAGTAGATAGACTAAACTATCGCCCGGTTCACACTCCACCCACATCTATTGAACAGGTGAAGAGGCTCATCCCTTGTTCCTTGTTTAGGATGTGGTTTCCGGCTTTCTCTTTTCCAATCTTTTCACTCTTTTCTTTTTTTTTCTCCTCAATTGGAGTAGATAGACTAAACTATCGCCCGGTTCACACTCCACCCACATCTATTGAACAGGTGAAGAGGCTCATCCCTTGTTTCCTGTTTAGGATGCGGTTTCCGGTTTTCTCTTTTCCAATCTTTTCACTCTTTTATTTTTTTTTTCCAATTGGAGTAGATAGACTAAACTATCGCCCGGTTCACACTCCACCCATCCGGCTTTCTCTTTTCCATTCTTTTTACCCTTACGTAGCCCCCTGCGCATCAGTGGCGTTATCGCCTTGCTTGGGGTGATATGATTAAAAAAAAAAATTAAATACTTAGCAATATTCAATGCATGAATCAATGGTAGACCTATAAAGATGCAACGTAGATTCTAGTAAAAGAAATTCTCGAGTCCGTCCAAGTGAACCAATTTTCGTAGTAGCAAACCTAGAAATTGATTCAATATAATCTTTCCACTTCATGTCAGCGGTAAACGTTAGCCCAAGAAATTGCAAGACCCTTCTGGGGCTTAGCATATGCCAGACTGATGAAAGGCAAAAAAGGTTATCGCAAACGATTAAAAAAAAGCAGTTTTTCTTTGAAGACGTTAAAATTATCATGCTATTTCTTGTTCCAGTTAACAACAGATTATATCAGCTACCATTCTCACCTTAACGAAGTTGTGTGTCAGTCAGTTGACTGCCATACGTGATACACGCTTGGGCGATCATGTCTCAAAAGAGACATGACTGACTGGGCAGAAGATTTTTCTGCAGTAGGTTGGAATAAGCACACGAGAAAGAAGGGGAAAAAGAACAAATGTCCGGGTCACTTGAAGCTTCTCCCGTTACATTTTAGCTTGTCGTCTCTGCTGCTTCCATCCCTGACTGAATGACGCTGATCGAAGTCCTTTAGAGTAATTTAGATTTCTCTCGCTGGATCGCAAAGTCCTTTTTGGTCTTTCAAATCCCTTCCATTCGTCAGAAAATCAATTTAACACCTACTTGCGAAATCTGGTTTCGACCTTTACTTTAAGCACATGGTTAATCTTTTTTCTATTTGTGAAAAACCAGGATTTCACACGTCATTGTGAATTTTTGTAAAAGTGAAGAAGGTTGATTTTAATTCTTAATTTTTCTATCCCACAACATCGTCACCATCTTGTGAATAAAAACCAGTGCTAAATATTCCTAGTCTCTCCGTCTCTTTCCTTTTCCCTTTGCTTATTTCATCCAGCGACAAAAGCAATACAAAAAGTACTAAGAGTTTATGAGAAAGAATAAAAAAAAAAACCCGCAATAACTATAACATCTGTAAGACTCGGTACGAAGAGAAAAGTTAATCAGAACAATAACCATAAAAGTATTTATAGAAAAGTGGAAAAGCGGCTGAAGCCTAATGTCAGGTCAAAGCCATAAACACTGCCGATTCGTCTTCGGATTTTTATCAAACACTAGCAGTATAGCCCGGCGTTGCTCGGGTGTAATGAAAGCTTTAAAACTAATCCATGGTCCTGGAGCTCAGACTCTTCGGACGATGTCACGAAAGACTAAAAAGCAATTGTTGTTTCCAGTTAAAGCGAAACCGTAGACTGAAATAAAAATGAATGGATGTAAGTGAAATTTTGATTTCCTGGTATCGATATCAAATAAGTTTTTTCGTCGTAAACTGAATTTTGAAGGCTAAATAAGTCCTCTGAGTAAATGGTATCATGGCTGAGACTAAGAAGTACAATTATACCTACTTAGAGCCAAACCCGAAGCAAAAACTAAATAAAAGGGCTGAAAAAAAAAAAAGAAAAAAAAGACATACAGGCAGATAAACAGACACCCACACACACAAACATCTTGCCTTATATATATATATATTATCGATTTTCTGCACTATTGTAAGAACTGCAACCTTGAAACTTTTGAATATCGTTTCTTATGTCTTTGTCTATGAGTGTATCAAATTTGATTAAAATCGGACCACTCCTTCTATAACCCGATTTTTTTCGATTATCGATTTTCGATATTTATCGGGGGTACCTCGACACAAAACCTTGCTAAGAACACTCGCAGACGCTTATAGTACAACTGTGTGAATTTTCAAGAAAATCCATTCAGCCATTTCGGAGTCTATAGGTAACGGGGACACACACACACACACGCGCGCGCGTGCAGAGACAAAGTTCCATTTATTAATAAGTTTAAATAGATAGATTAGATATCTAAATATATAGCAGAAGAAACAGACAATATGTAGGAGCAATATTCAATGCATGGGCGAATGGTAGGCTTATAAATATGCAAGATAGATTAGCAAGATAGAAAAATTGCCTAGTACGACACGCTGAATCAACTTTCTTAGCAGCCGACATAGCAATTGGTTCAATATAAACTTTCCACCTCATGACTGCGAAAACGTTAGCCCGAAAAGGCCCAACGAGTCGCTCTCCTGGAGGGTAACATTTGCCATGGTGATAGAAGACAGAAATGGTTCTCTTAGACTACTAATAGGGAGCAGTTTTTGAGGATTTTTAATTACCAAATCATTCCTTGCCCTAATTAACAACAGAATGCAGGTCATTTTTTAGATCAGTTGCTGATTTGACCTTATCGAAACGACCAGGCTTACTATTAAGAGAGGAATAAATGGTTTCGTCATCAGCATACGATGTGCGTTGTGGTGCAGGATCTGTGTTGTGGTGCACAATCGATTCGGAAAGACAAATTGGGGTGCCGAGTTCGAATTCCAGTTGAATTCTTGCATTCACTTCCGCACAAATATCCTTGGGTAAGGTATTAATCCGTCTCTTCCCTCCAGTTATGGGTTAAATAATAGGACAGATTGGGTCCGATAACCTTGGCTGGCAACCAGTCTACAGCAGAAAGCAATGGCAACCTACTGCGGGATATTCTTCTGCCCAGTCAGTCATGTCTCTTTCGAGACATGATTGCCCAAGCGTGTATCGCGTATGGCACTTAACTGGCTGACTGAATATAATATTTGACATCATGATTTAGGCATCTAATGGTTATAAAGTGGGGGATCAATTTTCTATTCTTATGAATTAATAAACTGATCCCCCACTAATTACTACATAATAATATAATACATCTCTTCTCCCTCTAGCTATAAGTCAAATAACGGGACAGATTGGGTTCTATAGCCTTGGCTGGCAGCCAGTCTACCACAGAAAGCAATAGCAACCTACTGCGAGTAAATCTTCTGTCTCTTTCGAGACATGATCGGTCAAAGCATGTATCGCGTATGACAGTTAACTAACTGGCTGACTGACATCAACATAAATACCGTGTTTTTTTGGCAATTTTTGTATTCTTCCGTATTAAAATTATGAATGATGGCTGTCACACGCCGTTACCAGATTTAAGTTTGAATATGAGCAGCGCTAATATGTCTTTTGTGTCCGAATGAGTTTGTCGTAATTTTTAACATATAAACCTTAGCTTTTTACACACTTGTTACGGAATGGGACCTAATTTTTAGCATATAAACCTTAGCTTTTTACACATTTGTTACGGAATGGGACCTAATTTTTAACATATAAACCTTAGCTTTTTACACACTTGTTACGGAATGGGACGTAATTTTTAACATATAAACCTTAGCACACACTTGTTACGGAATGGGACGTAATTTTTAACATATAAACCTTAGCTTTTTACACACTTGTTACGGAATGGGACCTAATTTTTAGCATATAAACCTTAGCTTTTTACACACTTGTTACGGAATGGGACCTAATTTTTAACATATAAACCTTAGCTTTTTATACACTTGTTACGGAATGGGACGTAATTTTTAACATATAAACCTTAGCACACACTTGTTACGGAATGGGACGTAATTTTTAACATATAAACCTTAGCTTTTTACACACTTGTTACGGAATGGGACCTAATTTTTAGCATATAAACCTTAGCTTTTTACACACTTGTTACGGAATGGGACCTAATTTTTAACATATAAACCTTAGCTTTTTACACACTTGTTACGGAATGGGACGTAATTTTTAACATATAAACCTTAGCTTTTTACACACTTGTTATGGAATGGGACGTAATTTTTAACATATAAACCTTAGCTTTTTACACACTTGTTACGGAATGGGACGTTACAAGTCATTTCGCCAATAAAAAATAATTTCTCACCTGAAATGTTACTTTTGACTGTCGATATCCTTTTTAATATATGTTTCCTGGTTTGTCGCAATATATATATATATATATATATATATATACTGCGTTTGTTATTTTTGGTAACTATTGCCTAGCGGAGTTTTATGTCAACACAAAATAAAATCGTCACTGATGGTGGATGTTATTGTGTTACCGTATTAATAACCTCTCTGAAGATGGCTCATATGAGCCGAAAGCTTAGAACTAAATTTATAAAAAAATTTCCAAATGTTGGAGAATTTTTGTCTTTATTTTCAACTGAAATTAAAGCCAATATACGTCGTTTAGAACGGCTCTTGATTAAACATAGCAGACATTCATTGTCTCTTATATGTAACTGTATATGTTTAGAAAATTGCTTGCTGCCTCGATACACTATATATATATATATATATATATATATATATATATATTGGTTGAAAGCACACACAGGAAAATTATTACAAGTCTCACTTTCCGTTTTCGTCTTCATCTCCGATACGAGGCTTACCGACACCAACGAAAAACTAAAAACAACAACAAAAAAATCCCTTAAATGAGCATACCTTGTTTTATACACTCAACCCGGCTACCACTTAGCCAATAAGCGCCCAGAACCAATCAATAAAAATGGCTTCCAGTGACACCAACACATCTATCAGCACGAAATGTGGCACTCCGACGTGGTGTAATGGTTAGTAAGCTTGTCTCGCTAGAACCTATTCCAACTGAGTAGTGAGTTTGATCCTCACTGGATATCCTATACCTTCGGTCTCGTGCCACATCTAAGCGGCGGCGCTTAGTAAATCAACTATCAGCACGAAGTGCCGTTCGATTCACCATCCGTCCGAAACTCGTCGATTCGACGTCTTCTCACTCTTTTGCAAAACATACACGTGACTCTGGCCCTTTTGGGTCGCCGATGTATGTCACTGCTACATGGTTGCTTTCAATGTGACTTCATTGGTAATTATGATATCATTATCAGTGTTTAGTTTCCTTGTTATATCCACATTATTAATTTTTACAGATAAATTGTCTTTGTTTTTTTTCGTGACTATTTTTCCATCGCAGTTTACGAATTTTGTGACAATTTTTCCATCGCAGTGTCTGAATTTTGCGACTCTTTTTTCGTTGCAGTGTACAAATTTTTTGTGAGAACTTTACCATGCTTAAGATTTACAGATAGACTTTTTGTGCTTTACTTTTCTACACTTGTAGCATTCAGAATTCTTAAAGGGACAGTCATCTCCGAGATGTAACCTTCCAAATCTGAAACATGGATTAATTTCCCTTTTCCCATATTTTTCTTTTGCTTGTATGTATGCACATTCTTTTTCCTTGATTTCTTCGGCATCGCGTGTCAGATTTAGGATTCTCTGACATTCATCCGATTTTTTCTCTAGTGTATATTTATTATTCTGTTCCATTTTCGTTTGAATTCTTGCCCCTATTCCTGCCCCTTTTTTCGCCGGTAACCTCTGAAAAATAATCAACCCTTCATTTGCCACCGCGTCTAGAGAAAAAGAACTTTGAGAAATTACAGTTTTCTTTTGAATTATTTCAATTAGTTTTTGATACTGATATTCTAATAACTGTTGTTGTTGTACCTTTACCACATAAATCAATATTTTTCTCATCTTTAAAGAATATGTTTTTTTCTCTTTTTCACAAACACCAAAGAGAAAAATTTAAAACAACGTGATTCAACATTCTCGTCGTCGTTGTGCGCCAAAGCAAAATGTATTTTTTTCTACTTGTTATAATTCAGTGTGAGTTTTGATTCCTCGTCGCCACTGTTTTCTAATGGTTATAATATTAAATCTTGCTCAGGCTACTCGACGTAACGTCAGTTAGAAATATTCTTCACTGACTCCAACGGTTTTGAAGACTCATACGGAGTTCTTTATGGAAACTACAAGACCTCCTATAGAAGATGGCTGAAGAGAGTGACAAAATAGGATTAAAATAAACTGCAAGAAAACTGAATGCTTGGTCATCAGCAAAAAGAGCAGCCCAAAATGCCAAATACAGTTGGGAGATACTAAAATCAAGCAGGCACAAAAGATTAATACCTGGGAAGCGTTCTAACAGAGGACGGAAAGTGCGACCTAGAGATCCGAAGGCAAATTGGCATGACGAAGGACGTGTTCTAGAAGCTGAGTAAAGTATTAAGACACGGGAAACTTTCACAAGAAACAAAGAAGCGAATACTAGTTTGCTATGTGATGTCAGTTCTTCAATATGGCAGTGGATGCTGGACAATATCATCGAAGATGAAGGAAAAACTCGGAGCAGCTGAAATGTGGTTCTACAGAAGGATGCTGCGGATATCGTTGACCGAGCATGTGAGCAGTGATGAGGTTTTGGAAATGATGGAAACAAAAAGGAAATTAATATTGAGCATCAGGAAGAGACAACTAAAATTCCTGGGACATACAATGAGGAAGGATGGCTTGGAGAACTTGATACTAACAGGCCAAATAGAGGGAAAAGGAGACAGGGGAAGGTAGCGGATAACATATTTGAGGGGCCTGAGCAGGTGGATGACAGAACGGTGGTTGCTTGGTGTTAAGGAAAAAGGTGTGCTCAGAGCCACATAGGAATAGGGAGACATGGAAGGCCATGATCGCTTACGTCCTGAAGGGACAAGGCACAAATAAGAAGCGTGACAGACAAGCATAATCTCGCTGCTGATCTTGAGAGGGATCTACATTCTGCGGTGAATTGGGGTAAAAAGTGGCTTGTAAATTTCAATGCGTCTAAGACAAAGCTGCTGTCTGTCAATCATCACAGGCAATCTCTCCTGCCTCCCATAAGCATGGACCAAGCGAGTCTCCCCGAGAGCAATACACTGCACCTCCTCGGCCTTACCCTCTCTTCTGGTCTCAAGTGGAACCACTACATTGAGTCAATAGCTAAATCCACTGCAAGAAGATTGGGTCACTGTGTCTAGCCAGGGTGTTTTTTCCGCCTGAAACCATCCTGCATATATACAAATCAACCATTCGTCCGTGCATGTAGTACTGCTGCCATATATGGTCAAGTGTCCCCGCTGTTCACCTCGGTGTCCTGACAGGCTCCAAAGGAGAATCAGTAATGTGATAGGTACCAACTTGGCGGATTACAGCCACTTTCCCACCGACGGGATGTGGCTACCCTTTGGCTATTCTATAAATACTTCCATGGCTTCTGCTCCAACGAACTTAAGTCACTGGTGTCTCTGCAACAGGTGTTTACTCGTGCAGCCAGACTGGCAACTGGGTTTCACCCATTCACAGTGAAATCAACCAAATGCAGACGACAATTCTACTCTTGCAGCTTCTTTCCTCGCACTTCCCGCCTGTGGAACTCGCTTCCTTATTCTTTCTTTCCTGGCGGCTACAACCTCCAGGAATTTAAATGAAAGGTCAATACTCATCTCTTAACTACTTGACCCTAGTTCTTTTCACACCGCCCTGTATATCCTTTCCTTTCTCTCTACCTTTGCAACTGTCATCACACCTGTATTCCCATCCTTCTCTTGCTCCTTTTTAACTGGTTCGTCCTTCTCTTCAATCTCCCCTTATCTTTTTCTCTTATGTAGCCCCCTGCACATCAGTGGCGTTACCGACTTTCAGGGTGATATGATTAAAAAGAAGAAGAAGAAGAGGAGGAGGAGGAGGGGGAGGAGGAGGAAGATTTAATTTTATAACATTTTCTGCTTATGTCGGTTCTCAGTTTCGTACTTTCCGTTCTTTTTTAGGACACTTCCCTGGTATTTAAATTTCTGTACCTGCTTGATTTTAGTATCCTCCACCTTTGGCATTTTCTTCTTCTTCTTTTAAGCGCCATGTCCTTTCAGGACATAGGCGATCATGGCTTTCCACATCTTCCTGTCCCGGGTGGCTCTTATCACGCTTTCTCCTGTAACACCACCCAAACCCCGCTCTGCCAATCACTAGCTCAAGCATATACATCTAGAATATAAATGTATAGAAACTAGCGTGGCCATAAAATGAGGGATCAGTTTATATAATGATTATAATAAAGAATTGATGTCCAATTTTATACCCACATTAAAATTTCTTATAAACAGTTGGCACATATATTCTTCTTCTTTGTGCCCTGTCTTTTCAGGACGTAGGCGATCATGGCCTTCCACGTCTCCCTATTTCTGGTGGCTCTTAGCACGCTTTCTTCTGTTGCACCACGCATCGCTCATTCTGTCATCCACCTGATCAGATCATTCAAATATGTTATCCGCTGCTTTTCTCTGTCTCTTTTTCCCTCTATCTGGCCTGTTAGTATAAGGTTTTCCAAGCCCTCTTTCCTCATTGCAGGCCTCAGGAACTTTAGCTGTCTCTTCCTGATACTCAGTATTAATTTCCTTTTCGTTTCCATCATTTCCAAAACTTCATCATTGCTCACATGCTCGGTCCATGATATTCGCAGCATCCTTCTGTAGAACCACATTTCAGCTGCTTCAAGTTTTTTCTTTATCTTTGATGATATTGTCCAGCATTGACTGCCATATTGAAGAACTGACATCTGATAGCAATCTGGTACTCTCTTCTTTGTTTCTAGCGAAATTGTCCTGTTTCTTAATACTTTGCTCAACTTCTGGAATGCTTTCCTGTGCTTTTGGATCTCAGGAATATCCATGTGTAGAAACTGCTGTGGCCACAAGGTGAGGGGTCAATTTATGTATTGATTTTGATATGGAACTGATCCCCCACTTTATATCCAACATTCTTCGGTAGAACCACATTTCAGCTGCTTCAAGTTTTTTCTTCATCTTTGATGATATTGTCCAGCATTGACTGCCATATTGAAGAACTGACATCACATAGCAATCTAGTATTCTCTTCTTTGTTTCCAGTGAAATTGTCCTGTTTCCCTGCTCTTTTTCTTGATGTCGATGCATTTGGTTTTCTTGTAGTTTATTTGTAGTCCTTTCTTTTCAGTTTCTTCAGTTATCTTTTGTAGAAGGTCTTGTAGTTTCCTTTTCGTATCTACTATCAGCACTGTATCATCTGCGTACCGCATGGTGTTCAGATTGTGGCCTCCGACGATGAATCCTAGCATAACCTCTAGGGTCCTCAGAATAGTCTCGCTGTGCAAGTTGAATAGATCCGGTGAAAAGACACTCTTGCTTTACGCCCCTTCCTATCTTTGTGTATCTGCTGAATTCGTTACCTGTCCGTATACAGGCGGTTTGCTGTCAGTAGAGATTCCTGATTACTCTTATGTCTTTGCCAAACATGTCGAGGTAGCTGAGCATTTCCATCAATTCTCAGTGGCGTACTTTGTTGTATGCTTTCGCATAATCTAGAAAACATAGGTACACGTCCTTTTTCGTTTGTATAACCCTTTCTGATAGCATCCTAATCATAAATATCGCGTTCCTTGTTCCAGTGTCTTTGACGAACCCTCACTGTTCTTGTCCTATCACTGGCCTGATTCTACTTTGCGCTTTATTTATCAGGATTCGAATAATGAGTTTTGTTATGTGGCTCATCAAACTGATTATTCAGTGGAGTTCTCATTCGTTTGCAATTGGCTTCTTATGTAGTGCTATAGAAATTGACCTGCTTAGATCATCCGGTATTACACCACCGTTATAAATTTCATTTATTGTGTCTGTAATTTTCTCTATCCCGAATTCGTCCAGAACTGCCAGCATCTCTTTTACAATGATCTCTATGTTTTCTGTCCTGTCAGTTCCCTTACTTCTTTATGCATATCTACTATATCATTCCTGCTCAATCTCTCCACTTCTGCACATTTGTTGTTGAGCCATTCCTCTTTAGTCTGTCTGCATTTGCTCCTTATTTCCTTGTGTTGTTTCCTGTATTCCGTTCCATCTCTTGGCACAGTTTTCTGTCTCCTTTGCATCATGTCGAGAATCTCTTTAGTCATCCACTCACTTTTTGTTCTGCGTCTGATTTCTTTTGGAAAATTGTTGTTTGCTAATGTTTCGAGCGCTTCCTTTAGTGAGTCCCATTTCGAGTTTCCTTTTCCCATTTGTTCTTCGTATTTGTTTTTCACACCGTCATTGTAATAGAGATGCTGACAGTACGAACAATATAAATATTCTTATTATTTAAAACGGTATTTATAGTGGATACTCGTAATTGAGTAGACGCTCTGTTTTTTAAATATTGTGCATTTCTCGAGTGCGCAGGTCAGTCGACGAAATAAACACTGTTTGGGAAAAACAGAGTGTATAGTTAAATACAGATATAGATTAAAATAACGTTTGAAGTAATATTTATATATATATATATTTATATGTATGTATACTTATATGTATACAATGTATATGTATATTTATATGTATGTATATTTGTATATATATTCATGTGTGTATATATATATATATACTAGCATCATAGTTCGGCGTTGCCCGTGCAACTCAGAACATTTTAATTTCTTCAGCGGACGAAACAAATTCGTTTAAATTCGCTGCAGACACTTAAAATCTCTATATATAAAAAGCAATCTGTGAGTCTGTGTGTGACTTTTCCATAGGCACGCCTACATTTTTTTAATGTTTCTTTTGTTTCAAAATTACGGGGGAAAATATTCACATTTTTTGTTGATCAAATGAATTTTTCAAACGTCGGAATAAAAATTAAATATAAGGGCTCATTTTTTTTAAAATAAAGAATATTTTAGTTGCGTTTGACACGTGTGATTTGATTTCTCTGACGTAATCTAGCAACCATCTTAGATCTTCGATGTTTTAATGAGCAAATGTAAACAATCTGCACGATTGGCCAAAAAGTGCGAAAGGGGAAATTGCTGAACTTAAACTCAAAAAGTATGTGTCGACCTGGCTTCCCTGTAGATATGTGTCCCTAGAAAGTTTGAATCGCGTAGCTTAAAACATGTAGGCGTGCATAGGGAACAGTCACACACAGACACACAGATTGCCTTTTATATACATATAGATGTATATGTATACACATTTATATGTATATATATTTATATGTATGTATATATATGTATTTATATGTATTTATATATTCCCATATTTATGTATGTATATTTGTATGTATATTTATATTTAGATATCATTATATGTATACATATTTATATGTATATATATCTACATATATGTATGTTTATATGTATGTGTATTTATATGTATATATATTTGTATATATACATATTTATATATATAAGTAAATTAACCTAGCACGGATTCACCTAAACGGATCTTCAGGGAAGGTTGGAGCCAACCTTCCCTGAAGATCCGTTTAGGTGAAACCTTGGTAGCTTTGTTGGATCACTAGGTTAATTTACTTATTCTGCTCTGCTTACGTATTGAGCGCTTTTTTGTTATTGATTACTCGTCTCGGGTTTTTCTTTGGGCTACGTACTGACTCGGTCCAATTCGCTTTGGCTGATGTTCATGTGCTTAGCTCTTTCGCTTTTTACAACCATTTTTTCCTTCCGCATATATACGCGGAGGGTTTTCGAAACGAGTATGGTGATAAGTTTGCATTTATATATATGTATATATATATACATATTTATACTTAAATATATTTATATATATGTATATTTATATGTATATATATTTATATATATTCATATTTATATGTATATATATTTATATACATACATGTTTCTATGTATATATATTTATATGTATGTATATATATCTTTATTTATATATACTCATATTTATGTATATATAATTTTATATATGTATATTTATATGTAGATATAATTATATGCATACCTATTTATATGTATATATATGTATATCTATATGTATGTATATTTATATATACATATTTATGTATATACATATTTATATTTAAATATATTTGTATATATGTATATTTATATGTATATATATTTATAAGTATATATATTTATATGTATATATATTTATATAGACACTTATTTATATGTATATATTTTTATATCTATGTATATACATATTTATATATATTTATATATACTCATATTTATGTATGTATAATTTTATATATGTATATTTATATGTAGATATAATTATATGCATACATATTTATATGTATATATATGTATATTTATACGTATGTATATTTATATATACATATTTATGTATATACATTTTGATATTTAAATATATTTATATATATAGATATTTGTATGTATATATATTTATATGTATATATATTTTTATATATACATATTTATATGTATATATAAATATGTATATATATATATTTATATGTATATATATTTTTATATATACATATTTATATGTATATATAAATATGTATATTAATGCAGGTTTCATTGAATAATATAGACAAGTTTTGTCTATTAATTTTGTGTAGGATCCGTTCATACCGTCTGATAATTTTAGGGAGTTTTAAGGAATTCTGATCAGCGTTGTTGGCACTAATGAGTTTATTAAGTTTAGATTTTAGTTGGTGTGTCGGGTTTTTGTTAATTTTTTTTTTTTAAATTTTGTGTGGTCATGGAGTATGTGGTTGAGTTTTGTGTTGTAATCTGATTTGTTAAGTACAACAAAGATGTTAGCCTTGTCAGCTTTTTTTACAATTATGTGAATGTGGTTGCGTAGTTCGTGCGCGGCACTTTTTAGTTGTTTCGATAGAATTTTTGAGGAGCTTCTGCTTTTATCATGGCGATCTTTGATTGCCTCAGCCTTAAGTAGATCTTTCAGTTCAGGTTTAACGGTTATAAGTTTTTCATCTTGTAATTTAGTCATGCTTTGATAGAGCGTTTCTATTTCAATTTTTTTAGTAAGCTGGTTATACTTACGGTATATATGGCAGTTAGGTCCAAGGTTGAGTAATTCTTTTTGGTGCTTAGTTAGTTCGTGGTTGGAAAGATTTATGAATTTATCGAATTTTTTGGGAAGAGTGATCGTGCCATTGTATAGTGAATTAAGTTTTTTGACAATTTTAGCACGGTGTTCAACTTCAGATTTTGCAGTGATTTTGGATAGTCTGAGTATTATTTCTTCTAGTTGGTTTGAGGTAGTTATATCTTTCAGTTTGTTATAGAGGTCATGTTTGTTCTTGTATAATGTGTCAAGATTTTCTTTCGCTATTTCAATTTGCCTTTTCACAAGGCTCCATTTATATTTCAAGGTGGTGATGGTGTGTTGGGCTGCTGGATCATGTAATTTAAATTGTGTGTATTTTGGCAGCATTTTTTCATTAATCCAGGTTTCATTGAATAATATAGACAAGTTTTGTCTATTAATTTTGTGTAGGATCCGTTCATACCGTCTGATAATTTTAGGGAGTTTTAAGGAATTCTGATCAGCGTTGTTGGCACTAATGAGTTTATTAAGTTTAGATTTTAGTTGGTGTGTCGGGTTTTTGTTAATTTTTTTAAATTTTGTGTGGTCATGGAGTATGTGGTTGAGTTTTGTGTTGTAATCTGATTTGTTAAGTACAACAAAGATGTTAGCCTTGTCAGCTTTTTTCACAATTATGTGAATGTGGTTGCGTAGTTCGTGCGCGGCACTTTTTATTTGTTTCGATAGAATTTTTGAGAAGCTTCTGCTTTTATCATGGCGATCTTTGATTGCCTCAGCCTTAAGTAGATCTTACAAGATGAAAAACTTATAACCGTTAAACCTGAACTGAAAGATCAACTTAAGGCTGAGGCAATCAAAGATCGCCATGATAAAAGCAGAAGCTCCTCAAAAAAAGATCTTACAAGATGAAAAACTTATAACCGTTAAACCTGAACTGAAAGATCTACTTAAGGCTGAGGCAATCAAAGATCGCCATGATAAAAGCAGAAGCTCCTCAAAAAAAGATCTTACAAGATGAAAAACTTATAACCGTTAAACCTGAACTGAAAGATCTACTTAAGGCTGAGGCAATCAAAGATCGCCATGATAAAAGCAGAAGCTCCTCAAAAATTCTATCGAAACAACTAAAAAGTGCCGCGCACGAACTACGCAACCACATTCACATAATTGTAAAAAAAGCTGACAAGGCTAACATCTTTGTTGTACTTAACAAATCAGATTACAACACAAAACTCAACCACATACTCCATGACCACACAAAATTTAAAAAAATTAACAAAAACCCGACACACCAACTAAAATCTAAACTTAATAAACTCATTAGTGCCAACAACGCTGATCAGAATTCCTTAAAACTCCCTAAAATTATCAGACGGTATGAACGGATCCTACACAAAATTAATAGTCAAAACTTGTCTATATTATTCAATGAAACC
This sequence comes from Ascarosepion bandense, assembly GCA_037127315.1. Lineage (NCBI taxonomy): Eukaryota > Metazoa > Mollusca > Cephalopoda > Sepiida > Sepiidae > Ascarosepion > Ascarosepion bandense. Next base: position 1,815,391 of record JBBBDQ010001471.1, read on the forward strand.
TGGATTAATGAAAAAATGCTGCCAAAATACACACAATTTAAATATATATATATATATTTATATGTATATATATTTTTATATATACATATTTATATGTATATATAAATATGTATATATGTATATTTATATGTATATATATTTTTATATATACATATTTATATGTATATATAAATATGTATATATATATTTATATGTATATATATTTTTATATATACATATTTGTATGTATATATATTTATATATATATATTTATATGTATATATAAATATGTATATATATATATATATATATATTTATATGTATATATATTTTTATATATACATATTTTTGAAAATCTTCTAGCCCAGCTTCACTGACCTCTCGTTTTCATTGTTCTCCAAACCACTAATTTAAGATGGATGTAAACAGGAAGATAAAAACTAATTAATAATTATTATTATAATAACCCGTGTATTCCCCTTTTTATGAGTGGCCTTTTCTTTGATGTCTGTCAAATCTTTGATCTGGCGGCTCGACTGCAGCTACTTTCCCATCATCGAAATGTGGCATCCCTTTGTCTGTTCCATAAATACTTTCATGGCTTCTGCTCAGACCAACTTAAGTCACTGATGCCTCCTCAACAGGTGTTTACTCGTGCAACCAGACTGGCAAATGGGTCTCACCCATTCACAGTTAGATTAACCAAATGCAGACGACAATTCTACTCCTACAGCTTCTTCTCTCGCACTTCCCGCCTGTGGAACTCACTCCCGTATTCTTGCTTTCCTGACGGCTACAACCTCCAGAAATTTAAATGCAAAGTCAATACTCATCTACTAACCACTGGACTTTATCTCTCTCCCCACCCCTGTATAACCTTCCCTTTCTCTCCACCTATGTATCTGTCATCGCACCTGCTTTCTCAGCTTTCTATTGTTCCTTTCTAACTAGTTTGTACTCCTCACTCTTTTCTAATTAATCTTTTTACATTTATGTAGCCCCTTTTTATGGCAAGGTGAATAATGAGGTATCGAGATTTAAACAGCAGAAACACAAGACTCAATATTAATTTGCACTGGCCTTCCAAAGGCTATTTAAGAAATACATTTTTTAATCATTTCCTTCCAAACAAGGCAATAAAGCCACCTGCACTGAAGAGGTGAGTGAGTGTTAGAGAATGTAAAGAAAAAAACAAAAACCACGAGATAACGATTGATATCTACACTTATTTATAAATGGAACTTTGTGTGTGTGCGCCTGTGTGTGTGTGTGTGTGTGTCCCCGTTACCTATAGACTCCGAAACGGCTGAACCGATTTTCTTGAAAATTTACACAGTTGTACCATAAGCGTCTGCGAGTGTACTTAGCTAGGTTTTGTGTCGAAGTACCCCCGATAAATATCGAAAATCGATAATCGAAAAAATCGGGTTATAGAAGGAGTGGTCCGATTTTAATCAAATTTGATGCCCTCATAGACAAAGACATAAGAAACGATATTCAGAAGTTTCAAGGTTGCAGTTCTTACAATAGTGCAGAAAATCGATAATATGTATATATAAAAGGCAAGATGTTTGTGTGTGTGTCTGTTTATCTGCCTGTATGTCTGTATTTTTTTCAGCCCTTTCATTTTAGTTTTTGCTTCGGGTTTGGCTCTAAGGAAGTATAATTGTAGTTCTTAGTCTCAGCAATGATACCATTTACTCAGAGGACTTATTTAGCCTTCAAAATTCAGTTTACGACGGAAAAAAAACTTTTTTTGATATCGATACCAGGAAATCAAAATTTCACTTACATCCATTAATTTTTCTTTCAGTCTACGGTTTCCCTTTAACTGGAAACAACTATTGCTTTTTCGACTTTCGTGCCAACATCCAAAGAGTCTGAGCTCCAGGACCATAGATTAGTTTTAAAACTTTCATTACACCCAAGCAACGCCGGGCTATACTGCTAGTCTTATTTAAATTTTTGGATATCAAAGTTGGCTGGGAAACAAGAAGCAAAAATGTTCCACAACTGAGAAGTGCAACATAAGAAACTATTATCATAGGACTTACGGTTGCATCTAACCAACTATAAAATGATCAAATTCGCTTTGGCTGATGTTCATGTGCTTAGCTCTTTCGCTTTTTACAACCATTTTTTCCTTCCGCATATATACGCGGAGGGTTTTCGAAACGAGTATGGTGATAAGTTTGCATATATATATATATATATATATATACTTAAATATATTTATATATATGTATATTTATATGTATATATATTTATATATATTCATATTTATATGTATATATATTTATATACATACATGTTTCTATGTATATATATTTATATGTATGTATATATATATTTATATATATTTATATATACTCATATTTATGCATGTATAATTTTATATATGTATATACATTATACATTATATACATAATGCCTACGACTCGATTTTGCGTAATACCGTCGCTTGATTTATCATCAAATGTAGGCAACATAGCTGTCGTTTTTAGTGTTGATAGGAGCCTACACTCTTTTAAGCAGAGGTAGTAATGTTGGGAATATTTAGTATCAGTTTTTTAATGAATAATTTTGGTGAAATATCACAGAATGTTTTCGTTCACTATTTGAAGCACGTTCATTACACGCTATGAAAGATTTGTCTCATACCGTGTAGGGAATGATTCATTCAGTGTGTAGAGTCGATGACGATTTTTTTAGGTCCTCTCTACTTAGTATGGTGAACTAGCTGTGGGATAGGACATTAAGGATTAAAATCAACCTTCATCACTTTTAAAAAGATCCACAATGACGTGTGAAATCCTGGTTTTTCCCAAATAGAAAAAAGGATTGACCATGTACTTAAAGAAAAAGTCGAAACCGGATTTCGAAAGTAGGTGTTAAATTGATTTTCTGACCAATGGAAGAGAATTGCAAGACTAAAGGGACTTCGCGATTCAGTGCAAAAAATCTAGATAGTATAAAAGGCCCCGGTCTGCGTCAGTCAGTCAGTCAGATGGGAGCAGCGAGCGAGAGAGAGACACCACTAAAATGTAAGGAGAAAGAAGCTTCAAATGACCCGGACATTTGTTGTCTTTCTCCTTCTTTCTCGTGTGCTCATTCATTTTACTTCTTCTCCTCCATTCAAAGACATTCATACCGAACAAACGCTAAAACATATCTGCGTATGTACGCATATGCTCTTTCCAACAAATTACTACTACTAACATTTCTTTATTTCTTGATACCCTCCACTTTCTCAATGAACACGAACTTTACCCATAATTTTTTTTAATAATGTTTCTAATTGCACATTAACTTCTACAACTTATGTTATTCTTTCCTTTTAATAAATTTCTGTTTTAACATCAAAAATGTACATTTTCTTCTTTCACTGTTCCACACTATTCCACACATTCCACACATTCCACACATTCCAACCTGCCGACAACCAACCTTTTGATGACAACGAAAATCACCTTCTGATAATTCTGACGATAACACTGGGCAAAACTTGTAAGCGGTAGGGAGTTTGGTTATGTTTGACACAAGGCTGAATTAAATAAGCATTAACCATCTCCCTACGGCTACATAGCCTTTGACAAGAGATCTGTAAGCCGCCCCAGGTGCGGTATATAAATGCCCGCATGTACAAAATCAAAACCCAGGAGAGATGGTTAAAATGCAGGAAAGATTCTAAAATGCAGAAGAGATGGTAAAATGCAGCAGCTGACGGCAACAGATGGCGCAGTGTGCTCTCGAAGGTATATGACCAACAACCAATAAAAAGAGCAACATTCGAAGTATGTGGCCAACAATCGCTAAATAAGGGCAAAATTTGTTGTATATGACAAACAATGTGCAAATAAGAGTAGGTTTGTGGTGCAGTGGATATCGGCTCGGAACGAGAAATCATTGAGCCGAGTTCAAATTCCAGTTGAATTCATTGCATTCACTTACGCGCAATACCTTGGGAAAGGTATTAATCCGTCTCTTCCTTCCAGTTATGGGTTAAATAACAGGACAGATTGGGTTCTATAGCCTTGGCAGGCAACCAATCTACCGCAGAAAGCAACGGCAACCTACTGCGGGATAATCTTCTGTCCAGTCAGTCATGTCTCTTTAGAGACCTGATCGCCCAATCGTGTATCACGTATGGCACTTAACTGACTGATAATAAATGGAAACATGATTAAGGCTACACACTGGGCATAAAGTGGGGGATTAGTTTTATATTGTTATGAAGTAATAAACTGATCCCCCTATAATTAATACTTAATAATATAATACATATCTTCCTCCTCTAAATACAAGTCAAATAACAGGACAGATTGGGTTCTATAGCCTTGGCTGGCAACCAGTCTACCGCAGAAAGCAATGGCAACCTACTGCGGGATAATCTTCTGCCCAGTCAGTCATGTCTCTTTCGAGTCATGATCGTCCAAGCGTGTATCACGTATGGCACTTAACTGATTGACTTCCACTAAATCACTAAAAAAACAGCATAGGATAAAGAAAAATGCTCCAAACTTAATAAAACGATCTTTTTCTGTCAAAATCTTTATGTTATTATTTAGCGGGAAGATCGAAATTTTTTACAAATTATTAAAACTTTCATTTTTTAATCTGTGTAGAATTTTAGTGAAAAATCTTGTTTTGATTTTTATCAGCGGGTAACCAAATCTTTACGAGAGTTTACAATGAATAATGCAAACTAATGCAAACGTAACTCAGTTTTTTTCCAATGAAAAACATTAATCTGGAAACTTTTGCAAAAATCAAATAATTGTTAGAGTTTAATGAAACTTTCAGGACTAATTCACGAATGAATTAAATTATTTTTGAAATTATTATTTTAAAAAGATCTTGGTAAAATATTTTTGCATGTTACCCCACCCTCCACGTAATTTCATGAAATTTTATGAAATTAAATTTTGTAGGGAAAATTGGTTTTATTAGTTAAACGCCAGACTCGTTCGTAAAGCATCTATTATTTTTTCAAACATTTTTATTTATCTCCGAAAATGTTCCGAATAGTAAAATAAAAAATGCAATAAAACTAATACATTATTTAATTAGATAATCTTTTAATTGCTTTCATATATAATATATATTAAGGACTGAAGAAATATAATATATATTAAGGACTGAAGAAAAAAAATTACAATTAATAATGAAATTTTAAAAGAGTTGTTTTCATTGTTCTTTTAATAATGATCATTTATAAAGTTTTTTAAAAATATTTTTAAAATACTTTAAAGACTTGTAGGCTATTAAGTTAGCAAGTGAAGACTATTTTTACTAAACAAAAATTGAAAATTTAATACAAATCGTCGAGCCATCATATTTTTAAAATAATTATTAAATTCTTTTTGTTTTGTGCATTTTAAGATTTTTGTATGGTAATTTCCGTGTGTACATTAAAAGGTCATATGTTTTAAAAGGTCATATGTTTTATGTTTTAAAAGGTCATATGTTTCACAGTTTCTTCAGGAAAAATAGTTGGACAGTTATGTCAAATGTGATCATCATAGACATTTAGCTTATGTCGCATCTGGTGTCGTCAGATGTCAAATCAAACGGGAAAGGTAAAAAAGATCAACACTCCCTGATTAAGAAATAGTTTTATTCTAAATTCCATTCTTATAAATAAGTAATATTAGTCTAAATTAGATTAATTTAACTTTAAATTTGCTCATTTTCCAAAAATAATCTGTCACAAATGCATATTTAATTTTTGCAAGATTTTTACAAAACAAAAATAAAGTTTCAAGAAAATTGTTTTTTATTTTTTTAAAAATCAATTTAAAAGTTAGTTATTAAATGAGTGGCGGTACCTATTATAATAAGAGTAACACTGAGAGTATATGACTAACAATCTCTAGATAAGAGCAACGATTTGAGTATATGATTGTTTGTTTGTTTTATTTTTAAGGCATATCAACACCTCGGCGGGTCATTTACTGCCAACTAAATTTTCATTTATTTATTGCGGGTAATAGCTTTTTCTTTCAACAATAAATTGTTGTTTTATATAAGTTTTGTGTCTCGTAATACTTTTTTCATTTCAAGTATCAAGATTCATTTTTAATGGCAGGGTTCCCAATTCCTACCCTGTTATTTAACCCATAAATGGAGGGAAGAGACGGACTAATACCTTTCCCAAGGATACCAGTGCTTAAGTGAATGCAGGGTATTCAACTGGAATTCGAACTTGGCTCCTCGATTTCTCTTTCCTAGCCGATATCCACTGCACTACAACGCACATTCGCCAAGAAACACTTACAGCACCTGGTATTCCCAAGCGGTCACTCATCTAAGTACTGACCAGGCTCAGTGTTGCTTAACTTCGGTGATCGAGCCAGAACTGGTGTATTCAACGTGATATTACCGTAAGCCACTAAACGCTTACAGCACCGGGTATTCCCAAGCGGTCACCCATCTAAGTACTGACCAGGCTCAACGTTGCTTAACTTCGGTGATCAAATGAGAACCGGTATATTCAACATGATATGAGCGTAATATATGACCACATAACAACCAGACAATAAATAATAAACTATACACAGTTTGTAGTTTCTGTGGTGATACCGACCGAACAAAAGTGATGAACCGGATGTGTGCTCTCTCATAACTAAAAAGCAAATGAATAAAAATCGTCGTGCGCATCCGAGTTCGCGCAGATGTTCCGGTTGAAAAATAAAAATTAATCAAAGATCAAATTCCCAATTTTATTTACCAGCCAATGGGAAGCCCGAAACCAAATACAAGGATAAAATTCGAAACGACCTGCGTTTTGATCCAGAAGGAAAATATAAAAAGCCGTGACAAAAGACACCCAGACAGACAGGCACAGACCAGAGGAGAAGAGTGTAACTAATCCCCTTCACCTATGTCGAGCGGCTACTATGTTGCCTCTTTCTTCCTCCCCTGTTCTCAAAGTACTAACTGACCTTTTCAAAGACATTCCACAAACCAACTTGCTGACGTACTGCCCTTAGAAACGGTAACTTGATAATGAACATTAATCATACTACCAAGCCTTTTACCTTTCAGCGTTATATCTTCCTTGAACATTCTTTTATCCCTTACAGCTCGTTATTATTTTGCCATGAACTCTCTCTAGCTTCCGTTGGACCTTTATTTCAAGTATTGTTTTAATTGTAAAATATAAATGTTATATATATATATATATATATATATATATATATATATATGTGTGTGTGTGTGTGTGTGTGTGTGTGTGTGTGTGTGTGTGTGTTATTTTATACTCTAATTGTCTTTCTTGAATTTATAATCATTTTATGAATTATAGTGGGCTATCTTCCCACAAGGCCAAATTATAGTCGGCTATCTTCCCACAAGGCCAAATTCCGTTAACCTTCTACGGTATACGATTACCTTTCACTATAACGGAATCCTACTACAACTAGAAAAAGAATAGTGGGCTATCTTCCCACAAGGCCAAATTATAGTCGGCTATTTTCCCACAAGGCCAAATTCCGTTAACCTTCTACAAAATCCTACTACAACTAGAAAAGGAATAAGAGATACCCGCTATATTTTTTACGTCTTCGTATTTTTCATGCTTACGAGTATTTTTGTATATCTAATGTTAGGGGCTTCATACTTATTTACGCAGAGTTATAACTTCCCTACAATTTTAGATCGACCACAATGCCCCAACCACGTACACAGTTTTTCCAAGAAATTCTAGACAAAAACAAACACGCCGAAAACAACAGCGAAGATCAGCCTTCTAAAATAATTTTTTCCAACAAAAACTACTCATCTCAAAATTTTAAATCCAAATCAATTATTTTGTTTGTAATTTTTCTTCGTGTTTGGAAAAGTGATCGATAGCATGGCTGCCTTTTTTATGTTCACCCAACAACTATAAAATAAAATACATTTCGTTTTTAAGATTTTATTTCATTAAAAGTATGTTAAAAGAAATAGAAAAAAACATATGTGTTAAGAAAAATCATTTATTTACAACTGATGTTCCTATGAAATGTAAAGAAGAAGCAACAGACAGTGAAATTGGATGTTATTTTCGTACTGTTCGTAAAATCATTGGACTTTTATTTCAATAATACAATGTATTGTAGTCAAAATCTGTCTTTTTGTGTGTGTGTGGAGGGCATATAGCCTTTTTGAGACAATGGTAAGAACAATAAGCAAACAAGAAACTCATCCGTTTTTCTTCTATTTTTTATATAATCATTTCACCCCAAACTGGGCAAGACTGCCACTGGTGCGCAGGGGGTTACAGAATGAGAAAAAGAAGAAGAAAAAAAAAGAAACAAAATACAGGGGATATCGAAGAAAGTATAAGAGAAAGGTAGAAATTAAGGCTACAGAAGATGGTAATTGACGTTGCATTTAAACTTTTGGCGATTGTAGCTATCAAAGAAGCAAGTATACGGAAGGGAATTCAACAGACGGGATGTGCGAGAAAAGAAACTAATAGAGTAGAGGTTACATTTGACTATTTTACCAGTAAAAGAGTGGAATCTTGATGCCAAACTAGTAGCAGGAATGAATTCATGTCGTCGAGGTACCAAGGAAATAGACTCGTCAGAGGATGTAATATATTACCTCGAACAGCATAAATAATTGCATGTATAATGCAGCCGTTGGTAAGGTTAATAATATATCCGGCCATAGATAAACGTCAACTGGGGACAAAGATGATTGAGAGACATATCCTGCCATAAATGGCGTCAATAAAGCGACAGCCGGAAAAAGCAAAAATGCGTGGAAGTTTTAAGACTCTATAAAGTCTAGAATTGAGGCTGAAGATCCAGAGAACTGGCTTCTGACTCCCGACGGTCCCTTCGTGTGCGCGGTCTCTATTCGGCTACCCTCTTGCTCCACGGAAGTGTCACCGACGAAGAATAAAAATATATGATTGTATTTTTATATATAAGTGTTCCTCGTTGTCTGTCAAGATAGTCGTTGTTTGTCCCGATCCAGCTGCAGTATATAACATCTTACCTTCATCTTTGAAAAGACTGTCCAACATTCTCTATCATATAGGAGGACAGATATCACGTAACAGTCCAGTAATCTTTTGTTTTTTTTTTCCAATAAAATTTCCATGTCTCAGCTTAGCTTCTGGAATGCGTCCTTGGCCATCCCAATACGCCTTTGGGTCTAAATGTCGCACTTTCCGTCCTCTGTTAAAACACTTCCCAGGTATTTAAGTTTCCGTATCTGCCTGAATTGAGCATCCCCGACCTGTAGTTGACATTTTGGGCTCCTCTTTTCCTGTAAACCCAAGCAAGGGTTCATTTTTGTCATGATTTATAAACAGTCAGAATCCATCTTGGACATTTATAAATCTACCATTCGTCCATGCATTAAATACTGTTGCCATATCTGGTCGGGTGCTCCTGCTATTCATCTTGGGGTTTTCGACAAAATCTAAAGGAGGGTCTGTAACGTAATCGATCCAAATTTAGTAGTTCAACTTCAATCGCTTTCTCGCTGTCGGGATGTGGCTTCCCTCTGTCTTTTCTACAAATATTTTCACGGCTTCTGCTCTGACGAACCCAATGGAATGTGGACGCACGCTGACTGGCAGGTCAAAAACTGGTAAATCCTACTTAGCGACACCAGATACTCTGACTCACTCAAACTCTTTCTCATACAGGCACTGCATAAACGCTTATCAATGCTAACGCACATACGTGACACAGACACACGTGCCGATACGCACGCGCTTCGCACATACACATATCTCAATCCGACGCGAACACGCCAAGGTTCGCGTATCAATAAATGTATTTTGCATTTGCTAAACAGTATTTTTGTCCTTGTTTCAAATTGTTGCTTGTCTGAATATGAACTCATAACTATGTTCAACGCATATTTATATGTACGGTTTTCATTGTTTTGGTTCGAGGAACTCGACATTTGTAAAAGTATTTTTGATACAACCTACATCTATCTATCTATCTATCTATCTATCTATCTATCTATCTATCTATCTATCTATCTATCTCAGTCTGCACATTATCTATCTATCTATCTATCTATCTATCTATCTATCTATCTATGTCAGTATTCTTCATTTTATCTATCTATGAGTTGAATATGTCGAGCGGAATCCGACATGTAGTGAAATTTCTCCCTCCTTGATATGATTTCCATGTTCAGACAAAATGAGTTGAATATATGGATCGAAATCTATCTATCTATCTATCTATCTATCTATCTATCTATCTATCTATCTATCTATTTCACTCTGTTCATATCTATCTATCTATCTATCTATGCTCTCATTACGATTGATCTCTCTAGAGAGGAAAATTTAAATACAAACAATTACCAGTTCTGCGATGTATGCATAACTCTTCAGCCAAAAACTCGAGTTCTTTCGGTGACTCGCGTGTGTATACACCGCTTATATATAGCACGCTAAAATTTCCCTTCCCTGATTCCATGAGCCTACGCTTAGGTTAGCGACTCCGACTGACACCAAATCTGTCGAGTTTCGATCCTGGCCAGAAGCAAGTGAATGTCTATCCATATTAATGTGCTATGATACAGTGAAACAATCTTGTATGTGGATGACGAATATATATATATATATATATATTGGAGCCCCATGTCGTCGATTCAATGATCGGCTGAAAAACACCTTACTGAGCACAGAAATCGATCCGGTCAACTGGGAGACGGAAGGAAATTTCCGTGAATTTTTGCTATCCTCGTAGTATAAGACGACTGCTTGTTGATTATATAAAGACTAGCATCATAGCCCGGCGTTGCCCGTGCAATTCAGAACATTTTAGTAGTAGGAGAAGATGCCAATGAGAGGAGTAGATGGAAATCATTTATTGAAAGTTGGAAAGGAGAGCTGAGGCTGTTAGTAAGCAGTTTCAGCATTAAGAAGAAGGTACGGAATGCATGTTGCTGTAGGATTCGAACGGAGTATGAAGTGTAGTTTTAGTGCCGGTCATACTTTTCTTTCCTTGTAAGTGGGGTGGAGGGTTCTTTGATCTGGAAATGAATAGAAAACATTTTCAGAAAGTGGAGTTAGTAATAAATAAGATAGAAGTTTACCTGTTTTAAATGTAGATAGTCAAACTGAACCCAGTTTAGCAATCTCAGTGCCGCTGCAGTAACGCATGTATAAGGAGTTTGGCCAGTAGAGTTTTGGTTACAATATTGTGCATTCTGTTCCTTTCGACACCACTCCCCTACGCCTAACTCAAAAGGAGATTTCATGTTGCAAGGCACAGTCGGTTATGTTCTAACCATAAATAGACTTTAGCTATGGAAAATTATGTTAACCTATGAAAAGGGACTTGGGAGCCTATAGTAGGCAGAAAATAAATCCCAGTCTAGAAAACTTCCCTGTATACTACGTTACGCGTTATTCCTTCACGTGCAAACGCAAAAAGGGAAGCCTTGCTTCCAACACGGGAACAGGCCACGTACAGTTGGTCATGGGCTTAAAAGAATGCCCGTGATGGTAAACGTCTGTCCCTGAGATTTGTTGATGGACATTGCGAAACATAATTTTACTGGAAATTGAGAATGCCGGAAGCGAATTGTGGTGTGGCCGTTGTTGATGGCTCCAGGTGCATCAGAGGAATAAAAACGGTTTCCCCTTTTCCCGCATCCAGTTAAAATTGTTGCTTCAATTAAATTGTGGTGATAATGATCGAACGACCAGGCGGGTACCATCTACAAAACTTGAGCACACTTAGTCTGAGTGCCTGGTACCTTAATCAAATATGGCTGCTAAACTACTTGGAACGCAATGTTTACAATACTCACACAAACATCGAAAAAAAGCTCTATTTTTTTAATTTTATTTTCTGAATTATGAAATATTAAATCTGAAAAAAAAGACTTAAATAATTAAATTAACCATTGGCACTTTTTTCTTTTTTTTACATTTTTTTTTTTTTTTTTTGACAACTCCCTTTTTTTTTAAATATTTCTTTTGTTTCAAAATTACGGGGGAAAATATTCACATTTTTGGTTGACCAAATGAATTTTTAAAACGTCGGAATAAAAATTAAATATTAAGACTCATTATCTTTTTTTAATAAGAAAATATTTTAGTCGTGTTTGACACGTGTGATTTGATTTTTGTGACGTAATTTAGCAACCATCTTAGATCTTAGATGTTTTACGGAGCTGAACTTAAACTCAAAAAGTATGTGCCGACCTGGCTTCCCTGTAGATATGTGTCCCTAGAAAGTTTGAATGGCGTAGCTTAAAAAATGTAGGCGTACATATGGAACACACTCACAGATTGTCTTTTATATGTAGAGATAACGATATTGGAAATGTTGTTACTGTAGCCTTAGAACTTTAAAATAAATGAAATAACAAAACCAACCCTATATCATGTTTTTCTTACACACGCCCCCTAAAAGGGAAGCCATTGTTTTGTTTACGTATCATCACGTGATCTCTTGTGAATACTGATTCTTCTTTCTCTTCTTTCCTTAAAGGATTTTTTTTATTTACCGGAGTCAAATGTAGTTAGAATCATAGTTAATGTGAACGATCCTTTCCTTAGCTGCATAGTATGTGCTTCACCAGGGCTACATACAGTTTTGAATTTAGAATTTTCTTTCTCCTAGACCGGAGTCAATCGTAGTTGGAATCATCGAGTCAATTTGAACGATCTGTTACTTAAATGCATAGTATGTGCTTTACCAGGGCTACATACGGTTTTGAATTCAGAGGTTTCCTTCTCTTAGACCGGAGTCAATTGTAGTCGCGATCATGGTGTCAATGTGAACGATCCTTTCCTTAGCTGCATAGTATGTGCTTCACCAGGGCTACATACGGTTTTGAATTTAGAATTTTCTTTCTCCTAGACCGGAGTCAATCGTAGTTGGAATCATCGAGTCAATTTGAACGATCTGTTACTTAAATGCATAGTATGTGCTTTACCAGGGCTACATACGGTTTTGAATTCAGAGGTTTCCTTCTCTTAGACCGGAGTCAATTGTAGTCGCGATCATGGTGTCAATGTGAACGATCCTTTCCTTAGCTGCATAGTATGTGCTTCACCAGGGCTACATACGGTTTTGAATTTAGAATTTTCTTTCTCCTAGACCGGAGTCAATTGTAGTTGGAATCATCGAGTCAATTTGAACGATCTGTTACTTAAATGCATAGTATGTGCTTTACCAGGGCTACATACGGTTTTGAATTCAGAGGTTTCCTTCTCTTAGACCGGAGTCAATTGTAGTCGCGATCATGGTGTCAATGTGAACGATCCTTTCCTTAGCTGCATAGTATGTGCTTCACCAGGGCTACATACGGTTTTGAATTTAGAATTTTCTTTCTCCTAGACCGGAGTCAATTGTAGTTGGAATCATCGAGTCAATTTGAACGATCTGTTACTTAAATGCATAGTATGTGCTTTACCAGGGCTACATACGGTTTTGAATTCAGAGGTTTCCTTCTCTTAGACCGGAGTCAATTGTAGTCGCGATCATGGTGTCAATGTGAACGATCCTTTCCTTAGCTGCATAGTATGTGCTTCACCAGGGCTACATACGGTTTTGAATTTAGAATTTTCTTTCTCCTAGACCGGAGTCAATCGTAGTTGGAATCATCGAGTCAATTTGAACGATCTGTTACTTAAATGCATAGTATGTGCTTTACCAGGGCTACATACGGTTTTGAATTCAGAGGTTTCCTTCTCTTAGATCGGAGTCAATTGTAGTCGCGATCATGGTGTCAATGTGAACGATCCTTTCCTTAGCTGCATAGTATGTGCTTCACCAGGGCTACATACGGTTTTGAATTTAAATTTTCTTTCTCCTAGACCGGAGTCAATTGTAGTTGGAATCATCGAGTCAATTTGAACGATCTGTTACTTAAATGCATAGTATGTGCTTTACCAGAGCTACATATGGTTTTGAATTCAGAGGTTTCCTTCTCTTAGATCGGAGTCAATAGTTTTATTTGAATAATATAGGTAGTATGTAATCCTAAATTGTGTTATTATTTAACATCAAAATGATGATGGATTTTTAATGAGAAATGCATATGTTATCTTAAATGTTATTACTGCCGAAATTAACACTCCCATGATGATTATTGAAAGTTTAGCGAAAGATAAATTTTGCTGTGAACGCAATCATAACTCGATGTTCACATTTTCTCAGCTGAGTTTGCATGGCTACAAGTTTATTTTATTGATATGGAATCATCCTTCGAATAGGCAAGTTATTATGATGTTTTGCCAATAATCTAAACTTATTTATAAATGGAACTTTGTCACTCTCTGTGTGTATGTGTGTGTGTGTGTGTGTCTGTATCTGTGTATCCCCGTTAACTATAGACCCCGAAACGGCTGAACCGATTTTCTTGAAAATTTACACAGCAGTACTATAAGCGTCTGCGAGTGTTCTTAGCTAGGTTTTGTGTCGAGGTACCCCCGATAAATATCGAAAATCGATAATCGAAAAAAATCGGGTTATAGAAGGAGTGGCCCGATTTTAATCAAATTTGATGCCCTCATAGACAAAGACATAAGAAACGATATTCAGAAGTTTCAAGGTTGCAGTTCTTACAATAGTGCAGAAAATCGATAATATATATATATATATATATATATATATATATATATATATATATATAAGGCAAGATGTTTGTGTGTGTGTGTCTGTTTATCTGTCTGTATGTCCTTTATACAAATCCACAATTTTTATCCGATTCTCACCAAACTTTCCACAAATATTCTTTAGGCTGAGTCTGAGCTCCAGGACCATGGATTACTTTTAAAGCTTTCATTACACCCGAGCAACGCCGGGCTATACTGCTAGTTTAACATATAAATAAGAATTAATTCAAGATTAAATTAAAAGTATCACATTACTTCCGAAATGTTGAATTAATTTTTTCAAACGTGCATGTCTATAGTTAACTCCTGGGCATTATTTTTAAAACAGAATTTGACGGGTTCCAAAAAATGTTTATATCGTTGAATTATAGTAATTTTTATTTCCAGTGTTATTTTTTGGCATTAATTTCATCATTCAAGCACTGTGATAATATGTGTTGCGGAGGCCGAGTATAGGAATGGGTCTTGACCCCGTAAACGTTTTATTGCGTGAAAACAGCAAAAACAATGAGAAGACGGAGGCGAAGATGTTGAGCTTCAATGTCAATTTTATTATGATAAAGTCGACGAGCAAACAGGAAAAATCGGGAAAAGGGTGGAACGTCGATAGCGGTTGGCGATAACTCTGTCAGCGTCTGGTATGAAAGGCAGAGGCTGGAAGGCGTCAGCGTCTGGCAGGCTCGACACAGGCCGGAACGTCGCATGTACGGCTCAGGCGGGAACGTCGTTGTTGTTCGGCAGGAACACTCGCAGACGCTTATAGCACAACAGTTTAAATTTTCAAGAAAATCAGTTCAGCCGTTTCGAAGTCTATAGGTAACGGACACACACAGATACATACACACACACAAAGACAAAGTTCCATTTATAAATAAATTTAGATTAATAAAAATTATCCCCTTTCATCTTAGATCGGAACCGGGCTATTTTTTTTTACCTAACATTTTCAGGACACGCCACTTATATCTGTCTATTATTTGGAATTTACCTACATAACACGAGTTTATATATCAACCTAACACTAGTCTGTCTATCTATCTATCTATGGTCCATCAGCCCAACATGAGTCTATCTATCATAGGGTCTATCTATGTAACACGAGTCTGTTTAACAATCTACCTATTTATATTGTTTCTATAGGATACAAATCTTATATAATCAATCAATCAACAAGAACGCACAAAATAAATTGGACACCCGCAAAATCGGATTCAAACGACTACAACATTTGGGAAAACGAAAAGTAAAATTGCACACCCGTAAAAAGGGATGCAAACGGCTTTGGAAAAAAAACAACTAAGAAAAATTTACAAGTCAGTGTGAAAAGCTAATTCTGAATGCTGATTGGATTAAAAACAGCAAATTTATAAATGACGTATTTTCACGCCTAGCTGTAAAAAACTTCGCTGGAACCGACATCATGAGGAGCTTGACTATAAAAACCACGACGCTAACCTGTCAAAAGCAGTCGACATGGGAGCGGTTAGCTAGGACCTCGTGGCAATGTAATGAAAGAAAATTCAAGAAGCCGGCCCGGACGCACGGCACGTCATAGTTTCATTCGATCTCTTCTTCCAAAGTCCTTTTTTTCATTTTCACACCACGCCGCTAAAGAGAATAACACAACACATGTTAAGTACCACTTCGTTATTTGTTTTGCATTCTCATTTTCTCAACTTGTCGAGACCTACTAAAACGAGGAAGGAACAAAGTCTTTACATTCCGCTACTACACAACGGACGTGTTTGGCACAAGGCCAGTTCACGAAGCATAACTGAGGCACCTACAGGTCTATCTACCTATATTGATTGAGAGAGAGAGAGAGAGAGAGAGAGAGAGAGAGAGAGGGAGAGTCTGAAACAGAAAGAGAGAGATAGAGAGATAAATACGGAGAAACTTAGATAGATAGATAGATAGATAGATAGATAGATATAAACTGAGATAGATAGATAGATAGATAGATAGATAGATAGATAGATAGATAGATAGATAATGAACAGACTGAGATAGATAGATCTGAACAGACTGAGATAGATAGATAGATAGATAGATAGATAGATAGATAGATAGATAGATAATGAACAGACTGAGATAGATAGATAGATCTGAACAGACTGAGATGAGATAGATAGATAGATAGATAGATAGATAGATAGATAGATAGATAGATAGATAGATGAAAATGTTATGTTTATACTTTTTACAATCAAAGGATCTCATAAATCTATTGGTGGGCATCATAACTTTTTGTGGAATATTTTATCAAATGCTCCCACCACCCAAGAAGTTATGTTGCCTGTTTTGACCCCAGTCGAAAAAAAAAAAAAATGAAGATGAAGGGCGTACTTCGGTGTGCGCTAATTTATCTTGAGTATTAATAATGTTCATTCTGTAGAAAGGGACGCAGGAGATAGTCTGCATCCCTTCAACATTTCTGGTCAGTGTTCGACGTTTTCATTCTGAAATCGTTTCAACTCGAAACCTGGACAGAATCATTGAAAAATGGACTCTATCAGTGGCAGATTTGTTTGTCAGAAATAGATTATTTCTACACTGGGATAAAGAGAAACATACCGTAAGGAATATCTTGAAGAGATAGGTGAGAGCCGATTTTGATTTTTTGAAACTGTTTGGATAACCAAACCCTCCTTACGGCTTTTTAGTTTTGTTGTACTTTTCCGTATTTTTAAAAAAATCAATTTCGTACTTTTTTTTCTTCTCTCTCTTTATTTTTCGTTCTTTAAGAAAATGGACAACAAATTCCAAAAGGAATTACTGGATTTAGAAAGTATAATCCAATTTAGTGCAGTTTGGTAATTAAATGAATTTGTCCTATTTCCAGAAGGCATCAATAGCGGCAGCATTTCGCCAACATGCAAAAATTATTTTATTTTTAGTTTGTGCCAAATATTTTCTGAGTTACCTTTTTATTTCGTTTCTTCCGACTCGTTTTATCCTGATTTGCAATCTTCGTTGTGGGCCTTCTTTTACAACAATGGAACTCCTTCCTTCTCACCATGGAAAATGGAGAAAAATACAAAATAATAAAGAAAATAGTGACATTTATTTAGTTTTACATATGTCTCGGAACTTTCTCTCGACAACAAATCCCAAAGAATCAATATATATTGCAGGAATCCTTCCGCTCGGGTTTTTGTGAAACGTTAAAATTCGGATTGTCGAGATTCGGTAGCATAAATTCAAATATTATTGCGGGACTGCTCGTAATTCGACCGTTTAGAATAACCCCCTCGACTTTAATTGTAACGCCACTGATGTGCAAGGGGCTACATAAGAGTGAAAAGACTGGACAACAGAAAACCGGAAACCTCATCCTAAACAGGGAACAAGGGATGAGCCTCTTCACCTGTTCAATAGACATGGGTGGAGTGTGAACCGGGTGATAAAATTCAATAGGAAAAGACAACGTAGTATTAATAAATAACATTAATTTTATATGACAACAATACAAGAAGGTTGAATGTATTAAATGAGTAATATCATTTTTGTTGTTAGTAGAATTCTTGGATAGGACAGAATATAAACTGTATTGCATATATACGTGACAACAGTGAAATGTGGTCACATGTGTGTTTGTGTTAAAGAGTCAGTATGTGTATGCGTGCGTAATATTAACGTGGATACAGTGGACGGTGGCGCCGTAGTCTGAGGCGGTCTCTATGTAGTTTGGTCAGTGCTGCTAAATTAAGCGTTGATTTGCGTGTGGACATGAATAATGTCTTCAATATCAGCAGCTAGAGTGACGTGGACGTTGATGGCATTTGTGAGTCTCTTTGTTGTGGATGGACTTCGTGACTTTTATACGTTTATGTCTAAGAAATTGGCTCCAGAATTATATTATTTTATTTAGCCTTAAAAAGCCACATGGTACGTTTAGTAATAGGTCCACGCAATATTTTGACAGTATCTACTGAAATTATGATGACTATTGAAACAACATTTCTTATTTGTATTCTATGGTTTTGCATTGTACGGTTTATTTGGTGGGTTTTAAGATGTAAGCACTTTATTGCGTGTTATTAGTTTATAAATATTTTGTAGGCATGTTTTGATGTTTTTATCGCTATAGTTGGTTGAAAATGCTTGTCATGTTTAAAATTAATAAGTTTATAATTAACATAATTGTTTGTTTTATTTTGAGAAATATATGTTTTAGTGGACACGAAACTAGATATCGGAAACACACACACACACACACACACACACACACACACACACACACACACATAGGGTAACATAAATGTTACGAAGGACTTTCAATATTCAATAACTTTTTAGTAACTGCTTCATTTTTTTTTTATTACAGATTAATATAAAAACTGTGGAATTTAAGAACCGAAAAGTAGACTTCTGAACAACGAACGCATATTGTGAAAAGTTTGATAAAAAATTGATTTCTAGATTTTTAGAGATAAATCCGTCCATGTTATCTATCTATCTATCTATCTATCTATCTATCTATCTATCTATCTATGCCTGTCTGTCCATATCTATCTATCTATCTATGCCTGTCTGTCCATATCTATCTATCTATGCTTGTATGTCCATATCTATCTATCTATCTATCTATCTATCTATGCCTGTCTGTTCATATCTATCTATCTATCTATCTATCTATCTATCTATCTATCTATCTATCTATCTATCTATCTATCTATCTATCTATCGTTTAGCCCAAAAGTCACAAAGAGGTTTCTATATTTAATAACTTTTTTCAGTAATTATTTAATTTTTCTTTTATTGCAGATTTATATAAAAAAAAAACTTGATATTTAAGCATGGAAAATGCACTACTGAACAACGAAGTCATATTGTGAAATGTTTAATAAAAAATTAATTTCTCGATTTTTAGAAATAAATCTATCTATCTATCTATCTATCTATCTATCTATCTATCTATCTATCTATCTATCTATCTATCTGTGCCTGTCTGTCCATATCTACCTACCGATAGAAAATTAATTGCTCAATTGTCATTGATAAATTGGTTATCCTTTTTTTTTTTTAATCATATCACCCCGAGCTAGGCGGTAACGCCACTGACGTGGAGGGGGCTACGTAAGAGTGAAAAGATTTGAAAAGAGAAAGCAGGAAACCAGATCCTAAACAGGAAACAAGGGATGAGCCTCTTCACCCGTTCAATAGATGTGGGTGGAGTGTAAACCGGGCGATAGTTTGTTCTCCAGATCTGGTCTTTTTTCTCTGGGGCTACCTTAAAGAAAAAAGTTTATGTTAACAAGCACCAAAAACTTACAGATCTTAAAAATAACAGTAGATCAGAAATTAGATTGCTGGAACTACAAACTTTTAGGGCTGTTATGGAAAACCTTTTAGGAAGAGTACGTTTATGCGTATTTGAAAATGAAGGACATTTAAAAGATGTCATCTTTCACACCTGGAGGCAATAAATCTCACATTTTTTTTTTATAACTTACTAAACTATTACAATTTGTAAAGAAATAAAGGAGATATTAAATATTGTAACATATATATATATATATAGGTTGGCCCAAAAGTCACGAAGTTGTTACAGTATTCAATATCTCCTTTATTCGTGTAAAATCTTTTGTACAATTAAGACTGAAGCTGATGATGTTTCGCACGAAATAGGCCCATACTGCCGATTTACCATGAAATAAGGTGTCTACCTAAATTCTTTCTTATATTTGCTCTATATTCTCCTATATCTACACCACATGCTTATATATATATATATATATATATATATATATATATATATATATATATATAGTGTGTGTGTGTGTGTGTGTGTGTGTGTGTGGTTGAAAAAGTAATTACCCATTTTAAAATATTTATAAGTTATTTAGTACGTATAATTTTTACATGAAATGGATATGAAAAAAAAAAGCGTTTATCATGAGGTTTTATTTAAAATTCGATATCAGCAACATATTTCGCTCCCAGCTACTCGAGCTGCTCAGGAATCACACCAACTGATTTCACCTGGAACTCTGGGTGTATGGAAGACGTAACTTTCAAAGTCTTGGTCTGGTACAGTAGACTTGCTTCTTTTACCAAAGCTAAAGAATAAAGTCACAGGGTGTTAAGTCAGGACTCCTGGCTGGCCGCCACTCATGCATAAAATAGGCAGTTACTTTTCAATCAACATATATATAGCCAGATAGAATCAATATATATATATATATATATATATATATATATATATATATATATATATATAGATAGATAGATAGATAGATTCAAATCACAAATTTTTAAATATATATATATTGATTCTTTGTGATTTGTTGCTGGTGAAAATTCCGATATATATATATATATATATATATATATATATATATATATATATATATATATATATTGTGTGTGTGTGTGTATTTAGGCCGCATTTTTTCATTGATGCATGGTTCATTAAATAATATAGACAAGTTTTGTTGATTTATTTTATGTAATTTTTTTTCATATTGGCTGATAAGTTTAATAGAATTATCGTTGGAAGAGGAAAGAAACTCACAATATTTTTACATGTTTTTATTTCATTCTTTCTGAGCTTTCGGCTTATATCAGCCTCAGGCATTATCAAAGAAGAAAATAGTGTTGGTTGTAACGAGCACTTCGAGAACAAATTATAGCAGTAGTCATCTATTTTGTTTGTGTGAAGAATTGGCGAAAATAAACACAATTTAAACCACACACACACACACACACACACACACACACACACACACACACACACACACGCATATATATATATATATATATATGTGTGTGTGTGTGTGTGTGTGTGTGTATATATATTCAGTTGGATTGGTTTGATTTTGTGATCCTTGGTTTCATGCTCAGTCGATCGCAAAAGCGTGAAACCCAGGATCACAAACTCACACTAATCCAACTGAATCACAAACCCAGGATAACAAACTCACACTAATCTAACTGAATATATATATATATATATATATATATATATATATTCAGTTGGATTGGTTTGATTTTGTGATCCTTGGTTTCATGCTCAGTCGATCGCAAAAGCGTGAAACCCAGGATCACAAACTCACACTAATCCAACTGAATCACAAACCCAGGATAACAAACTCACACTAATCTAACTGATATATATATATATATATATATATATATATATATATATATATATATATATATATTCAGTTGGATTGGTTTGATTTTGTGATCCTTGGTTTCATGCTCAGTCGATCGCAAAAGCGTGAAACCCAGGCTCACTAACTCACACTAATCCAACTGAATATGTTAGCTCTATTACTGATATTGAGCGCTTTCAAATAAGTACTGCACATATACGTATAATATATAAATAATCTAATATATATAACAAATTGCATGCATATATATATATATATACACACACACACACACACACACACACACACACACACACACACATATATATATATATATATATATATATATATATACGGATAATATGAATATTCATTAATATATATAATACTTCTCTGTTCATACATTGACCACCGTTTTATCAACACCTGGATAATAATTCTTCAGACATGTCCATCCTCATATGTGTATTTATTACTTTACGTCACTATGTATATATATCTATATGATTTGTGATTTCTTGTAGAGAGAAAATTCTGAAAGATATATAAAAAACAAATAGTTTGATCATAATAAAAATCATAACATTTGCGGCTATCTATCCCTAATTTTGTATATCTCTCTACCTATCAATCTATCTATGACAGTCTATATATATCTATCAATCTATCTCAGTCCGGTCGTATCTATCTATCTATCTATCTATCTATCTATCTATCTATCTATCTATCATATTTATTCAGAAATTTTAACATGGATATGTTACAATATCACTACAAAAGTAGCTATTTTGTTTCGACACTTCTTGTGTCTTGTCAAGTGATGTGGTTATTTTAAATTGAATTGAATTTTAATTTGCCTATATCTGATGGGTCCCCTCATCCGACTCGGACATTCCATCAAATTCTTCCTCAGGTACACAATCAGGCACATATCAACACAATAACACTTTGCAAGCACCGAGCCGAACACCGAACGCCAACCTAAATAGCCATGAAGCATCTAATCCGACATTGATTATCACGCCAATACACGACAGAGCCCATGCCAATACAAATCATTCGGCCAAAGCCCAACACGCTTCCCCATAGCACCGACTGTCAAACCAACAACGAATAACCATGATACTCAAGGCCCACGTCCCACACAGTTTCTTAACTATTTATAAATAGCCGACCCCGAGAGAACCAATGTCGGGTAGAGCACCATATAACCATACAACCCGCCGATCAATATCAGGTCGAACGGACGGCAAAAAATAGTATAACACATGGCGAACAACGCACCTAGTAAAGATCAGCCCTAACCCTGCCCAACCCGAATAAAAGCACCCATCAAAAAGGCAGTTAAAATATTTTTCTTAATTTTTCAATATTACAACCCGGATTTTAATGTAAATGCTGAACTATGCTTACAATGAACTGTGAGCTCATTCCTCCGGCTTAACAGTTTAACCTTGTCCCTAAATTTGAAAATTTCTAATTTTTCGTTGAGACAAAGGTAGCAAGGTGTACGGAGGGAGTTACAAGTTCGGGCCTTTACTTGGATATCTATCTATCTATCTATCTATCTATCTATCTATCTATCTATCTCAGTTTAGTAATATCTATCTATCTATCTATCTATCTATCTATCTATCTATCTATCTATCTATCTATCTCAGTCTGTTCAGACCTATCTATCTATCTATCTATCTATCTATCTATCTATCTATCTATCTGGCTGCCTTACAACGAGTTTACATTATGACATCGGTTCCCGTATAAATACCGCAGTTAATCGCTTGGGAATACCAAATGCTGTAAGCTTCGATTTGCGCCAAGTGTAATGGCTCTGATTTGTTAATCGGAGAACCGAGTTCTAATTCTAGCTGGCTTCGTTTTATTCACTTACACGCACAAATATCCTTGGTAAAGATATGAATCGACCTCTTCTCCCACATCTATGGGTTAATTTGTAAGATCTGTATCACTAAAACTATCATTATCTTAAAAGCAAAACTGCGTACAAAATAGATTTTGGCATTAAATAACCCATGGAGGATAATATGCGGTTAAAGAAAAGACATCTATCTATCTATCTATCTATCTATCTATCTATCTATCTATCTATCTATATATATATATATATATATATATATATAGGATGAAAATATAGTTTTAAGCTATTCTATATTTATGGCTAAAAGTGCTCAGTATCGAAGATAGAGTGCATTTGAATATCTGTGTGTACGTTAAAAAGGAACAACCGAAAACGCGAATTACAAATTGGAGACGCTAGAATCAAGCAAGTACGAAAATTTATATTCATTTTGTGAGTTACCTTTTTCCAGTCTTTTCTTTCGACTCGATTTATTCCGACTTAGAATTTTCCTTCTTTTGATATAATGTAACTACCTCCCGCTGCAAAATGGAAAAATACAAAAGAATAATCTTTATTTAGTTTTATATCTGTCTCGAAATTTTTCTTTCTACATCAATTCTATATCTAGAATCAATATATATACTGATTGTTTAATACTTAGTTTTTGGCCATAATAGGGTTAGACCAGTACACATATGTATTAAAAAGTGTTCGATACAATTATATTGTATACCTTTTGAATATTTTCCATTTTTAAACGAGTTATTTCGCTATAAACCTTATAAGTGCCCTTACATTAATTTTAATTAAGTATAATAATATAAAAATTTTTTCGTTCCTATCGTACCAATCCGCCTTGAATTGGTTTTCTTAAAATCTTCAAATATCATTAGAACTGGACTTAATTCATGTTACGATTATCCTTTAGTTTTTTAAGTAATTTATATTTAGGAATGTGTATGTGTATATATAAGTGTATGAATGCATGTGTGTAATCTTTCGTACGTGTGTGGTTGGGTGAGTATGTGTGTGTGTATGGGTGTGTGTGTATGTGTGTAGTATGTTATTTTGTATATATTTGTATGTGTGTGTATGTATATATGTATGTGTGTGTATGTATATATGCATATGTGTTGAATATATATATATATATTTATATGTATATATATGTATATGTATATGTGTGAGTGTGTGTGTGTTTTCTTAGAGTCAGACAAGTTCGAATTCATTGCATTCACTTACGCGCAAATACCCTTGGGAAAGGTATTAATCCATCTCTTCCCTCCAGTTATGGGTTAAATAACAGGACAGATTGGGTTCTATAGCCTTGGCTGGCAACCAGTCTACCACAGAAAGCAATGGCAACCTACTGCGGGATAATCTTCCATAGCGATAGAGGGTGAGAGGCTCGTTGCATCCCACTTGTGAGAAAGATGTTGGAAGCTAGAAAACAATTCCTCTCCAACAAGGATTTGGAGACACGTTTGAACTCTATCAAGAATAAAAAATGAAAACCCAGAGCTACAAAAGACAGGATGCTGTGGAGAGCCATGATCACCCACGCACTGAAGGAACACGGCACATAGAAGTCACGATTCACCTTTCAGTCTTTGTCCTGTCCAAATCAGTGCATATTCGTGACGAACAGTATAGACCGGCGTTGTTCGGGTGTAATGAAAGCTTTAAAACTAATCCATGGTCCTGGAGCTCAGACTCAGCGTAAAGAACATTTGTGTGAAGTTTGGTGAGAATCGGATAAAAATTGTGGATTTGTATAAAGGACATACAGACAGATAAACAGACACACACACAAACATCTTGCTTTCATATATATATATTATCGATTTTCTGCACTATTGTAAGAACTGCAACCTTGAAACTTCTGAATATCGTTTCTTATGTCTTTGTCTATAAGTGTATCAAATTTGATTAAAATCGGACCATTCCTTCTATAACCCGATTTTTTCGATTATCGATTTTCGATATTTATCGGGGGTACCTCGACACAAAACCTTGCTAAGAACACTCGCAGACGCTTATAGTACAACTGTGTAAATTTTCAAGAAAAAATGTTCAGCCGTTTCGGAGTCTATAAGTAACGGACACACGCACACACACAGACGAAATTCCATAAGTTTAGATTTGATTAGATTATCAATCCTAAATGATGATACCATGCTGAAATAAATAAAAGTCTAACTGTACCTAGATAACAATTTTACTTTTGTCTGATAAAAACATTCTATGTTAGTTTCATTTAGAAAAAGAAAGAAACGTATCATTATAGATTTTAGATACGGAAAGGAAACTCCAAAATCTTCTACAGAAGGTAGCTAAGGAAAACGAGAATATAGGACTAAGTATGAATTACAAAAAGACTAAACACATAGTTATCAGCAAAAATCGCCCGGTTCAAACTCCACCCATGTCTATTGAACAGGTTAAGAGGCTCATCCCTTGTTCCATGTTTAGGATGTGGTTTCCGGCTTTCTCTTTTCCAATCTTCTCATTTTGTTTTGTTTTTTTTTCAATTGGAGTAGATAGATCTATCTATCGCCCGGTTCACACACCACTCACATCTATTGAACAGGTTAAGAGGCTCATCCCTTGTTCCCTGTTTAGGATGTGGTTTACGGCTTTATCTTTTCCATTCTTTTCACTATTACATAGCCCCCTGCACATCAGTGGCGTTACCGCCTTGCTCGGGGTGATACGATTAAAAAAAAGGAAAATGAAACCAAAATTGCAAATCGGGGATACTAACATCGACTTAGTACAGAAATTTAAATATATGAGAAATGTTCTATCAGTGGACGTGAAGTGCGACAGTGAGATCCAAAGATGCATTGGAATGACCAAAAATACATTCCAAAATATAAGCCGATTATTAAGTGACAGGGTTCTTTAGAAACAAAGAAAGAACTACTGGATTGTCACGTGATATCCATTCGTTTATATGGCAATAAAAGCTGGACGGGATGAACCCGGGATGACCAAAGGTGAATTCTAAAAGCTAAGCAAAATATTGAGATACAGGAAAATTTTGTTGGAAGCAAACAAAAGAGTACTGGACTGTTACATGATATCTGTTTTCTTAAATGGCAGTGAGTGCTGGACAATCTCCTCAAAGATGAGGAGGAAACTGGAAGCAACACAATTGTGGTTCTACAGAAAGATGCTGATGATACCATGGACCAAACATGTGAGCAACAACAAAATCTTTGGAGAAAAAAACACAAAAAACACACAAAAAAACAAAAACGAAAAGGAAACTTATACTTAACATCAGGAAGGGACAGTTGAATTTTTTGGGTCATGTAATGTAGCTGAAGAGAGTGACAAGAAAGGACTACAAATAAACTGCAAGAAAACCGAATGGTCATCAGTAAAAAGGGCAGCCCAAAATGCCAATTACAGGTGAGGGACTCTAAAATCAAGCAGGTACAGAAATTTAAATACCTAGGAAGTGTTCTAACAGAAGACGGAAAGTGCGACACTGAGATCTGAAAGCGAATTGGCATGGCGAAAGAAGTATTCCAGAAGTTGAGTAAAGTATTAAGAAACAGGATAATTTCGCTAGAAACAAAAAGGAGAAAACTGGATTGCTATGTGATGTCAGTTCTTCAATATGACAGTGAATGTTGGACAATATCTTCGAAAATGAAGGAAAAAACTTGAAGCAGTTGAAATGTGGTTCTACAGAAGGATATCATGGACCGAGCATGTGAGCAATGACGAGGTTTTGGAAAGGATGGAGACGAAAAGAAAATTAATACTGAGCATCAGGAAGAGACAACTAAAGTTCCTGGGACATGCAATGAGGAAGGAGAGTTTGGAGAACCTGTTACTAACAGGCCACATAGAGGAAAAAAGAAACAGAGGAAAAAAGAAACAGAGGAAAGAAGCGGATAACATATTTGAAGGACCTGATCAGGTGAATGACGGAACGAGGGTTGCATGGTGCAACAGTAGAAAGCGTGCTAAGAGCCACCAGGGACAGGGAGATGTGGAAAGCCATGATTGCCTACGTCCTGAAAGGACATGACACATAAAAGAAGAATGTAGAAGAATGATTTGGAGAATCTGATAATCACAGGACAAATTGAAGGAAAGTGTGACAAAAGAAAGCAGTGTGTAACGTACTTAATAAGCTTGAGCAAATGGATGGTATAGCAGGATTTAGGAGAAATAACAAAAAAAAAACTTATTAAGAATTACAAAGAAAAGGAGGATGTGGAGGGCCATGATAGTCTACCTCCTGAAGACACATTTTTTTAAACATTTCACCCTAAGCAAGGCATTCCACTGTCACTATTGCGCAGGGGGTTACATAGGGGAAGGTGATGAGAAAGAGTGGTTAGATATAGGTAATGTCAGAAGGAGGGTGATAGACGGGTAAGGATACCGAGGCTGGGGGTTGGGTAGATGGAAGAGTGTTTGAGAGAATGGATGCGAGTTAGTGTGTTAGGAGGTGTCTATTGACCTTACATTTAAACTCCTGGAGGTTGTAGCTGTTGGGGAAGCAAGTATGTGCAAAGGAATTCCACAGGTGGGAAGTGCGAGAAAAGAAGCTGTTTGAGTAGAAATTGCGGCTACATTTTATCGGTTTCACTGTAAAAGGGTGGGACGTAGTTGCTAATCTAGTATCTCGCGCAAATTCGTACCTAGGGGGCACCAGTGATCTAAAAAAGAAGATATACGAGGTCTGATTGAAAATATCGGAATTAGTGCCATAAAAATAAACCTACAACACATATCCACTTGGCATATAATCTCATTCAAAATAGACCCCCTTTTGAAGCCACACACCTTTCCCCGCGTCGTTTTCATTGAAAGCATCATTCTTGGTCCTCCTGTTTGACGGTTTTTGAGGATGACGAACATCTGCTTCTCTTGAATTTCCTCGACGTCTTGAAATCTTGATCTTTTTAAAGTGGGATATGATTTTTGACACAAGTAGCGAGATGTGGGGAATATGGTGGTTGTTGGACCTGGGTAATGTTGCGTTTAGCGCACAGTTGCTGCACAGGTTATGTTCCTTGATGTAACCTCTGTGGTTTGGTAAGTCGACCACACTCTACACACTTCCCTTCCAAAAGCACTGCTATAAACAATGGAAGTGAGCGGGAACTTTATAAATTAGTGTGCATGCGCGACAGAGTTCAAGGTTTATCTGTGCCAAGTGTCTTCATACACTATACTTTACTTCCGTTACCATAACGACAGTCACGATACTTTTTGATCAGCATCCTATATATATCTTTCGTGTTCGTATGGTTTAGAATTCAAACAAAAACAGAAAAATGGGACGAAGCAGAAAAGCTTTTTAAAGATCACAAGTTTCGTCTTCGTGTGTTAGGCCTTTAGATCATACTGAAAGACAAAACTGTAACTTTTTATATTAAACTCGTTAATGTTTGTTTGATTGGATCGCGATTTCCGGACAAAATGAAAGACCAAATCTGCGTGTTCGTTTTTGTTTGTTTTTATTAAATCCATTAATTTATTTTTGATTTGAAATTAACCAATTAGTCTTAGTAATGTGCCTTGTAGTGTAATAGATATCGGCTCCGAATAAGGAATCAGAGAGCCGATTTCGAATTTCTGTCGAATTAGTTTCATTCACATATGCACTTTAACACGACCCCTGGCTGAGTCCAGCAAATCTTTCTGACCTTCGGCCGATTCCGCCCACGATGTGTTTGTTGATCTGGGAT
The DNA here is from genome assembly GCA_037127315.1 of Ascarosepion bandense. Classification (NCBI taxonomy): domain Eukaryota; kingdom Metazoa; phylum Mollusca; class Cephalopoda; order Sepiida; family Sepiidae; genus Ascarosepion; species Ascarosepion bandense. The sequence goes on from JBBBDQ010001471.1 coordinate 1,844,650, forward strand.
CGTCCAAAGCAGGATTACTTGTCATCATCCGACTAGGTTAGAACAGACACGTATTGGAACAGTGCATAATGAAAAACCAGATTTAAGACTACCACGCCACGGTGTAGATTTATATATATTTATATATATATAAATCTACTCTCACCAAGTGAGCGACTTGGTGAGAGTTGTCGTGCCTCTGGGAGGTACAATCCTATGGTTTAAGGGACTTGGATGAGTTCCTCCTAGGAATATGTGAATGAGTGGGGCTATATCTTCCTCCTGTGGTACAGTTGGTATAACGTTTGCTTAATAACGCAACTGTCTGGCAGTGGATGCGCACAGCTGATGAGTCCCAAATATAGGACGAAACGGCTGTCCAGTGCTTTCTGCATTCTGTTTCATCGTAAACTGAATTTGGAAGACTAAATAAGTCCTCTGAGTAAATGGTACTAAGACTAAGAACTACAGTTATACCTACTTACAGACAAACCCGAAGCAAAAACTAAAATAAAATGGCTGAAAAAATACAGACATACAGGCAGAAAAATAGACAGGCACACAAATATCTTGCCTTTTATATATATATTATCGATTTTCTGCACTATTGTAAGAACTGCAACCTTGAAACTTCTGAATATCGTTTCTTATGTTTTTGTCTATAAGTGTATGAAATTTGATTAAAATCGGACCACTCCTTCTATAACCCGATTTTTTCGATTATCGATTTTCGATATTTATCGGACGTACCTCGACACAAAACCTTGCTAAGAACACTCGCAGACGCTTATAGTACAACTGTGTAAATTTTCAAGAAAATCGGTTCAGCTGTTTCGGAATCGATAGGTATCGAACACACACAAACACACACAGACAAAGTTCCATTTATAAATAGCTTTAGATTTGAGCTTCTTTGCGCGGTTTTATATTTAATAATGTCTGGTTTTTGACTACTAATGGTGGCTTAGATCTTCGCTGGCTGCGCCATACTTGTGGCCTTGTGTAAAACTATATTTCGTCAATTATAACTGCTATTCTCTTTGTTTGGTCGTTGACATAATGTTCCTTTGTATCGAAATGGTTGGTGTGTTTGTTAGGTTTATTTTCAACTTGTGTTTCGTTTCTCCATCAATGCTGGAAATCAAGAAAAGCAAGACAAATACACTCACCGTTCGACTTTGTCTTTTTTCTGATACAAATTGTTTGCAATTGTTATATTGCATGTTTACACTGATGAAATGTTCGATTGTTGAATTAGAAATAACAGTTTTCGCTGACAATGGCTATTTACAGGAGTAAAGTTTTGCTGCATTTAAAAAAAAAAAGTATTTCTCCTGATAATAGTCTATGCAAAAATCCACTTCAAGGGAAGATTTTATTGCGGCAATTAAAAGAATTTATCTGTTTTCAATTGATGAAAAGTACATTTTGAATAGAATTTCTTCTGCGGAATTAAAAAAAAAATTATTTAATAATAATAACAATAATTGAGCGGAAGGTACAAGGCCAGTGTTGAAGAAAATATTCGAAGAATGTATTTGTCTATACTTCTGAGATTTTTTTTAATCATTTCACCCCGAGCAAGGCGTAAATGCCACTGATGTGCGGGGGGCTACATAACTTAAAGAAAATTAATTAGAGGAGGGAGAAGAGGATTACAAACCAATTAGGAAGAAGCAATAGAAAGATGAAAATGCAGGTGTGATGACAGTTACAAGGGAGAAGAGAAAGGGAAGGATATACTGGGTGGGGGAATGGCTAGAGTCAAGTGGTTAGTAGATGAGTATTGACATTGCATTTAAATTTCTGGAGGTTGTAGCCGTCAGGAAAGCAAGAATATGGGAGCGAGTTCCACAGGTGGGAAGTGCGAGAGAAGAAGCTGCAGGAGTAGAATTGTCGTCTGCATTTGGCTAACCTAACTGTGAATGGGTGGGACCCAGTTGCCATTCTGGTTGCACGAGTAAACACCTGTTGAGGAGGCACCAGTGACTTACGTTCATCTGAGCAGAAGCCATGAAAGTACTTATAGAACAGACAAAGGGAGGCCACATCTCGTCAGTGAGGAAGTGGATGTAGTCGAGCCGCCAAGTCAGCACCTATCACATTACTAACTCTCCTTTGGAGCCTGTCGAGAACATTGGGGTGAGCGGCAGGGGCGCCTGACTATAAATGGCAGCAGTACTCCATGCAGGGTCGAATGGTAGACTTGTATATATGCAGGATGAATTCAGGCAGAAAGAACGTCCTGGATCGACACAGTGAGCCAACCTTCTTAGAAGTGGATTTAGCTATGGATTCGATGTAGCGGTTCATTTGAGATCAGAAGAGATGGTAAGGCCGAGGAGGCGCAGTGTGTTGCACTCAGGGAGAATCGCTTGGTCCATGATTATGGGAGGCAGGAGAGGTTGCCTGTGATGGTTGACAGACAACAGCTTGGTCTTGGACGCACTGAAGTTGACAAGCCACTTCTTGCCCCAATTCACCACAGAGTGTAGATCCCGTTCAAGGTCAGCAGCGAGATTGTATCTGTCCGCCATGCCAGGTTTCTTACTGGAGCGGGAGTATATTGTGGCGTCATCTGCGTAGATGCCTACTTGGGACTTGATCTCATCTGGGAGGTCCTTGATGGAAATAAGGAAGAGCGTCGGGCCCAGGATAGAGCCCTGGGGGACACCGGCATTCGTGCTGTAGGATGAAGAGACATGTCCATTCAAAACGACCTTCATTTTGCGGTTGTTTAAAAAAGACTGGATTAGGCAGTATTTAGATTATTTACACTGTTCGAAGAGTTGTTCTCATTTTTATTGCTATAATTTTGTATCTATTCGATATATATAATCTAAATTTATTTATAAATGGAACTGTGTGTGTGTGTGTGTGTGTGTGTGTGTGTGTGTGTGTGTGTGTGTGTGTCTGCTAGTATATATATATATATATATATATATATATATATATATATATATATACTAGGTGCGATTGGTAAATTGTCGCAATTATTTTATTATTTCAAATATTCTTTAGGCTGAGTCTGAGCTCCATGACCATGGATTAGTTTTAAAGCTTTCATTATACCCGCGCAACGCCGGGCTATACTGCTAGTATATATATATATATATATATATATATATATTTACTAGGTGCGATTGGTAAATTGTCGCATTTATTTTATTATTTCAAATATTCTTTAGGCTGAGTCAGAGCTCCAGGACCATGGATTAGTTTTAAAGCTTTCGTTACACCCGAACAATGCCGGGCTCTACTGCTAGTTAAATATAAAATCGTGCAAAGAGGCTCAAATATTTACTAATTTTAGCTAAGTTTAGTACAAGAACATAAGTAAGATGGGACCATAAATGATTAACTGCACATCATGCCTCATTGAACAAGATGTGATCATAATCTCATTACGATGTGCCCGGAAAAGAATTTTACTATCGAAATGTATTGTAGAATGATTTTTCGTATGAAAATGGATTGGAAAATGATTTTTACAAGGCAAATGCATTCAACAATGATTTCTATTATGAAAATGCATTGAACAATGATTATTATTAGAAAAATTAATTGAATAATGATTTTTACTATGAAAATTTATTGACCAATGGTTTTTTAAGAAAATACATTGACAAATGATGTTAGTATAGAAATACATTGGCTAATGGTTACCGCTACGAAAAATTCATTAGCCAAGGATTTTTACTGTGGAAATGCCTTGGACAATGATTTTACTAAGAAAATACATTGGACAATGTAGAAAATGCATTGTAGAAATGAATTGTCCAATGACGTTTAATATAAGAATGCCTTAGACAATGATTTTTCCTGTAGAAATGCATTGGCCAATGATTTTATCATCAGAATGCATTGGATAATAATTTTTACTACCAAAATCCATCAGTCAGTGATTGTACTATGAAAATGCATTGACTAATGATTTTTACTATGAAAATGCATTTGCCAATGACTTTATCATCAGGATGCATTGGACAATAATTTTTACTACCAAAATCCATCAGTCAGTGATTGTACTATGAAAATGCATTGACTAATGATTTTTACTATGAAAATGCATTTGCCAATGACTTTTCTTCTGCAACTACATTGGCCTAAGATTTTTTTATGAAAATGCGTAGAGGAATGATTTTGTTATGAAAAATTATTGGAAATAATTTTAACAATGAAAATGCATTGTGCAATGATTTTTAATATGCAAATGCACAGGACAATGATTTTTATTGTGAAAATGCAAGGCCAATGATTTGTACTATGAAAATGCATTGGAATAAATTTTTATAATGAAAATACATTATGCAAAGATTTTTAATGTGAAAATGCATTGAACAATGATTTTTTTTTATGAAAATTTATTAGACAATGGTTTTCCTATGAAAGCACATTGGCAAATGATTATATTGAGTTGTTACAAAAATAATAGTCACCCGAAGTTATATATTTTGAAAATCCATTTTAATATAGTATTCTCAGTACATATTAGGTGAATTTTGGTAGACCTAATGTGTGCTCTTTAATAATTTTAACTTATTTTTAAACAGAAATATTCTTGAAGCAGAAAAGTCCCTAATTATGAACATGACAAAACATGATCTTCGTTTACTTTTCTTCCATGAGTTCAAACTTGGGCATTTGTGCCTCCAAAACTTCTACCAATATCAACAAAGCATGGGGAAATGGAACCACAAGTGATCGAATATTACAAAGGTAGTTCTAGAAATTCTGTACTGGGGATAAGAGCCATGCAGGTAGAGGATGATCATGCAAACTTGACAACGAACAATTGCAAAACTCACGTCAAAGAGTCAGAGTGAAAGGGGGATCTTTTTATGATAACCGTAGACAAGGTCAATGGCTTACTTGTGATGAGCCCCACAAACATTTCCCAAAGCCTAAATTCATCAACAAAAGATTATAGTGTCTATCTAGTGGTCTGCAATTGCTCTTATCCACTAAAGCTTTCTGGAATCCAATCAGAAGATCAATGCAGAGCTTTACTGCAATCCATTTGCTGAAATGCATGCACACCTGCAAAAACATGAGACCTGCTTTGGTGAATTGACGTGGCCCAATTCTACTTCACGATAATAAGCGGACACAAATTGAAAGAATGACGTTGCAAAAACTCACAAACTTAGGATACAAGAGTTTATCAAATCTTCCATATTCTTCTGATCTTTCACCCAATGATTACCATTTTTTAAGCACTTTTTAAATGGTCAAACTTTTAGATCTAAACCAAAAGTAGAATCAGCTTTCAAAGAATTCGTTGTATCACAGCCAATAACTTTTTATCAACGAGGAATAAATAATTTCGTCGATCGATAGCAGGGGTTCATAAATGCTCAAGGCTCATATTTTAACTAATTTCAATATTTCTACAATTACTTTATCAAGAATGAATTTATGCTTCTGAAATCGGCCATTATTTTTGTAACAACCTAATAATTGTTATGAAAATGCATGGGACAATGATTTCCACAATGGAAATGCATTGTACAATGATTTTTACAGTGGAAATACATTGGATATGATTTTATATTGAAAACGCATTGGCCAATGATTTTTAATATGGAAATGCATTCGCCAATAATTTCTACAGTGAAAATGCATTGAACAACGATTTTTATTATGAAAATGCACGGGAAATGATTTCTTACGAAAATGCTCTAATAATGATTTTTGTTAGAAAATGGCACATTGATTATTATCATGATAATTTAATGCATTGGCCAATTATTTTTTTACCATGAAAATGCAATGGTCAATGATTTTTACTTTAAAAATACGTTGAACAATTACTTTTACTATGAAAATGCATTGGCCAACAAAAATGAAGATGTAGTTATAGTATAAAAATTATAGTATGAAAATGCACTGGATAATGATTTTTGATATGAAAAAGAATTAGAAAATTATTTTTACTATGGAAATGCATAGCAAATTATTATTACTACAAAGAAACGTTGGACAATGATTTTTACGATGAAAATTCATAAGCCAATAATTTTTACAATGAAAATGCAATGGACGAGTATGGTTACTATGAAAATGATTAGTACAATGGTTTTAAGTATGAAAGTTCAATGGCTAATCAAATTTACTATAAAAATGCATTGTCCAAACATTTATACTATTGGCCAATGATTTTTCTAATGAAAATGCAACGTAAATGATTTTTATTATGTAAATGCATTGGCCAATGATTTTCATTATAAAAATTCATTGACCAATGATTTTTCTGATGAAGATGCATTGGAAATAATTTTTATTATAAAAATCCATTGATAAATGATTTGTCCATGATAATGCATTGGCTAATGTCTTTACTTTGACCATGAATTGGCCAATGATTTTTATTATGAAAAGGCATTGAAAATGAATTTTACTATGAAATGCATTGGGAATTATTTTTACTATGAAAATGCATTGGAAAAGATTTTTACTATTAAAATGCATTGGCCTATGATTTTTACTATGAAAATTCATTGGCAAACATTTTTACCATGAAAATCCATCGGCCGATTATTTTTACTATGAAAATACATTGGCCAATTATTTTTATCATGAAAATTAATTAGACTATAAAAATGCATTGGTGATATGGCCTTGGTTTTAAGACCACTCAAAGAAAACACGAACGCAACGGATTGGGTTAAATATATATATTGACAACAATACAAAGTACAATACAACATATAATAAATACAGATGTTCAATCAAATATAAGCCCTTAGCAGAGTCTTGAAGTATCGCAATAATACTACTACTACAGTTACTCGACTTAGTCCCTCGCCAAGTACTGTCTCCTGGCTTAAATAGAATCTGGATGAGTTCACTCTGATATGTGGGTCATGCTCCCACAACAATTGGACAATGTTTTTTACTAGGAAAACGCATTGACCATGATTTTTACAATAAAAATGCACTGAGCAACGATTTTTGTTATGATGATGCATTGGCTAATGGTTTGTAATATGACGATGTATTGGCATTTTTTAAATTTGAAAATACACTGCCAACGTTGTTTGCCGTGAAAATTCATTGGCCAATGTTTTTTTTTATATTGGCCAATCGTTTTTACTCTGAAAATGACTTAACCAATGATTTTTATTATGAAAATTAATTAGTGTACTATTTAATCTATAGATAGGGGGAAGGGATGGATTCATCCCTCTCCCAAGTGTTTTTGCACATAAGTGAATATAACAAATCCAGCTGGAATTTGAACTCCATTCTCTAATTTCTCATTACACCACTTACATATCCTGGTTTATACTGTATGAATACTTATCTCGATATCATCCTACCAGTCGAAGTGTATAGTAGTCAATTTGTAACAGAAAACCTACACCCACAAACATTAAGTGCTAGATAAAAACAAATGATGGATAGATTTTAATGTTGATTGATTTGTTTTTCATGGATTATCAATCTTTTATTGGTTATTTAAAGCCGAAACACATTTGGGATTTCAAGAATAATTTTTATTTTACCGAATATAGCATTAACATTTATTTTAGAATAACAATGACTTTTCTAGATACAAGTCCTATTATTTAATCCATAGCTAGGGAATAATAGATGAATTTGTAGGAGGGTCGATTATGTTTATTAAACTGGCCTTGTGTCAAATATAACCGAATTCCCTACAGCTTACTCCAGATCAGAAGCTTGAGAAAATAATAGTTTCGTTTGTGAAACTTTATTTATCGAACAGCATAACATCAAATTGTATGCATGAAATTACTAACCCGTGAAAACGTTCTAAGAGAAATACTAGTAAAGAGTTTAAATAATTAAGAGTTCGTTGGTTTTAGCGAAATATGAGTGCAGAAAAAAGTCCATGTTTTCGCTGTGTGTATTAACAGAATAGTAATAAAGTCTTTGTTTCTTTCTTTTTGTGGACGGCAAGTAAATGAAGAGGAAGAAAAAGCGATAAAGGAAAAATGTACTTATCGACGTTAATTTTAGGAGTGTCTTGTTGTTGTGTTCTTTTTCTTATTGACGGCGAGTAGGTAAGAGAGTGCGTACTTGTGTCGCTGGGACATATGTCTGGTTCAGCAATTTGAAATTTCTCTTGTTACACCATAGCGGTCTCCTATCTAATCTCCGCTCCCTTCTGACTGCTTGGCCGTGAAGAAACGTGGATAAGTAGTCAACTCGAATCACTCGGTCGGTTTCGATCGCAAGCATATTCTTTTAGGTGGTAAGAAATTTGACACAGCTCATAAAGTTCCGTTTGTTGTTTTCTGTCCAATCAGAATCCAGAATTACTAATCTTCGCACCAGATCGCGAAATTTGCCTTCGTTTCTTTTTTTTTCAAAATTTGTTTTCAGCGATTCTGATCCGATTTTGCGTGTGTGCAATTCTACTTCTGCGTTTCTGACATTTGCTGGAATTATATAGGAATTTGTATCCTATAAATAAATATCTTGTGGAAACGGACCAATTTTATTAGTTCAAACATTATATTTAATCGATATGGTGAGAAAATGACACATTGGTATAAGTTTACGCGTAATATTTAGTGAATATGCGGAGGGAATGGTTCAATTATATTAAGTTTATATTTAGTGGCTATGATGAAGGAATGATAATATAATATCTAAACTTATTTATAAATGGAACTTTGTCTGTGTGTGTGTGTGTGTGTGTGTGTGTGTGTGTGTGTGTGTGTGTGTGTGTGTGTGTGTATCCGTTACCTATAGACTCCGAAATGGCCGAACCGATTTTCTTGAAAATTTACACAGTTGTACTATAAGCGTCTGCGAGTGTTCTTAGCAAGGTTTTGTGTCGAGGTACCCCCGATAAATATCGAAAATCGATAATCGAAAAAATCGGGTTATAGAAGGAGTGGTCCGATTTTAATCAAATTTCATACACTTATAGACAAAGACATAAAAAAACGATATTCAGAAGTTTCAAGGTTGCAGTTCTTACAATAGAATAGAAAATCGATAATATATATATGTGTATAAATCGATACCAGGAAATCAAAATTTGACTTACATCCATTCATTTTTCTTTCAGTCTACGGTTTCGCTTTAACTGGAAACATTTTAGTCTTTCATGCCAACGTCCAAAGAGTCTGATCTCCAGGACCATGGATTAGTTTTAAAGCTTTCATTACAACTGAGCAACGCCGGGCTATACTGCTAGTAATGTATATATTAAGGGAATGGTTCAATTTGATTAGTTCAAACATTATAAAATAGCGGATATATTGTTGGTATAGTCCAAATTTATTAGTTTTCCACGTCATATTTAGTGAATATGTCATGGGAATATCAGAATATTTGCTTGTTAGGTCGACATTACTTCCTGTGGTTGACTGGTTGGCAACCAAGTCTATAGAACCCAATCTGTCCTGATATTTAATCCATAGCTGGAGGGAGAAGAGACGGATTAATACCCTTCCCAAGAGTATTTGGGAGGAAATGAATACAGCGAATTCAACTGGAATTCGAACTCGGATCTCCGGCTTCTTGTTCCGCGCCGATATCCACGGCGCCACAAGGCACATCTTTTAGTAGAAAAGATAAAATTCTGCTCCTTAACATATATAAAAAAATAAATTATACCATGTTTCAGTTCAATCAAAACGGAAAAAAAACCAGACTCACGGAAGGTAATTCAGTGACTTAACAAAATACAAGAAAAGCAAACGTTAAAAAAAAACTATTTTAAGGAAATATTGACTATTGCAGATTTGTATTCAGTTTGTTTTGTTGTTTTTTGTTTTTGTTTTTCGTTTTTGTTTTTTGTTGTTAATTTTCATTTACTACAAATCAGTGTCACTCAGTGCCTGTATGGGTGGCTACTCGTACCCAAGTATACTTGTCTACTAGGGTGGCTAGCTCATTCACTTTGCAGACGCCTGCTCAAACACTTTTGTGTTATGTTTTTTAACACCGATAGAGCCCATCTGCGGTTTATACTCCAACTACGCGGAGCGAACCTTAGTTGCGATTTCTAGTGTGAACACAGTGTGAACAAGGTCAGGACGTTTAAACCCTCGGTCACGATGACTTGTGGCTTCGTGCAACTATGAAACGATAAAACCAGAAATATTTTCTACGTCTTTTCAAATATTTATATTCACTGACACATTTTGATTTTAAAATACCAACACAGCAAAATATACTGTTTATCAAGAGTACATACAATTGTCGAATGATGGTTCATTTTAAATCCTGACCACTGACAATCCCTTTCATCTAAGATCTTTACAGATACATTTATATTACACACATGAATAATAACTGCCAATGCTTCAGCTAAGAAATTCAGATAACTTAAGACTGTTACTACTTGGTGAAAAAGCAAGAGAAATAAAATGAAAGAAATACTCGTCAAAACTGAATAATAATTGATAATGCTTCATCTAAGAAATTGAGACAACTTAAGACTATTACTACTTGGTGGAAAAGCAAGACAAATAAGATGAAAGAAATACTAGTCAAAAATGAATAATCTAGTCTAAACTTATTTATAAATGGAACTTTGGCTGTGTGTGTGTGTGTGTCTGTGTGTGTGTGTGTGTGTCCGTTACCTATAGACTCCGAAATGGCCGAACCGATTTTCTTGAAAATTTACACAGTTGTACTAGAAGCGTCTGCGAGTGCGTTTAGTTAGGTTTTATCTGCCTGTATGTCTGTATTTTTTTCAGCCCTTTTATTTTAGTTTTTGCTTCGGGTTTGATTTTAAGTAGGTATAATTCTAGTTCTCAGTCTCAGCCATGATACCATTTACTCAGAGGACTTATTTAGCCTTCAAAATTCAGTTTACGACGAAAAAAACTTATTTGATATCGATACCAGGAAATCAAAATTTGACTTACATCCATTCATTTTTCTTTCATTCTACGGTTTCGCTTTAACTGGAAACAACTATTGCTTTTTAGTCTTTCGTGCCAACGTCCAAAGAGTCTAAGCTCCAGGACCATGGATTAGTTTTAAAGCTTTCATTACACCCGAGCGACGCTGGGCTATGCTGCTAGTAATTGATAATGCTTCATCTAAGAAATTTAGACAACTTAAGACTATTACTACTTGGTGGAAAAGCAAGAAAAATAAAATGTTAAAGTTAATAATAATAATCAACAAGACTTTATGTAAAATATTATTACTGGTTCTCTCTCTCTCTCTCTCTCTCTCTCTCCCTCTCTCTCACTCTCTCTCTCTCTCTATATATATATATATATATACAATGTAAACATACGCCAATAGATGAGAGTGTTCTAATTCATTACTGAATAAATGATGCGTAGATGTTTGAGTAACTACTGTTTTTACAGCGTCTACCATTCTTCCAAAGTGCTCAATCAGGGTGTGAGAGCGTAGATAGTCTATATAGTCTCTCTATATATAGTCTATATATATAGTCCCTCTCTCTCTCAACAACACCAGAATACTCTAATATTGGTATGGCCAGAAACTGGATGCGACCTGCAATAACCTGACCGGGGGATAAAATTTCGTGATCATGTTAGGCCGAGAAGCTTTCCTATCCATCCACAACACTCTGGATGTAGAGAGCCTGAAACTGCCGGTCATCGTGACCGGCCGTAATCTAATGTGCTGGAAGTGTGGAGAGACCAGTCACCTTTCCCCTTCCTGACTAAAGAAGAGGGTCACTTGAAGTCAAGCCCCTATCAACCAAATTCCCCTTCTGACCGCGTCTGTAAATTCCGCCTCACCGGACATGCCATCATCCGGTACCGGTGTACTCAAACTCCCGGTTGGGTCTAACTCTCAGCCACTATTTCCTGAAAAGTCTTTGCCCGCTGCTCGTGCACTTGTGGTGAAGGAAAAGGGGGGAATAGCTAGTTGGTGGTAGAATCGGGGAAAGCGCCAGACAGCAGGACCTCAGTTCTCTGAGTCCCCTGGGACTAAAAAAACTATCCCTACTAGCGTTCTTCATGTGCATCTTTTACAGAGATACAGAAAAATATGAAAATACCGATTAACTCAAGAAACTGATGAAAAACTAGTGGTAAAATCTTAATCACTGAAAAAGGCATCACGATTCCCGGCCTCTACCTTGTTCTCCCCTATTCACAAATCATTACCGTCATCAACCCATTCCTCTCACTGCAAGTCCTTAACGCAATAGTCTCATCATACTCGAAGGCCTACACCCAGTGCTTCCGCACAAAAACAAAAAATGCCCCGCTCCGCCTATTAAAAGGCAAAGAAGCCCAGCAACGGTGGAAAAAGAAAACAAAAAAGCCCAACAAATGTGCATATAATTTAGGGAAGGATGCCTGTCGTATTTCCTCGGCCTAGGCTGGAAGAGCTAAAAGCTATGGAAATCGTTTTAAAGAACTAAAATATCAGCTCTCAGTCAAAAAATTCGGCAACAAAAATGTCAAACTGGGTCAGGGGCGGAACAGATATGCGAGGAGTCGATCAACTCTTAAAATTTCACCCCCAATAGCAATCATCAAGAATGAAGAAATTAATAAACTAAAGTAATTCTGTTCAGGGAAGTTCCCAGTTTTAGTTCACCCCTCTCTCTATAAGGCTTTCAATCTAACTTATCCCTGGGATATCAGCGGTCTCTCCTATGACAGCACCATTAAAAATGAGATGGGCCAAAAGTTAATGTCAGAGGCTGTTTCCCCGACCATGTTCAAGCTAAATATTAGATATTATCAGACCCTAATCGATCTGATAAAATCTCTCTGGTTTGCAAGTTTGGGGCCAGAATAAAAACACAGAGAAGGAATAGAGTAAACACCGTTATATTTAACAAAGAGAGTAGTACAAACATAAACCAGTGAGAAATTATTAGCGTGACTGTTAGTCCAGCTGTCAGAGTTATCTGCTGGAATACATTTTGCTCTCATTCTCTGCTATCTACAAAGCAGAACTGCTGCTTATATATAGTTTGGAAGAGTTCGATGTGTCATATGGGTAAGTCACCATAACACCCCCTCCTAAGTATTAACTCCGCAGGAGTTTTACTATTTTTTCCTTTTTGGATTAACGACGAGAAAATCCGTCGTTTTTCTTTTCCTCTGTAAACGGCACTGTTCTGGGGCCGCTTGCGGAATTGGCATATCAAAAGTATCATAAATGACATCATCACTTATTTTTCTTCAGGACAGCTGTCAGCATCGTTCGACAAACGTTTCCTGATCTGATTTAAATTTCTTTTGTGAGTGAACTGGGGACCTTTAATTATATAGACCATATTTTCTACTCTTTTGTCAACTGACCCCATTTCCCAGAAACATTTATTTACCATGTTACATTAAAAAAAAAAACATTCTCTCCAGGTTGATAGTGTTTTGTAGGTACCGTCTTTGTTCGTCCAGGTTTTGTTTGTTTAGGAAGTAGCTTGTAGGAAGTTTAGGAAGTAGCTTGTCAAACACAGACCTGATTTTACGTTCAAATATTACCTTGGCTGGAAGTAATGATGATGGTGTGTTGTCGTTGGCCATTATTCGATTCTGAAGGAACAGTTATAGATCTTTTTCTGTGTGTGCATCTAGTACAGAGGCAGTAAAAGCATGGCCACCAGCACTATCTATAAAGAGAAGGGCGTTGAATGTCAGGCCCTTTTCAGTGAGACACAGTTTGATCTCAGGATTCAAACACTGCCGAAACCACTTGGTCAAGGGAACCTTAATGATACATGCCTTTGGGCTGTGCATCTAGTACAAAGGCAGTGAAAGCTTATTCTTGTTCTTCGACTTGTAGACAAGGCCTGGCCCCAGCATAACTCCAGCATCATTCCCGATCTTGTGTCTTGAATCCAAACCTTTTCACGTGAACAAGAGCGTGCGGGATGGCATTATCTTCCAGAAAAGGCTCGTCTCGTCCATATAAAACACCTGTTCTGGTTGATAGTTGCCCTCCGAGATAAACCAAGAGAATTCATCCTCGACATATCGTTTGGCTGCTGCGGCGTCTGCTGGTGTTGCGTCTGTTGATACGGCTTCCCAGTACAACGAAACATTATTCAGGTCAAACAGCTTCTGAAACTTATCGAACCAGCCCTTACTAGCAGTAAATGAAGTCTTTTACTTCTGAGAATCGCTAGATATTTCCGGTTGTGGGTCATCGATGTCCTCCGTTTCTTCCTCGTCGTCGTCTTCTTCAGGGGCAGCAGCAACAATACTATCGCCTTTGTATCATTTTTGGACCCAGAATGATGTTCTTTTTACGGCAGTCGGCAATCGAGACAGCCAAAGAAGATTCCTTTTTCATGTTGTTGCACTGAGTTACTATCCTCTTGGCTGTCCGGCTAAAAGTCAGGGATGCTGTTTTTCGAATATTCTTTTCGTCCTTCTTTATATAGAGAACGCTGGATTCGTTGATGCCGTAATGGCGGCCAACAGCCGCGAAACTTCTACCTTCCTGTAGCATATCCAGGAGTTTTACCTTCTCTACAATTGTCTGCAACGTCTGTTGCCTTTCAGGCTCGCAAACAAAAGCCTTAGAAGGAACGCGGCGCTTTTTAGTCATCTTGAGGCTTAAAACAAAGCAAAAAGTTACGATAAAATCACTTAGCACTTTCACGGTAGTTACAGAACGCGGCATGAACTCTAACTGATGCACCATGCAATTCCCGGGGGGTTGCAGAGAGAGATGCTGCGCCTACAAAAATGCTCTGTGCTCTCATTGATTGACTCTTGTTCCTCGGTCAATAGTGAGTCGTGTACGGTCTCTCGTAGGTAAAGACCACTCGAGAAGACGAGACCTATTGTGTTCACCAGCCGCAGAACTACTTTCAGCGCGGATGTTCTTTTTTGTAAAATGGTGTAATATGGTTTATAATTTATGTATTTTATGTTTTTGTTATTATTTTAAACTGTTTTTACCTTTTGTGATGGAAAAATACTTATTTTACTATTAAATATATTAAAATAACGAATTTTTATGATTTTCGACTATTTTTCGTAATTTCCGTGATATTAATATATATATATATATATATATATATATATATATATATATAATATCACGGAAATTACGAAAAATAGTCAAAAATCACTATTTTTCGTAATTTCCGTGATATTAATATATATATATATATCACGGAAATTACGAAAAATAGTCAAAAATCATAAAAATTCGTTATTTTAATATATGACTATATATATATATATATATATATATATATATAATGACTATATATATATATATATATATATATAGTCATCCGCAGACAGATCATCAGTACGGTTAAACATCCGATTGCTTTTTACCTAGGACTGAGACCCGACTGAATTGGAATCAGTCGGCGATTCTAATTCTGAGCTATGGGCGCTCGGTAGAAGGAGGCAGACTTTTAGCGCGTCATATACCATGTATTTATACGCCAGTAGTAAGAGTGTTCTAATTCATTACTGAATGAACAATGCGTAGATGCTAGAGTAGCTACTGTTTTTTCAAAGTCTACCATTCTTCCAGAGTGCTCAATCAGGATGTAAAAGCGTAAAAAATCCGTGATACATCGAGACCGTGAAAGGGGAACCGTGAAATGGCGAGGAAACACTGTTAATGATTATGATGATCATTCACTAACACTCAATAATATCTTGCATCTTAGTGGCTTTATTGCCTTTATCACTTTGCCTGGTTGTGAAATTATTAGAAATAAAGAACAAGTGCCATGAAGATATTTATAGAGCAGACACAGGGAAAATACGTTACAACAGTGGGACAGTGAACTGAAGCCAAGATGACAGGTCAGGACTGATGATATTGCAGAACCTTTGGGTTTTGTCAATAATCTCTAGATAAAGGAGTAAACAGTCGAGTCAAATGGGGTAAACAGAAAATTACCATTTGAACTATTTACATCATTCGGGGTGTAGTCCTCATCTTTATTGCCATATTCACGATATTTCGGCTGTCGTACGCCCCAGTCTTTATCAGGTGATATACGTTAGAATTTCAAACCAAACCCTTTAGTTATTTAATCCACAGGGAGAGGTTGTTCTAATTCCATGCGCCATTACTTTTTCTAGATATCTGAGTTCAGCTTCCTTTAGTAACTCAACTCTCCAAGTTCCGTCTGCTGTGGCCAGGTATTGAACTTTAAGTCACTTTTTAAATTTTGGTTTCCTCAAATAACGTTTGTAGCCATTCTTAGAGATATAGACAGATGTTGAAAGTTACCAGTAAAGTATTTGGAAAAGATAATTTCCGGGCAGCAGTTCGGTATTATTAAAAGAAAAGCGGTTGACTGTATGGGTTCTCCAACTTGTCTTTCCTAAAAGTGCTCGCTAGGTTGGGGCTAGGGTTAGGCTAGGTTGGGCCGCACTTTAAGCTTATAAATAGCCAATGATATTCTCACTGACCCTTATTTGATCTTTTCAACTCTTGTTTTCAGATGCAGTCGCACATGTCAATTAAGTGTCATACGTGATACACGCTCTGGACGATCATGTCTCGAAAGAGACATGACTGACTGGGCAGAAGATTATCCCGCAGTAGGTTGCCATTGCTTTCTGCGGTAGACGGGTTGTCGATCAAGGCTATAGAACCCAATCTGTCCTGTTATATGACTCATAGCTAGAGGGATAAGAGATGTATTATATTATTAAGTAGTAATTAGTGGGGGATCAGTTTATTACTTCATAACAATATAAAACCGATCCCCCACTTTATGACCAGTAGAAGCCTTAATCATGATTCCAACTATTATATTCAGTCAGTCAGTTAAGTGCCATATGTGATACACACTTTGGGTGATCATGTCTCTAAAGAGACATGACTGACTGGACAGAAGATTATCCCGCAGTAGTTTGCTATTGCTTTCTGTGGTAGACTGGTTGCCGATCAAGGCTATAGAACCCAATCTGTCCTGTTATTTGACTCATAGCTAGAGGGAGAAGAGATGTATTATATTATTATGTAGTAATTAGTAGGGGATCAGTTTATTACTTCATAACAATAGAAAACTAATCCCCCACTTTATGACCAGTAGGAGTTTTAATTATGTTTCCAACTCTTATATTCAGTCAGTCAGTTAAGTGCCATACGTGAAACACGCTTAGGCGATCATGTCTCTAAAGAGACATGACTGACTGGGCAGAAGATTATCCCGCAGTAGGTTGCCATTGCTTTCTGCGGTAGATTTGTTGCCAGCCAAGGAAGTTTCAGATGAGGTTCCTGGGACACGTAATGAGGAAGGCGAGCCTGGAGAATTTGACACTCACAAGACGGATAGAAAGTAAGCGAGACAAAGGAAAGCAGTGCGTGACCTATTTGATAGGCTTGAGCAAATGGATGGCGGAGCAAGGTTTGAGAGAGATACCAAAATAAAAATATTGAGAGCGGCAAGTGACAGAGCCAAGTGGAAGTCTATGATCGCCTACGCCCTAAAGAGACAAATGAAGAAGAAGAAGAAGAAGAAGAAGAAGAAGAAGAAGAAGAAGAAGAAGAAGAAGAAGAAGATTTTACTAGTCTAATGCGTGTTTGACTTTCGTTGTTTCATTTTCTGTAAAAAAATCAGAATTAGCTTTTCAGGCTAGTGCATAATTTTTTCGTTTAATATGGAGTAAATTTGAATACAAATTTAACTTGTAAAAAGACAGAATATGTGGATGTCATCAAAAGAAGCATCTCAGCATACGAATTAAAAATTGGGGGCATCAAAATCAAGCAGGTACAAAAATTTAAATATTTAAGAGTTTTTTAACAGAGAACGGAACGTGTGGTATCGAAATCCAAATGCACATTCATTGTGATAAAATATAATTTCAAAAACATGAGCACAGTATTCAGTCAGTTAAATGCCATATGTGATACACGCTTTGGGCGATCATGTCTTGAAAGAGACATGACTGACTGGGCAGAAGATTATCCCGCAGTAGGTTGCCATTGCTTTCTGCGGTAGATTTGTTGCCAGCCAAGGCTCTAGAACCCAATCTGTCCTATTATTTAACTCATAACTAGAGGGAAGAGACGGATTAATACCTTTATCAAGGGTATTTGGCGGAACGGAAGGAGACTACCACCACTTTTTCTCTGAACTGAAAGAGACAACCACTTTTTGGCGGATCTGAAGGAGACTACTACGTCCTTTTTGGCGGAACTGAAGAAGATTAACACCACCTTTTGGCGGACCTGATGGAGACTACCACCACCTTTAAATTTGCTGTTTTTCATTTTTTTTTTCAGCGCAGTCTTATCGGTTATTACATAAAGTTTCTAATTATCAAAAAAAATTTGAAAAAATTTAAATATTTAAACAATTTTTAGTGGGGGCTCACTTTCTTATACAACGTTATAGAAAATTGATCCTCCATTTTGAAGCCACTCGCTTTGGGGTCGTTTTTTTTTTTTTTTTGTTCTTTTTCGGACAAGTTGTTGCTCTTGTTTTTGTCTTTTTCAAGGCTTCTTTAGTTCTTGCGATGACATCTTCCTCGGAAACACCAAGAATGGCTTTATTCAAAAATTTCGCAAAGGATTCAGTTACTTGCACAGGATCGATTTACTAAAAGGTTGTATGAAAAACTGAGGCCCCCCCCCTCCTAAAAATTGTTTAAATGTTGAAATTTTTACAACTGTTTTTGTCAATCGAAAAGTTTAGGGTTTAATCGATAAGATTGCACTGAAAAAAGTATTTAAAAAATTGATAATCAACCAATTTACTGATGGTGGTAATGTCGTACCGGCGAGTGGTTCCAAAATGAAGGATCGGTTTACTATAATGTTGTATGAAAAATTGAGCCCCCCACTAAAATTGTTGAAATATTGAAATTTTTCCAATTTTTTTTTTTTTTCAGTCGGAATATTTAGGATGTAATCGATACGATTGCACTGAAAAAAAGTAAAAAGAAAAAAAAGAAAAAAAAGAAAAACAAGAAATTTAAAGGTGGTGGTAGTTTCCTTCAGGTCCGCCCGGATTAGAATCAGCCAACAACAAAGAAACAGGTGAAAAAGCTGTTTAGTTATAAAAATAAAAATTTATTTTATTTCTGTGTTGTTTTCAACTAAATCTTTCTTTGCCTGTGTGACTGTTTCAGTTCTTAGAGTCCTCGTTTGTAGTTGTTTGTTCAGACGAAAAGAAATGTGACATGTTCGCATGTATGTGTGAGAAAGAAGGGGTAACGGAGAAAGTGAGAAGGAAAGTGCAAGTGTCACGTAGCTTGGTGCAGAAGACGAGTAAATGAGTAAAGAAATTATCTTTTACGCTTGGTGTCGCAAACTGTTGCAATCTGTTGTCTGTATCTCCTTTTTCCTTTGTCTATCTGGAAACTGTGCTTAAATAACCTTCAAAGGGATCACGAAGCATGTATATTTTTATTATTTTTGGCGGGAACGCAATCCGTTGGTTGAAAAATAATAAATATTAGCAGTATAGCCCGGGTTGCTCGGGTGTAATGAAAGCTTTAAAACTAATCAATGGTCCTGGAGTTCAGACTCTTTGGACATTGGCACGAAAGACTAAAAAGCAATAGTTGTTTCCAGTTAAAGCGAAACCGCAGACTGAAAGAAAAATGAATGGATGTAAGTCAACTTTTGATTTCCTCGTATCGATATCAAATAAGTTTTTTCATCGTAAACTGAATTTTGAAGGCTAAATAAGTCCTATGATAAATGGTATCATGGCTGAGACTAAGAACTACAATTATACCTACTTAGAGCCAAACCCGAAGCAAAACAAAATAAAAGGGCTGAAAAGAAATATAGACATACACGCAGATAAACAGACACACACACAAACATCTTGCCTTTTATATATATATATATATATATATATATATATATATATATATATATATATTATCAATTTTCTACACTATTGTAAGAACTGCAACCTTGAAACTTCTGAATATCGTTTCTTATGTCTTTGTCTATGAGTGTATCAAATTTGATTAAAATCGGACCACTCCTTCTATAACCCGATTTTTTTCGATTATCGATTTTCGATATTTATCGGGGGTACCTCGACACAAAACCTTGCTAAGAACACTCGCAGACGCTTATAGTACAACTGTGTAAATTTTCAAGAAAATCGGTTCAGCCGTTTCGGAGTCTATAGGTAACGGACACACACACAGACACACACACACACACAGAGTTCCATTTAGAAATAAGTTTAGGTATGTTTTCACAGCATTAATTTACTAACCAGAAGAATGCGCAATTCACCGACACAGAAACCATTTTTTGTCATTTGGTATTTGACTGTCTTCGCTCCTCACATCGTTAAGGAATGAGCAAAGACATAAGGAAATAAGATGGAAGAATGTGTAAAATTGAAGAAAATAAAACTTAAACCAAATAATAATAAAATAAAAATCATTACGAAAATAGAAAAATAAATCAATTAAATGGTAAAAGAAATATTGATTTGAATTTAAGTGCCTTAAATGAAGTAATATGTTCTGCTGCATTCGGCATAAAAATCAATGAAAACCCTTTGAAAACAAAAGCTAACGAAAGAAACAAATATAAATCAGAATCAAGAGAAAATGAAAGAGGAATTATTCTGTGGTAAGAACTCCAGATATCAGATAACCTACTGCAGGTTATAAACGGGAAAAGCAGGAGGTTGTTCAAAACGAAACCTAAAAAAAGAAATGAAAAACATAATATTAAGGAAGATGAATTGCAAAAGAAATTTTAAAGCAACACGTCTAGCTGTGAGTACGCAAAAGAAAGAGTGAATATGAGAAAAGAAATCCATTTTATTAACACTCAAAATTAGCATGGGCGGGAATTCTGTAGAGAAATCGACGAGGCATGAAGAAGAAGAAGAAGAAGAAGAAGAAGAAGAAGAAGAAGAAGAAAAGCAAGAAGAAGAGGAGAAAGAAGAAGGAGAAAGAAGAAGGAGAAAAAGAGAAAGAAGAAGAAGAAGAAGAAGAAGAAGAAGGTGGAGGAGGAGGAGAAGAAGAAGAAGAAGGAGAAAAAGAGGAAGAAGAAGAAGAAAAAGAGAAAGAAGAGGAAGAAGAAAAAGAAGAAAAAGAAGTAGAAGCAGAAGAAGAATAGGGAAAGATGAAGAAGAAGAAGTGGAAGAAGAGGAAGAAAAAGAAGAAGAAGAAGAAGAAGACGACGACGAGGAAAAAGAAGGAGATTACAAAAAAGATGACAAAGAAGAAGAAGAAGAAGAAAAGCAAGAAGAAGAGGAGAAAGAAGAAGGAGAAAGAAGAAGGAGAAAAAGAGAAAGAAGAAGAAGAAGAAGGTGGAGGAGGAGGAGGAGGAGAAGAAGAAGAAGGAGAAGGAGAAAAAGAGGAAGAAGAAGAAGAAAAAGAAGAAAAAGAAGTAGAAGCAGAAGAAGAATAGGGAAAGATGAAGAAGAAGAAGAGGAAGAAGAAGAAGAAGAAGAAGAAGAAGAAGACGACGACGAGGAAAAAGAAGAAGATTACAAAAAAGAAGAAGAAGAAGAATCAAACGAAAGTTTTGAAGTCAGATATGAAGAAATAAAAAAAAGAATACTTGGAATAACACAGAAGAGATTAAGAAAAGCAAATAGAAGCTAATAAACGAACAGGAATGGAATAAAAATGGATGTTGAAGAATTACCATAAGCTCTCAAAAATAAAAATCCCCAGCAAGAGATAAGATACCTAATTTCTCTTTAAATGTCTTTTTTTTCCATCGTTGCACAGAAACAAAATAACAGAATCTGATATCGAATGTTATCAGTAACCCAGAATAAGACATAGTAAATGCGGAAAAGCAAATTGAAGTCTAAAGAAATAAACGAACAAGACTAACATGGATTTAGTGAATTAACACACGCGCAGGTGATAAAAATGTTATCAGTATCCCACGGCTAAGACCCACAATGGATAACTCAAAGGCTCTATTTAATCCACAGAACAAATTACTATTGCTAATTCCTCAACCATTTGTGTTTATCACATTCTTTCATGTGCCAAGTCAATTCATATTGTTGGTGATCATGGCCCTCGACATTTACGGTTTCTTGTGGTGCAGTGGATATCGACTCGGAACAATAAATCGGGGTGCCGAGTTCGAATTCCAGTTGAATTCCTTGCATTCACTTACGCACAAAAACCCTTGGGAAACGTATTAATCCGTCTCTTCCCCCCAGTTATAGGTTACATAATAGAACATGTTGGGTTCTATAGCCTTGGCTGGCAACCAATCTATCGCAGAAAGCAATGGCAACCGTCTGCTGGATAATCTTCTACCCAATTAGTCAAGTCTCTTTCGAGACATGATCGTCCAAAGCGTGTATCATGTATGGCACTTAACTGACTAACTGAATATAATAGTTGGAATCATGATTAGGGCTTCTACTGGTCATAAAATGGGAGATCGCTTTTCTATTCTTATGAAGTAATAAATTGATCCCCCACTAATTATTACTTAATATAATACATCTCTTCTCCCTCTAGCTATGAGTCAAATAACAGGACAGATTGGCGTTCTATAGCCTTAGCTAGCAACCGGTCTACCGCAGAAAGCAATGGCAACCTACTGCGGGATAATCTTCTCGCCCAAAGCGTTTATCACGTATGGCACTGAACTGACTGACTAAATATTAACTTTTTGTTATCTCTCCTAAACACTTTTTACTCACCCATTTACTCAAGCTCATTTTTCAGGTTTTTCTATGTGTCGTGTCTCTTCAGGGGATTAGCGATCATGGCTCTCCACATTTTCCTGTCTATTATAGCTCTTAGGATATTTTATCTTTCTACAATGCATTTACTTGTTTTTCATCTTTTTCCATGTGCCGTGTTCCTTCATGACGTACGCGATCATGTCTCTCCAAACTGTCCTGTCCTTTTGTCATCTCTCTTAAATCCTCTTCTCGCGTTCATTTACTGAAGCTCATTTTTCAGCTTTTTCTATGGGCCGTCTCCCTTCAAGAGGTTAGTGATCATGTCTCTCCACAATTTCCTGTTCTTTGTAGCTCTTAGTAAATTTTCAAAAATTTAAATGTTAGCCATTATGTTTTGTCTTTTTAATAACTGTTCTTTTCTTCTTCTTCTTCTTTTTTGTCATCTACTTCTTCCTCCACCTCTTCTTCCTCTTCTTCTTCCTCCTCTTCTTCTTCTGCTTCTTCTTCTCCTTCCTCTTCTTTTTCTTCTTCCTCCTCCTCCTCCTCCTCCTCCTCTTCTTCTTCTTCTTCTTCTTCTTCTTCTTCTTCTTCTATGTGCCCTGTCCTTTCAGGATGTACGCGATCATGGATTTTCATGTCTCCCTATTCCTGGTGGCTCTTGGCACGCTTTCTCCTGTTGCACCATGCAAACCTCGTTCCGTCATCCACCTGATCAGGTCCTTCAAATATGTTATCCGCTGCTTTCCCCTGTCTCTTTTCCCCTCTATCTGACCTGTTAGTATCAGGTTCTCCAAGCCCCCCTTCCCCGTTGCATGTCCCAGGAACTTCAGCTCTCTCTTCCTGATACTCAGTATTAATTCCCTTTTACTTTCCATCATTTCTAAGACCTCATCATTGCTCACATACTGGATCCATGATATTCGCAGCATCCTTCTGTAGAACTACATTTCAGTTGCTTTAAGTAAGACTCGTAAGTGTAAGACTCGCACTTTGCTTGAAGTAGGTACACTGCTAGTGAATTGCTATTTAGTATAATCACTCTGTATTTATCTGCCTCCCCACATAGGCAGAATGCGGCACAAGGACATTTTAAAGTGAGGTCTCCGGGTCCTTAAGCTCGGTTAAAAATATCCCGTTGACCCTGCATAAGGCCGGGTCAATTTTTTCCCTAGACGTGTCTTTACCCTTCGGCGTAGCCCCATCTGGGTTCCTCTTGCCCGTCAGCAGTGAGGAAGACTGAGAGCGATGGCTGCTAGTCAGTATAATTACTCTCCTCTGCCTTTTAATAGTGTCCGCATATTTCAAAGGATAAGGCCGTCGCATTCCTGTATATAAGTAGGTAAGTATACAACAGGGTGAAATGATTAAAAAAATGTTCGGCTGTTCCTTTTGCTAGACAATATACAAAACATTAACATCAATTTTAAGTGAAAGAATATATCACTTCAGGTATTTTCTGGGATGGTGCAGGGGAGCCAACTATTTTCCTATCGACTTTAGCAATGGATCGTACATAAGAGCTATCATTGAGATCCAGGTGAGCATGAATCCTTATAGACATTCAATGTAAGGAGCCTCGTTGTGAGTGCAAACGTTTATCATGATGAAGAAAAATTCACAGTCTGCTTTGTAATGTACTCGTTAGATTTTTAAAAAAATATATATTGAATATTACAAACCAGATGCTCTTTCATTTGTCATTTTGCTATAAATATGTATTTGTCTATATTTCTGAGATGAGGTAGTATTTACATTACTTACATTTAGATAAAAGCGTTGGTTAGATTCAGTGAGTTGAGCCAATGTGTTTGTGAGTTCAATATCTGGCTGCAGTAGTAGTGAACAAATAACTTAGAGAGTTGGCTTAAAGGGAGATAACTACATGAAATAGCATGGCACATGGAATGATAGTGATATACCCCAGTGATCGAAATAAAGAGTTCGGTTCGAAATTCCAAGCACCTGAAGAAGGCCGGAACGTACAATTGCCGAAACGTCGTGAATATGGCAATAAAAATGAGGACAACAGTCTGAACAATGTAAATAATATAAAAATGTATTGTTAGTCATTTTACTATGAAAATGTATTCTTGGTAATTTTGCTACAAAATTACAAAGGACTTCACCATATAATAAAAAAAAAACAATACTAGTTGAAAACTTCCAAAAGCAGTTACAACTAAAATGCATATCACATGTAACTAAATGTGAAAATAATATTATCAAAACCTTGAATTGTCGGCAATAAGCACCTACTTACTAATACAATTACATATCCACATACATTCCATATTGAAGATGCCCAATTTTATCTTCCTCCCCATAAGAAACAATATTTACAAACATGCAAAAATGAGTTCACAATAAAACACACACTGTTTATACCAAAATGACTATTGGCTAGAATTAACATCACCATGTGAAATATTTGACCAATCAGAGAAAACTAAAACTCTAATTTTCTTGAGCCTGCTCTTGGGAAAAAATTATCATAAAAACACACACATTTTTATTTTCAGCAGCATGCACTTAAAGAAATATATGTCGGTGACTTTGAACGAAATATCTCCAACTAAAACAGGAGGGACGGTCAGTGAATCTTCACTGATGATCAGAGTCTTTTCTAAGCCACATATTTTTCTGTGAACCAACTACTAAAGACTATATTTACTCCTTTTTTACTCCTTTGAATTCATGTATAAATATTTGAAAATACAGATGATTTATTTAACATACAGACCCATGTTGATTATTGTTTGGAAATCAGACGTTCGGATTTTTAATAGAGACAAAATTTAAACGATAAAAATTCCTACATGTCAATGTTCTTGACAGGCTCTAAAGGAGAACCAGTAATGTGATAGGTACCTACTTGGCAGCCCAACTCCAACCACTTCCTCACCGACGAGATGTGGCTTCCCTCTGTTCTATAAATATTTTCATGACTTCTACTCCGACGAACTTAAGTCACTGGTTCCTCTGCTACAGGAGTTTACTCGTACAACCAGGCTGGATCAACCAAATGCAGCCGACAATTCGACTCCTCAACCTTCTTTTCTTGCATTTCCCGCCTGTGGAACTCGCTTCCATATTCTTGCTTTCCTGACGGCTACAATCTCCAGGAATTTAAATACAATGTCAATACCCATCTTTTAACCACTTGATTTTAGTTCTTTCTACATCACCCTGTATATCTTTTCCTTTCTCTCTACCTTTGAAACTGTCATCACACCTGTATTCCCATCCTTCTCTTGCTCCTTTTTCTGACACATCCTGAAACTGGTTCGTCTTTCTTTTCACTCTCCTCCTGTCTAAACTTTTACTCTTATATATCCCCCTGCGCATCAGTGGTATTTCCGCCTTGCTTGGGGTGAAACGATTAAGAAAATTTCTTTTACCATTATTAGCTAAGTTTTAAATGAATCGCGTGTCTTTCAGTTATTCGTAAAAATCGGTGGGGAGGGTGATTAATGTTTCTTGGTTCGGCCTTGGGTCAAAGTTAACCGAACCCCCTACAGCTTACAATTTTTATGCAGAATTATCATCATCAGAATTATCATAAGGTAATTTTCATTATCATCAGAAGGTTTTCATCATTCATCAAAAGGTTGGTAACAGGTTGGAATGTGGGGATTAGTGTGGAATGTTGTAAGAATAAAATATACATTTTTTTTGTTAAAATAGAAATTTATAAAAAGGAACGAATAACAAGAACTGCTAGAAATTAATGTTCAATTAGAAAGTTTAGGGTATCAAGAGTTGTAGAAACTATTCATACAAGTAACTGTTGAAAGAGTATATGTGTAGGTACGTATGTATGTGTTTGTTTGGTAGGAATGACTTTGAATGGAGAAGAAGAAGTAAAAGAAATCAGGACACGAGAAAGAAGGAGGAGGACAACATGCAACGAGACCTTATGTCCGGGTCGGTTGAAGTTCTTCCCTTACATTTTAGTAGATTCGTCTCGCTGCTCCAATCTCACTCTGTTGACCGGTCACAGAATGTCCTTAAGTAATTAAATCTGGTCATGTGACGAGCTCCAGAGGCACTTTCTGTTTTAGGTGTGAATAACGTTTGACTGACGTCACCGTTCATTTTACAATTTCGTATCCAATCAGGATCCAGAATTTGCTTTTCAAACTGACTTGTGAAATTTGCCACGATTTGGGTTTTTTTCCAAAATGTTTTTAGTCGTTTGAACCCACTTTTGTGGGTGTGCAATTTTACTTTGTATGCATGGCCGTATCTGACTACCGGGCACACCGGGCACGGGTCCGGGCCGATCCGTGCAATCAGTGAAAATCCGGACAAGGAAAAATGTCTTTGTCAGAAATCAAACTAAACAATTCACAAAGAAAGAAAGAAAGAAAGAAAAAAGAAAGAAAGAAAGAAAAACGAAGAAAACATCCGAATGTACGCAGTAAAAATCTGTTTATTTATTAATTTTCGGAGAAAAGACTGGTTATACTCAGAAAGTCCGAACCCAATTTCCTGCTTTCGTTCACGTTCTGTGCCTAATTCCTATTGGAATAGCCGAAAAAATCCGCAAAAATCATAGTTTCTGGAAACGGATGACACTGATGACGTCATCACATTGTCAACTAATAAATCCGGGTAATTTTCTCTGTGCCCGGTGTTTTTTTAGCATCACCTACGGCCCTGTTTGTATGTTTTAGTTGGGTTTTTCCAAAATGATTTTAATTCTAAATTTCTTATCCGCCACAAGGTACCAATTTTAACACGACTTATTCCTTAGATTTAATTATAAAAAAAGTTGTTTTCATAGTTAATCATAAAATGGCAAACAATAAATATTACATTGTAGTTTGTTTACATATTTTGATAATTTTGTAATATTTAAAGAAAAAAAATTTAATAGATTTCTTTTCAAATTTTTTCTTTATAAATGTCAAGTAATAAGTCTTTATAAAAATCTAAACTTATTTATAAATGGCACTTTGTATGTGTGTGTGTGTGTGTGTGTGTGTCTGTCTGTCTGTCTGTGTATGTGTCTATCTGTCTGTGTGTGTGTGTGTGTCCTATAGATTCCGAAACGGCTGAACCGATTTTCTTGAAAATTTACACAGTTGTAAGTGCCTGCGAGTGTTCTTAGGTAGGTTTTGTGTCGAGGTAACCCAGATAAATATTTAAAATCGATAATCGAAAAAGTCAGGTTAAAGAAGGAGTGGTCCGATTTTAATCAAATTTGATACACTCATAGACAAAGACATAAGAAACGATATTCAGAAGTTTCAAGGTTGTAGTTCTTAAAATAGTGTAGAAAATTGATATATATATATATATATATATATATATATATATATATATATATATATATATATAAAAGGCAAGATGTTTGTGTGTGTGTCTGTTTATCTGCTTGTATGTCTGTATTTCTTTTCAGCCCTTTTATTTAGTTTTTGCTTCGGGTTTGGCTCTAAGTAGACTTATTTAGTCTTCAAAATTCAGTTTACGACGAAAAAACTTATTTATCTATACCAGGAAATCAAAATTTGACTTACATCCATTCATTTTTCTTTCAGTCTACGGTTTCGCTTTAACTGGAAACAACTATTCTTTTTAGTCTTTCGTGCCAACATCCAAAGAGTCTGAGCTCCAGGACCATGGATTAGTTTTAAAGCTTTCATTACACCCGAGCAACGCCGTGCTATACTGTTAGTAAATAATAAATATTGCATTGTGTTTGTTTCACGAATTTTTATAATCTTGTAAGAAAGTATTACCAAGAGAGTTAAATATGCATACAATACTTGCAGTGTCTCACTTTCACTCTCTCTCTATTATTCTATATTGGATTAATACCCGCCTCTCTAACTTTCTTTCACTATTTCTCTTTTTCAAATGAACTAACACAGGTTATGTTCATATTTACATAGTTAATAAGTTTATTAATCAAGTGTTCTACATTTGAAATGTTTGCTAAAAAGGATATTAAAGTATGTTAGCAAAAAATCTAGACAGCATTTAGAAATGCAGGAACGATATCTATGTTAGCAAATAGACTAAACGAGATATCAACAGCTAAACGTCATGTTAGAAAGAAATTTAGTAATGGTAGGTAAATGGTATGTTAGCAATTGAACCAAGTGCTATTTAACAATTAAACGAAATCCTGTGAAGATGGTTAAACGATATGTTAGCAATTAAACTAAACGTTATGCAATAAGTTTGTTGATTATATAGCAAGAAATTCAGCTATGTTAACAGTTAACATAAACAGTATGTTAGCAGCTAAACGGTGCATTAGCAAGAAATTCAGTGATGATAGTAAATGGTGTGTCAGCACTTAAACTAAACGGTATGTTAGCCGCTAAACGATGTGTTAGCAAGATATTCAATGTGCATAGCTTAACAGTATGTTAACAGTAAAATGGTAAATTAAGAAAAAATTGAGTGATAATAGCTAAAATCTATTTAAAAACTCATTGCTATTTTACCTTGTTATTTAACCTATATCTGGGGGAAATGGATAAACTAAATTGATTAGCACAAACTGAACAAAATACTCTCAACAAGAATTTAAACACGATTCACTGATATGACTTTCTGAATTAATATCCATTACATCTCCAGTGCATTTATATAAATATACAACTGTCTAGAAATCAAAGAATCTCATTAATCAACCACTTAAAAAACACCCTCTCCAAAAATTCCAACGGTCAGAGACTTATTCCCCTATCACTAACCCCCACCAACACCTCTAACAAAACTAAAAAAATACAATACGTTATGACTAGCATAAATAATGAAGCTACATCATTAGTAGGCAAATTTAACTTGCATAACAGAGTGGAAAAAATAGAATTAAAGAATTGTTTCCTCACGGTTAAGGATCATAAAAATTCATTTCCAAACCATCCCGAATTTAGGCTTATAAATCCAACTAAAACAGAACTTGGTAGGATAAGTAAAATTATCATTCAAAATATCTGTAACAATCTGCGCATGTATCTTAACATTAACCAGTGGAAATCCACTGGTGACTGTATCAAATGGTTTAATGCTATAAATCCCGATAAAAGATCTGCATTCATAAAATACGACATTAAGGAGTTCTATCCATCGATAACAGATAATTTACTTTCAGAAGCGTTAGAATTAGCGAAGGAATATAACGAAATAAAAGAAGAGGAGCTAGAAATAATTTGGCACTGCCGCAAAACGTTATTATGGTTTAATGATGAAATTTGGATAAAAAAGACTGATGCCCAAGGGTTTGATAACCCAATAGGGGCGTATGATGGGGCGGAAGTGGCGGAACTGATAGGGTGCCTATTACTTCATAGACTAAACGAGATAATAGACTTCCATAACCACGGCCTATACCGAGACGATGGATTGATAGTAATAGAAAATTGCACACCTAGATTAGGAGACAAAATGAGAAAAGAGGTGCAAAAATTTTTTAAGTCTCATAAACTAGAAATAGAAATAGAACATAACGTTAAAATTGTCAATTACTTAGACATAACGTTAAACATTAATAACGGAATAATAACACCATACATTAAAAGGAATTACGCTCCAAATTATGTTAATAAAAAGTCTAACCACCCTAGACACATCCTTAAAAGTATTCCTAGAGGTATAGCGGTTAGATTGTCCACCAATTCGTCTAATAGGGAAGTTTTCGAAAAACACAAAAAAATTTATCAAATTGCGTTAAAAAAAAGTGGACACCAAGAAATGCTAGAATTTTCGGATCAAAGTGCAAACAAAAAAGTCCGTAATAATAGATCAAGAAAAATTATATGGTTCAACCCCCCCCCCTACAATAATGAAGTCAAATCCAAAATAGGAAAAATGTTTTTTAAGTTAATAGATAAACATTTCAATTCAGATAATAGACTTTAAAAAATATTTAATAGGAACACTATTAAATTGAGCTATTCCTGTTTACCTAATATCGGTAAAATCATTAACAATACCAACAAAAGTAAATTAAAAGATAATATTAAGGCCCCTAGTAATAATAACGTTAATAAACATAAGTGTAATTGTAGAACTAAAAAGGACTGCCCGAGTAGAGGTAATTGCAATCAGGCAAGCGTAGTTTATAAAGTTAAAGTTTATGTTAACGAAAATGACAAAAGCCCCAAGACATACATAGGATCCACACATGATAATTTTAAAATTAGGTTTTACAACCATAAAACTTTTTTTAAAAACGAGAAATATAAGCATAGCACAGCATTATCTACCTATGTATGGGAAATAAAAGCCAAAATTAAAAAGGACCCCATTCTGAAATGGGAAATAATAAAAAAGTGCCCTAACGATAATGAAAACAATAAATTTTGTAGGGTATGTGACGAAGAGAAGCTAGCAATAGCTAAATTTGAACCTGCCAACAAACTTATTAACGCTAGAACAGAAATATTAAATAAGTGTAGAATGCACAAAATAAAGTTTCTTGCTTAGTGTATCGGACCTTAATGTGAACCCCCCACCCCCAATTTTTTTTTTCCCTCAAACAACCCCTTCCCCAAATGGGTTAATCTTTAATAGGTGTCTATTTATTTGATTAGTCCTTGGTCTGCCTTTGCCCTGACGAGCCGTTGTGCGAAACCGCGGTAGGTCTTGGCGATCTTGCGATTTTTTTCATGTATATATATATATATATATATATATATATATATATATATATATATATATATATATATCGGCTACTGGCGCGTGTTTACATTGTGTATAGCACACTACAGTCCACCTTCCTCTGCGCCTATAGCCCAGAGGTAGAATCACCGACTGATGTCATTTCGGTGGGGTTTCAAGCAATCCGATGTCTAATCGTACTGATGAGCTGTGTTACAGTGAAACAGATCTGTCTGCGAATGATGCGCTAAAAGTTTGCCTCCTTCTACCGAGCGCCCATAGCTCAGAGGTAGAATCGCCGACTGACGCCAGTTCTGTCGGGTTTCAATCCTGGGTTAAACGCAATCGGATGTCTAACCGTACTGATGAGCTGTGACACAACGAAACAGGTCTGTCTGAGGATGACTATATATATATATATATATATATATATATATATATATATATATATTGTGACATGGCCCTGAATGTTAAATCAGACGTATGATCAACTTATTAAGGGAGACGCATTCTTTGTGCTTACTCTTCCTTCTATAATTTTTTGTGTTCTGTCTCGACCGAGAAATGGCAGGAAAGGATCTATGTCAATTGCCAACTAGAGAAATTGACCTCCTAATGAAGTAAGTAACAGTTGGTCACCTAACGTGAAATATGTGACCAAATGAGAACTTTAAAGCCAGTCGCGAGCAACTGAAATGAAACTTTTCCCATGACTTTAGACACTCTTCTGAGTAATTTAATTTATTTTTCCTCCTCGCTTTGTATAAAAGAGCAAATTTATATATCCTCGCGAACTTCTTTCCT
Organism: Ascarosepion bandense; assembly: GCA_037127315.1. Taxonomy (NCBI): domain Eukaryota; kingdom Metazoa; phylum Mollusca; class Cephalopoda; order Sepiida; family Sepiidae; genus Ascarosepion; species Ascarosepion bandense. The sequence continues at coordinate 1,876,571 of JBBBDQ010001471.1, forward strand.
ACTACTTCTCGGTTCACTTGGTAATTCCTGTGAAGTTAAGGTTTTCATTGATCAAAAAAAAAAAAAAGAAATTACATAGGCTCTCGAATTTCTTTTTTCCCAGTCCTCCGAATTTAAAGGGAGTAGGTAAACTCAAGTTGTTACTATTCTGTCCTCACTACTGAAAGAGATAGATCGGCTCGGAACGAGAAATTGGAGAGACGAGTTCGAATTCCAGTTAAATTCGTTGCATTTACTTACGTGCAATACTCTTGGAAAAGATATTAATCCGTCTCTTCCCACTAGTTATGGATCAAATAAGAGGATAGATTAGGTTCTATAGCCTTGGTTAGCAACCAGTTTACTGCAGAAAGCAATACCAACCTACTGCGGGAAAATCTTCCGCCCAGTCAGTTATGTCTCGAAAGAGACACGATCGTCCAAGCGTGTATCACCTATGACACTTAACTGACTGAGATAGATAGATAGATAGATAGATAGATAGATAGATAGATAGATAGATAGATATGAGAGACTATGAAGAGATGAGATAGATAGATAGATAGATAGATAGATAGATAGATAGATAGATATGAAGAGACTGAGATAGATAGATAGATAGATAGATAGATAGATAGATAGATAGATATATATGAAGAGACTGAGATAGATAGATAGATAGATAGTATCATATATGAATAAAGTGTCTCTGCTGACATTTGAATTCAAACACAGATTGCCAGAGAAAAAAAAATTGTCAGCTTTGTTTTGATGTAATTAAAGGAATCGTACTGCTTGGATCGTGTGACGTTTTGAAAATTATATATATATATATATTGTTTAATTACTTAGTTTTTGGTCATAATAAAACTAGACCAGTGCACATTTTTATTAAAAAGTGTTCAATACAATTATACTGTTGAACTTTCGAATATTTTCCATTTGTAAACGAGTTAATATATATATATATATATATATATATATATATAGGTACATAATAAACATGAAAGGAGAAAAGAAAAATGTCTGACAGTATTCTTCGGAGGCGTTAATTCTTGTATATGTGACTTTACAATAATGGCGGCAAGTATTCGTTTGAACTTAAGCGAGAAAGCAAAAAAAAAAAAAGAAGAATTTTACACGTCGTAATAGGATATTCAGTTATTATTTACCACTTCACCAAAGAGACGTCGCAGGACTACAGAGAAATAACCCAGCGAAGTTATCAAAAAATTAATCCACTAAATATTTAGCGGATGTGGTGCATTGGATATCGGATCGGAACGAGAAATCGGGGAGCCGAGTTCGAATTCCAGCCGAATTCATTGCATTCACTTACCTTGGAAAAGGTATTAATCCGTCTATTCCTTCCAGTTGTGGGTTAAATAAAAGGACTGATTGGGTTCTATAGCCTTGGTCGGCAACCAGTCTACCGCAGAAAGCAATGGCAACCTACTGCGGGATAATCCTCTGCCCAGTCAGTCATGTCTCTTTTGAGACATGATCGCCCAAGCGTGTTTCACGTATGGCACTTAACTGACTGACTGAATATAATAGTTGGAAACATAATTAAAACTCCTACTGGGCATAAAGTGGGGGATTATTTTTCTATTGTTATGAAGTAATAAACTGATCCCCTACTTACTACATAATAATATAATACATCTCTTCTCCCTCTAGCTATGAGTCAAATAACAGGACAGATTGGGTTCTATAGCCTTGGTCGGTAACCAGTCTACCGCAGAAAGCAATGGCAACCTACTGCGGGTTAATCTTCTGTCCAGTCAGTCATGTCTCTTTTGAGACATGATCGCCCAAGCGTGTTTCACGTATGGTACTTAACTGACTGACAGTAAAATTGAAGAACTAAAATCTATCATGATTCAAATGTTGGCGCTACAAAAACCACCACAAGAACAACATGAACAGCGATTACAATTACAACAGCAACATAAACCTTTTTTCATTATCGATATCTATAAAAGTGACGAGGGTAGACGTTGTGTAAGTATTTGTTTGTTTGATAGATTCAACAGCATCTGCATTTTGCGGTCTGGCTCAACGGGAGTTGCGCTCAGACGTAGATCAAACTTTTTGAACGCTAACGACACCTTGAAATTTTCAGAAAGCCAAAATTAGGGGTAGAAAAGTATATATTATCACCCGCAAAGTCAGGGATCAGTTTATGTATTTATTATAATATAGAATCGGTCACCTCTCTTTATATTATCTATATCTATATATGTTTCAATAATCTAATAGAGACATTCTACACTGTTATCTACATCTATAAAAGTGACCTGGGTGGACGTTGTGTAAGTATTTGTTATCTAAATTCATCATACGTTTTTTATTCTTATTTTTCCTTAAACTACCCGAGTGAAACCGGGCTTAACTGCTAGTTATTTAATAAAAATACGGAAGAAAAAAATCGGATTTATTCACTCTAGTTGCTGCTATTAATTCATTTACCGATTTTTTTTACAGTCTAGACAAAGGGATAAATTTTCCAGATTATTATAGAAAATACGCAGAGATCTTCAAAAGGGATTTTTCGCATTGGAATAATAAAAAAAAAGATTGGTTATTATTAAGAAAATTGTTCCGTACTGAACATGAAAAGTATGTAAATTTTATTTTGCAAAAAAAACAAAAAAAAACAGGTAAGATAAATTTTGATGAACTTGTAATACTATCGAAAATTTTTGGTGATGGGAGCTCATTGTTCAATACACATTGGCAATGTCTTAACTTAGTAAAGTGTGACGTTGAAGTTTTCACTCTTATGCAGGAGTCGTGAATCGAGAATGCGAGAAGTTCAATTTCAGTTAATTAACTCCGGATTTATTTAAATGCCTAATATTCGTACAGGGCATAACTTCGAATAAGAACGTGGAAATACGATCCAGGATACTTGCTAAATTAGAAATTAATCCCAAATTAACTCTTTAATAAAAATAAAAAAAATAGCGGAAGAGTGACAACATATTGTAAATCTAAAACTCGATACCGTAAGGATTGAGGAAAGCGTATATATCGTCCGACCATCTAAGAATAAACACTATAGAGGTTTTTCAACTCCTAACAGAACATTAAAAAATACTATAAATCCCCTGAATACCTAGTATTTACTACGGTTGAGGAGGTAAGCATTTCAAAAAAATTTTAAGAACAAAACATGATACGTACGCGGAAGGGTAGGGTACTTAATGCAAATACAAAAGATGGAAGAAAAATAAAACGTATGTGAACATAGTAAATACACGGTTTTGTGGTGAATAGAAAATTAAGAATTAAAATCAACTTTCTTCTTTATTTTTACAAAAATTCACAATGACCTTTGAAATCCTGGTTTTTCTTAAATAGAAAAAGGATTGACCATGTGCTTAAATGAAAAGTCGAAACCAGATTTCGCAAATAGGTGTTAAATTGATTTTTGACCAATGGGAGCGACTTGCAAGACTTAAGGACTTTGCGAGTTAGTGCGAAAAATCTAATGACAATAAAAGGGCCCCGATCAGCGTCAGTCAGTCAGTCAGTCAGTCAGTCAGTCAGTCAGTCAGGGATGGAGGCAGCAAAGACGACAAGCTAAAATGTAACGAGAGAAGCTTCAAGCTGACCCGGACATTCCTCTTTCTCTTTTCTTCTCGTGTGCTGATTTCTTTTACTTCTTCTTCTCCATCCAAAGACATTCATACCAAACAAACGCTCACACATACATACGTAGGTACGTACGCATATACGCTTTCAACAATTACTACTATGAACATTTTCTACAAATCTTGATACCTTTAACTTTCTAATCGAACATTAATTTCTACGAATTCTTGTTATCCTTTTCATTAATAAATTTCTATTTTAACATGCAAAATGTATATTTTATTCTTATACTATTCCACACATTCCAACCTGCTGATAATGATGATGATAATTCTGCATGAAAGGTCATGATCGCCTACGTCCTGAAAAGATAGAGCACATAGAAGAAGAATATATATGTCAACGGCTTATATGAAATTATAATATGGGTATGAAATAGGTGATCAATTCTATATTCTAATCAATATATAAACTGATCCCTCATTTCGTCGCCATGTTAGTGTGCTGATTCCTTTTTCTTCTTCTTCTCCATTTAAAGACAGTCCTATCAAACAAACGCCCATACGTACATACGTACGTACACATGAACTGTTTCTAACAAATCACTACTACGAACATTTCTTGATACCCTTAACTTTCTCATTGAACATTAATTACTACTATTCTTGTCATTCTTTCCTTTTAATAAATTTTTATTTTAAATGAAAAGTATATATTTTTATTCTTACACTATTCCACACAATTCCACATATTCCAACCTGCTGACAACAAACATTCTAATGAAAACCTTCTGATGAAAATTCTGCATAAAACTTGTAAGCTGTAGAGATATTGGTTACGTCTGAGACAAGGCTAAATCAAATAAACATTAACCATCTCCCAAAAGCTTCAGTTTAAATTTTAAAAAAGCATAAAGAAAAATTAACAAGACTTCGAACGCGTCTTTAACTAAGATACATCTCAAAAGAGGAAATTAGTTTTTGCGTAAATTAATAATGTGAAAATAAAACTAAAACTAGATACAGGAACTAATATCACCATCATAAATGAACAGATATGGAAAAAAATTAGGTAAACCCAGTTTATTAACTTAGAGAAATGTTGCTCATATAGTTTCAGGAAAGAAATTGAACTTTATGAGTGCATTCACCTGTAACATTTCTTTTGTTGAAAAAACTACAAAAGCGGCGGCGTAGTTTAAAATATGTAGAACAGATTGGATTGCATTATTTGATCTTTCAAACCTCCCAAATAACTCTTTCTGCAACAAAATAAATACTGTTACCTCCAGTGCCAAAATAAATACTGTTACCCCCAGTGGCAAAATAAATACTGTTACCTCCAGTGCCAAAATAAATACTGTTACCTCCAGTGCCAAAATGAGAACTGAAAAATTAAAGAATGAATTAAAAAGGAATTTCTATAAATCTTCTGAGAAGGTCTAGGGACATGCACAGACACAAAAGCTAAATCTTATCTAAACTTATTTATAAATGGAACTTTGTGTGTGTGTGTGTGTGTGTGTGTGTGTGTGTGTGTGTGTGTGTGTGTGCGTGCGTGTGTGTGTCCATTACCTATAGACTCCGAAACGGCTGAACCGATTTTCTTGAAAATTTACACAGTTCTACTATAAGCGTCTGCGAGTGTTCTTAGCTAGGTTTTGTGTCGCGGTACCCCTGATAAATATCGAAAATCGATAATCGAAAAAGTCGGGCTATAGAAGGAATGGTCCGATTTTAATCAAATTTGATACACTCATAGACAAAGATATAAGAAACGATATTCAAAAGTTTCAAGGTTGCAGTTCTTACAATAGTGCAGAAGATCGATAATATATATATATATATATATATATATTAATGCAGGTTTCATTGAATAATATAGACAAGTTTTGTCTATTAATTTTGTGTAAAGCAAGATGTTTTTTCTGTTTGTGTGTTTATCTGCCTGTGCTTTTCAGCACTTTTATTTTAGTTTTTGCTTCGGGTTTGGCTCTAAGTAGGTATAATTGTAGTTCTTAGTCTCAGCCATGATATCATTTACTCAGAGGATTTATTTAGCCTTCAAAATTCAGTTTATGATGAAAAAAACTAATTTGATATCGATAGCAGGAAATCAAAATTTGACTTACATCCATTCATTTTTCTTTCAGTCTACGGTTTCGCTTTAACTAGAAACAACTATTGCTTTTTAGTCTTTCGTGCCAACGTCCAAAGAGTCGGAGCTCCAGGACCATGGATTAGTTTTAAAGCTTTCATTACACCCGAGCAACGCCGTGCTATACTGCTAGTTTGAAGTAAAAGAGAATGTAACACTCACAGTTAAGCCAAAAGGAGTGTGCCTTTTGCTGCTTTAGAACCAATTAATAAGGAATTAGACAGACTAGAAAAATTAGGTGTGATATCAAAAATAAACTATTTTGAATGGGCATCACCAACAATTTACGTTAAAAAAAAAGAAATAATGAAATCCGTGTATTTGCTAATTTTTCAACGGGGCTAAATGAAAGTTTGAAAAAATATAACTACCCGTTACCAAGTCTAGAGGAAAATCAAATTGTGGTAATTTTTTTCTAAGTTGGACCTGTCAGACTACAAGTTCTAATAGACGAAGAGTCCTCAAATCTATTAACAGTCAACACTTATAGTGGACTATACAAATTTTACCGGCTTCCTTTCGGTATAAAGGTATTCCAATAGATTATAAATACGGTGCTTGTCGATTTGAATTGTACACAAGCATATTTAGATGTTATATTTATTAAAAGTGAGACCCAAAATCAAAATACGGAAGATATGAAAAAATATTTGAGAGAATTAAAGAGTATGGTTTTAAGATATGTGAAGGAAATCGCGAACTGTTTATGTCCAGAATTAAACATCTAGGACAAATTATCGACGGAAACAGTAGACGACCAGATTCTTCAAGGTCGAGCACAATAAAAGACATGCCCACCCCAACAAATGTAAGAAAGTTACAAGCATTTTTAGGGTTTGCTAATTACTATCATGTATATATACCAAACATGCATGAATTAAGGGAACTCTTGAATAAACTGCTAATGAAAGATATTAAATGGAATTGGTCAGATAAATATCAAAATGCTTTCGAAGAAATTAATAAAATCTTAACGTCGGACTTGTCACAAGCTCATTTTGACCCTAAATTAAAAGTTGTAGTTGCATCAGTTGCAAGTGATTTTGGTATTGAAGTGGTGATACTACACAAATATGAGGACGGAAAAACGAAACCAACAGTTCATGCTTTAAGATCATTAATAGCAGCTGAAAAAAGATATAGAAAAGGAAGCATTAGCCATCATATTTGCTATGAAAAAGTTTCATAAATTCATACATGTTAGAGAATTCATACTACAGACAGACCATCGTCTTTCATTGTCCATATATGGATAAAAAAGGTGTTCCCACATATACAGCGAATACACAGCGGCGCTGGGGAACCATTTTACAAAACTATAATTATAAAATGAAGTTTCTACACTCCCCCCAACATAAGTCATGAGAACAGATTATCTAGACTAATACCAAAATTCTGCTAAGCCCTTAAGGACACAGTATTTGCGGCGATAAAAACCGAAAATGAAATCAATAATGTATTATACAATACAGTAACAGAACTGCACATAACATCAGAGAGAATAAGAATTAAGTCGGAAAAAGAAAACTTTATCATAAAAATGAAAAAGCAAATAAGATTTAAAGAAAAATAGAAAAGCGAATAAATAATGCATTTTCGCTATGCAATAATGGACGCAGAAAGAATTGTGATAACAGCATCGTTGCAAAAACGTATGCTAAAAGAATTTCAAATAGGACATCCAGGAATTTCTAGGATGAAATCCTTAATGAGGTGTTATACGTATTTGTTAAAAATTGATCAATTTAGTAAAATCAAGCAGAGGTTATGCTCTGTCAGTAATGTCAGAACCGATGATATTTCAACCTTGACCGAAAATCGATATGCTATGGTTCAGAATACATATAGACTTCGTAGGACCGTTAAACGAAGCATACAATCTAGTGGGCAGTCGATAGTTATACTAAATGGCCAGGAATATTAAAATGTGGAAGACCGACTACTGTGGTAACGATAATTTTTTTACATGAGATTTTTGCAAGGTTCAGTGTACCTGACTCTATTACTTAATATAACTGGACACAATTTGCGCCTAGTGAATTTTAAGTTTTCTGTAAATTATTAGCTATAGAACATATTACAACGCCCTCTTATCATCCAAGATCTAACGGAAAAGCCGAACGCTTTATCGATACGTTTAAAAAGCACTAAAAAATTCAGGGGAGAAAAGTCAAATGAAGTAACGCTACAGCAATTTCTGGATGTTTTGAGAATAACACCAAACATGAACACTGTGTCTGGAATGTCGTTTGGAAAATTGATGTTCGCCAGGAAGATTAAGTCCGTTTTTAATAAATTAACACCAGAACGTAAGGTGAGAGCATCAAGAAATAACAATATAAGTAAATACTTCAAACCTGGAGATAAGTAATTTCTTAAAACGTATCAACGTGGAAAAGAATTATGGTAAAATGCCACTATAAAAAACAGATTTGCAAAATGATATACATGGTACAGGGGTAAAGGTGGGGACATAAGAGACACTTGATTAATTAAAACGAAGATTCACTGATTTAGAAAGTCTCCGAAAAGAGGTACCTATTGAAATATTGTATGACACGTTTGACATGCCATGAGAAATTGTTGAACCAAGACTTTACGATAAGAGAAAAAGAACAACAACTGAATTGTTTTAAACTGCAGAAATATAGACTCTAGAGGAAGTGATTTCAAATGGAAGGTGTCATATATTAATAAAATGCCGCTGCCGACATTTAAGTTTGAACACGGATCGCCAGAGAAAAAAAAATAGTCAACCTTATTTTGATGTAATTAGCGGAATCGTGCTGCTGGTATCGCATGACATTATAGAAATAATTTTTTTTTTTTTTTTAATCGTATCACCCCGAGGAAGGCAGTAATTCCACTGATGTGCAGGGGGCTACGTAATAGTGAAAAGATTGGAAAAGATAAAGCCGGAAACCACATCCTAAACAGGGAACAAGGGATGAGCCTCTTAACTTGTTCAATAGACGTGGGTGGAGTGTGAACCGGGCGATGGATAGATCTATCTACTCCAATTGAAAAAAAAATCAAAGTGAGAAGATTGGAAAAGAGAAAGCCGGAAACCACATCCTAAACAGCAAACAAGGGATGAGCCTCTTAACCTGTTCAATAGACGTGGGTGGAGTGTGAACCGGGCGATAGATCTATCTACTCCAATTAAAGATCTATCTACTGGGTACATAATGAGCATGAGAGGAAAAAGAGTTGACAGTATTCTTCGAAGGAGTTATTTCTAGTATATGTGACTTTACAAATAGATAGATAGATAGATAGATAGATAGATAGATAGATAGAATCAGAATCAGAATAGATAGATAGATAGATAGATAGATAGATAGATAGATAGATAGATAGAATCAGACTGAGATAGATAGATAGATAGATAGATAGATAGATAGATAGATATGAACAGACTGAGATAGATAGATAGATAGATAGATAGATAGATAGATAGATAGATAGAATCAGACTGAGATAGATAGATAGATAGATAGATAGATAGATAGATAGATAGATAGATAGATATGAGCAGACATAGATAGATAGATAGATAGATAGATAGATAGATTCCAACCGCCTATAAATTTACTTGGAACAAACTAAATCAAGCAACAATGAACTTTCTATAAAAGTAATATTGACAGCCGGCCTTTAATGTAACCCATAATTACTTATAAAATAAATGTGTTTTTGGAGCAGGCCAGCATCTTACAGTTTCACACCGTGGCTACCCACCTTCTACTTGCCCAGTTACCGATGCTCGGGAACTTTGGCTGGTCATGCAGAAAGAAATTCTCTCCACACAGACACGTTCTGTTTACCATATTGTCAAAGACTTTATAAACTCACTTAGAGTGTCAAGCAAGATGACAGTGGAATAAAGTGCGTCTATGTTTAGATTTGGCCTTATTAGTAGTCAAAATTACTTTCACTTTTATTCTGAAGGTAGAGGAGGTGGCAGGGAGCGTGCCTCTCTTTCTAGCAATCTCATTCTTTAATGTCTACGGGCTAATAATATGTATTCCAGTTGACTTGTATATATGTTAGTCCGTGCATCGGCCTCCATCTAAGTAAATAACGGATCATTCTCTTTATCAATCGGAGCTCAACCTGATACCTCAGTCTGTTCATATACTCTCTCTCTCTCTCTCTCTCTCTCTCTCTCTCTCTCTCTCTCTCATATAGATAGATATGAACAAACTGGGACTAGAGGAATGAACTTATATATATATATATATATATAGATAGATAGATAGATAGATAATGAACAGAAAGAAATAGATCGGTAGATAGATAGATAGATAGATAGATAGATAGATAGATATAAACAGACTGAGATAGATAGATAGATAGATAGATAGATAGATAGATAGATAGATAGATAGATAGATAATGAACAGAAAGAAATAGATCGGTAGATAGATAGATAGATAGATAGATAGATAGATAGATAGATAGATATGAAACGAGTGAGATAGATAGATAGATAGATAGATAGATAGATAGATAGATAGATATGAAACGAGTGAGATAGATAGATAGATAGATAGATAGATAGATAGATAGATAGATAGATAGATAATGAACAGAATGAAATATATTGATAGGTAGATAGATATGAAGAGACTGTGATAGATAGATAGATAGATAGATAGATAGATAGATAGATAGATAGATATAAACAGACTGAGATAGATAGATAGATAGATAGATAGATAGATAGATAGATAGATAGATAGATATGAATAGACATCGAAATAGATATGAATTCTTTAATGTCTACAGGCTAATAATATTTCTTCCAGTTGACTGGTATATATGTTAGTCCGTGCATCAGCCTCCATCTAAATAAATAACGGATCATTCTCTTTATTAATCGGAACTCAGCTTGAAACCTTAGCCTGTCCATATTTCATCTCTCTCTGTCTTTCTCCTCCCCTCTTTCTCTCTCTCCCTTTATCTCGCCTCGTATCTTGTGTTTGTCTTCCTTATTCTCCATCTGCTAATGTTCTTATTTGTTCCTGTCAAGATGAGATATCAAAGACATGACCAGACGGAGAGGAAAGGAGTCAGTTAAGTGCCATACGTGATACAGGATTTGGGCGATCATGTCTCGAATGAGACATGACTGACTTGGCAGAAGGTTATCCCGCAGTAAGTTGCCATTGCTTTCTGCAGTAGACTGGTTGCCAACCAAGGCTATAGAACTCAATCTGTCCCGTTATTTAACCCATAACTGGAAGGAATAGATTGATTAATACCTTTCCCAAGAGTATTTGCGCGTAAGTGAATGCAAAGAATTCAACTGGAATTCGAACTCGGCTTATATCTTTCTTTCTCTGTATCTACACATCTCATTCTCTCTCTCTCTCTCTCTCTCTCTGCATCTACAGTTCTCTCTCTCTCGCTTTTTATCTACACACCTATTCTTCTGGCTCTGTATCTATACATCTCTGTCTCTCTCACTCTTTTTGCACGCATCTCTCTCTCTCTCTCTCTCGTTCTATCTGAACATCTCCCTCTCACACACACACTTTATATCTACTCATCTCTCACTCAGTATATAAACTTCTATCTCTCTCTCTCTATCTATCTCTCTTTATTTACATATATCTTTATCTTGCTCTGTATCTACACCTCTCTCTCCCTCTCTTTGTCTCTATCTTTCTCTGTATGTGTATTTACTCATATCCCTCTTTCTTTCTCTCTCTCTCTCTCTCTCTCTCTCTCTCTCTCTCTCTCTCTTTGAATCTACATACAACATTATCTCTCATTTGGTATTTATACATCTTTTGGTCTGTATCTACTTATGTTTCTCTCTCTCTCTCTCTCTCTCTCTCTCTCTCTCTCTCTATCTATCTCTCTCTCTATCTGGCACTGTTCTATATCTACACATCTCTTTCTCCTTCCCTCTACACATCTTTCTGTCACTCACTTGGTATGTATTTACACATCTCTCTCTCCCTCTCTCTCTCCTCTCTCTCTCTCTCTCTCGATCTGGGTCTACACATCTTTCTCTCTCTCGGTATCTGCACATCTCTGTCCCTCTCAATCTGTGTCTTGACATCTTTCTCTCTCCCACTTTGCATTTGCACATCTCTCTCTCTCTCTCTCTCACTCTGTATCTATATATATCTGTCTTTCTCTAGCTCTGTATCTAAACATCTCTCTTTTGCTGTGAATCTACGCACCTCTATCTCCCTCCCTCTGTATCTTACCCATCTCTTTGTCTCCTGCTCTGTGCTATATATATATATATATATATATATATATATATATATATGTGTGTGTGTGTGTCTGTGTGTGTGTCTGTGTGTGTCTGTGTGTGTCTGTGTGTGTCTTCCCCTCTTAATCTTTGAATAACTTAATAATACTTTAAACATGACATTTAATTAAATTTAGAATTTGAATTTCGTAATTTCTAACATTAATTCGTAATAATTTTTGAAATGGATTTTAGTTTTTATTTTAAAGTGAAATTAATAGTCACTTAGTCATACTTTTAATCAAAGATTAACATTAATGCACCAATAAATTGTTTTTAGGATATTTTGCCATGTTTTTCAAATTATCATTTACTTGTATTTTGATTGGTCATCACAGACTACGTAAAAATGTCTCCCATATTGAGGAGGTTTGGTTAGTTTTGAATCTTAAAATTCTTCATCTCGCAAACTGCATCATCCCTTGACAAGACGGAAGAAATGCTAAAACAAAATAGCTATTTGTGGAGTGATGTTATAACATACTTATGTTATAAATTTTAAATAAATATTATTTGCTCTACTCTGTATTGAGTACTCTTTTACGAATAATATTTTTTTTATATCGGAATTTTATTCTACCTATCAGTCAAATAAGTGCCATATGTGATACACGCTTTGGGCGATCATGAAAGAGACATGATTGACTGGAGAAAAATTTATCCCGCAGTAGGTTGTCATTGCTTTCTGCGGTAGACTGGTTGCCAACCCAGGTTATAGAACTCAGTCTGTCCTATTATTTAACCCATAACTGGAGGGAAGAGACAGATTAATACATTTCACAAGGGTATTTGTGCGTAAGTGAAACTAAGCCTATATATATATAGTGAGAGAGGGGGGAGGGGAGATGTTGTGTTGATGCTTAGTGCAAAAATGTTTGTTTTTTTCATTGGTTTACTGATGCAAGATATTTTGGCAAGGAGGTATCTAAACTTATTTATAAATGGAACTTTGCGTGTGTGTGTGTGTGTGTGTGTGTTCGTTACCTATAAACTCCGAAACGGCTGAACCGATTTTCTTGAAAATTTACACAGTTGTACTATAAGCGTCTGCGAGTGTTCTTAGCTAGGTTTTGTGTCGAAGTACCCCCGATAAATATCGAAAATCGATAATCGAAAAAATCGGGTTATAGAATGAGTGGTCCGATTTTAATCAACTTTGATACACTCATAGACAAAGACATAAGAAACGATATTCAGAAGTTCCAAGGTTGCAGTTCTTACAATAGTGCAGAAAATCGATAATATATATCGGGTCTTTATGAAAATCTTTTTCTGGCTCTGTATCTATACATCTCTATCTCTCTCACTCTGTATGCACGCATCTCTCTCTCTCTCTCTCTCTCTCGCTCCCTCTCTATCTATCTATCTATCTATCTATCTATCTATCTATCTGCATCTGTACATCTTCCTCTCCGTTTCCTCCTTATTTACACATCTTTATCTCTCTCTCCCGCTCTGTATCTACACAACTTTCTGTCACTCCGTAACTACATCTCTCTCTCTCTCTCTCTCTCTCTTTGTATCTACACAATTCCCTCTTTTTTCTCTGTATCTACACATCTCTCTCTTTCCCCTTTTTATTTTCACATCACTTTCTCTCTCTCTCTCTCTCTCTCTTGTTGTGTATCGACATATTTCTCTCTCTTTCTCTCTCTTTGATACACGCTTTGGGCGATCATGAAAGAGACATGATTCACTGGACAAAAAATTATCCCGCAGTAGGTTGTCATTGCTTTCTGCGGTAGACTTGCTGCCAACCCAGGCTATAGAACTCAGTCTGTCCTATTATTTAACCCATAACTGGAGAGAAGAGACAGATTAATACATTTCACAAGGGTATTTGTGCGTAGGTGAAACTAAGCCTATATATAGAGAGAGAGAAAGAGAGAGAGTGGGGAGGGGGAGATGTTGTGATGATGCTTAGTGCAAAAATGTTTGTTTTTTTCATTGGTTTACTGATGCAAGATATTTTGGCAAGGAGGTATCTAAACTTATTTATAAATAGAACTGTGTGTGTGTGTGTGTGTGTGTGTGTGTGTGTGTGTGTGTGTCAGTGTGTGTGTGTGTCCGTTACCTATAGACTCCGAAACGGCTGAACCGATTTTCTTGAAAATTTACACAGTTGTACTATAAGCGTCTGCGAGTGTTCTTAGCTAGGTTTTGTGTCGAAGTACCCCCGATAAATATCGAAAATCGATAATCGAAAAAATCGGGTTATAGAAGGAGTGGTCTGATTTTAATCAACTTTGATACACTCATAGACAAAGACATAAGAAACGATATTCAGAAGTTCCAAGGTTGCAGTTCTCACAATAGTGCAGAAAATTGATAATATATACCGGGTCTGATGAAAATCTGTTTTTCAGCCCTTTTATTTTAGTTTTTGCTTCGGGTTTGGCTCTAAGTAGGTATAATTGTAGTTCTTAGTCTCAGCCATGATACCATTTACTCAGAGGACTTATTTAGTCTTCAAAATTCAGTTTACGACAAAAAAACTTATTTGATATCGATACCAGGAAATCAAAATTTGACTTACATCCATTCATTTTTTTTCCAGTCTATGGTTTCGCTTTAACTAGAGACAATTATTGCTTTTTAGTATTTTGTGCCAACGTCCAAAGAGTCTGAGCTCCAGAACCATGGATTAGTTTTAAAGCTTTCATTACACCCGAGCAACGCCGGGCTATACTGCAAGTATATATAGAGAGAGAGTCGGCGACTGACGCCATTTCGGTCGGGTTTCAATCCTGGGTAAAAAAACAAACTAACCTTACTGATGAGCTGTGATACGGCGAAACAGATCTGTATGCGGATGACAATATATATATATATATATATATATGCTAGCTGCGATAGGTAAATTGTCGCAATTATTTCAAATATTCTTTAGTTTGAGTCGGAGCTCCATAACGCCGGGTTATACTGCTAGTATATATATATATATATATATATATATATATATATATATTAGGTGCGATATGTAAATTGTCGCAATTATTTTATTGTTTCAAATATACTTTAGGCTGAGTCTGAGCTCCAGGACCATGGATTAGTTTTAAAGCTTTCATTACACCCGAGCAACGCCGGGCTATACTGCTAGTTTGTCATAAAAAGCTCGATTTCGAAATAGATCTTTAATAGAGCTAATGTGGAGAGGTTTGTCACGTAACTGCACAGAGCCATGCCAATTTTAAAGTTTTAAAGGCACCATTATGATATCCTCACTCCTCAAGGCATTTTTCAATCTGCTGAAATCAAGCAGGAGCAGATTGAAAAAAAGCCCTGAGGAGTGAGGACATCATAATGATGCTTTAACGAAACTTCCAAGTCGGTATGACTCTGTACAGTTAAGTAAAAACTTCTCCACATTAATCATATATATATATATATATATGCAAATTTATCACTATACTCGTTCTGAAAAAATCTCCACGCGGAAGGAAAAATGGTTGTAAAGAAAGAAAGAGCTAAGCACATGAACATCAGCCAAAGCGATTTGGACCGAGCCAGTACGTAGCTGAAAGAAAAGACCCGAGACGAGTAATCAATAACAAAAAAGCGCTCAATACGTAAGCAGAGTAGAACACGTATGCAAATGATCCGTTTAGGTGAAACCTTGGTAGGTTTGTTGGCTCACTAGGTTAATTTACTGATATATATATATATATATATATATATATATATATATGCTAAGTTACAAAATAAAAAAAATTGTCGGGTGCTGACATGACTTGCTTTAAATGGAGAATTTCAGAAAGCATTGGGAAGAGTCTTCGGTGATGTGCAGCTGTTGTAAGTGACCTCATCAGAGACATGACTGATTAGACACAGGATTTTTCCACAGTATGTTGCCATTACTTTCTGTGGCAGACCGGTTGCCAACCAAGGCTATAGAACACAGTCTGTCCTGCTATTCAAAACGTTCGATTAGAATTCGAACTCGGCTCTCCAATTTCTCATTTCGTAGTGATATCCATTACACCACAACGCACATTCATTGCACATTCTGCGTCTTAGGAACCACAAATACCAAAATCTATGAATGGGTATTTAAAAATCAATATTTGTTGTACTCTTGCGGGTAGTGTAAAAAATCATCAGGCCGACCATATTTGGCCCACCCGTAAGATAGAAGAAAATCGTTTTCCGAATCATAATATCCCTTTCACATATGCATGTCTGTCCAGCTACCATAGACTACGGCTTTCGTGTCAACAATGTAAAGATTTAAGGTCATTCACTTAAAAAGATTATTTCGCCCAAGAAAATCTGTCCGATTAATTGACGAGCATGCAGATGGTATTCTACTTGGGACAATAGAGGAGATGAGGACAGCCAAGTAGAATAGAATTGATGGACTTCTTAACTTGGAATAGGGAAAGGTTGCCATATATCCTTTTCTTTATTCGGTTTTATGTGTCTTCCTAATTTATTTTCAATGTTTTGTTCCATCATTTCTGTTGGCATGGTTGTCTCATCCAGGACAAAGAACAAATTAAGTCATGGTCATCATTTTAGGGATTATGGTTTCTTTTACTTTTGTGGGGGGAAAAACGTAACTTTTTCACCTTGATTCAATTATACACATAGATAGATAGATAGATAGATAGATAGATAGATAGATAGATTTTTTTTAATCGTATCACCCCCGAGCAAGGCAGTAACGCCACTAATGTGCAGGGGGCTACGTAATAGTGAAAAGATTGGAAAAGAGAAAGCCGGAAACCACACCCTAAACAGGGAACAAGAGATGAGCCTCTTAACCTGTTCAATAGACGTGGGTGGAGTGTGAACCGGGCGATAGATAGATCTATCTACTCCAATTAGATAGATAGATAGATAGATAGATAGATAGATAGATAGATAGATAGATAGATATGAATAGACTAAGATAGATAGATATGAACAAACTGATAGATAGATAGATAGATAGATAGATAGATAGATAGATAGATATGAATAGACTAAGATAGATAGATAGATATAAACAAACTGAGATAGATAGATAGATAGATAGATAGATATGAACAAACTGAGATAGATAGATAGATAGATAGATAGATAGATAGATAGAAACAGGCTGAGATAGATAGATAGATAGATAGATAGATAGATAGATAGATAGAAACAGGCTGAGATAGATAGATAGATAGATAGATAGATAGATAGAAACAGGCTGAGATAGATAGATAGATAGATAGATAGATAGATAGATAGATACGAATAGGCTGAGATAGATAGATAGATAGATAGATAGATAGATAGATAGATAGATATCCAAATGAATAAGAAACGAAGAAAATAATTGCAAACGTTCAAAACATTAATTTAAAACAATGCTCAATATAGAAGTAGAGCAATGAATATTTATTGTTAATTATTACTTTAAAATATGAACACACTACAAACAGATACGTCATTTTTCAGGATGATAATGCACCCATCCATACCGCTAAATCTGTAGTTGAATAGCACGAGGAACGTTCTAGTGAAGTAGAACATCTTATCTGGTCACTACAGTCGCCAGATGTTAATATCATTGAACATTTATGGTTCATTTTAGAAAACAAGTGAGAAGCCTATATTCTCCACTGTCATCATTGAAAGAATTGGAGACTGTTTTAGCTGAAAAATGAAGAAAAATATCATCTAGAAATAAATTCAATCTTTGTACGAGTTGATCCCGTGCAGAATCCAAAGGCGGTTTTACCCCATATTGAACTAAATTTGCTTTAAATTTCAAGGAGTCTCCATTATTTTGTCGAACCCTGTATATATATATATATATATATATATATATATATATATATATATATATATATATATAAATGGAACTTTGTCTGTGTGTGTGTGTCTGTGTCTCTGTGTGTGTATCCGTTACCTATAGACTCCGAGACGGCTGAACAGATTTTCTTGAAAATTTACACAGTTGTACTATCAGCGTCTGCGAGTGTTCTTAGCTAGATTTTGTGTTGAGATACCACCGATAAATATCGAAAATCGATAATCGAAAAAATCCAGCTATAGAAGGAGTGGTCTGATTTTAATCAAATTTGATACACTCATAGACATAGATATAGACATAGACATAAGAAACGATATTCAGAAGTTTCAAGGTTGCAGTTCTTAAAATAGTGCAGAAAATCGATAATATATATATATATATATATATATATAAAAGGCAAGATGTTTGTGTGTGTGTCTGCTTATCTGTCTGCATGTCCTTTATACAAATCCACAATTTTTATCTGATTCTCACCAAATTTCACACAAATATTCTTTAGGCTGAGTCTGAGCTCCAGGACTATGGATTAGTTTTAAAGCTTTCATTACACCCGAACAACGCCGGGCTATACTGCTAATATATAAATAATATAATATATATAATTACACCCAAATATATGTCATTACACCGCAAGCAAGGCGGTAATGCGAGAAGACTGGGTATAGAGGATGTTACGGGAAAGACAAAAGAAGGAGAATCAAGAAGGCAAAAGATGGCGATTTGCGTTGCATTTAAATTTTTGAAGATTGTAGTCATCTATGCACCAACAACACAAAGCACCGAGGAAGAAATAGAATCTTTTTACTCCACTCTAGACAATGCCAAAGCTCAATGTAAAAGCCAAGAAATCAGGATCATCATGGGAGATTTGAATGTCAAAGTAAGAAAGGAGAGGAAATGTATGACAACTGGCAAATTTGGTTTAGGAATCCGCAACGAACGAATAGAAAAATGGGTCCAATGGTGCATAGCAAATGACCAGGTAATAACTAACACCTGGTTTCAAGAACACCCACGACGTCTATGGACATGGAGAAGCCCAGGAGATTACACACACACACACACACACACACACACACGAAAATAAAAACAGATAGACTACATAACCATAAACAGCAGATTCAGAAATGTAGTAGTTCAAAGCAAAGCATACCCAGGTGCTGACTGTGGAAGCGACCATGTCCCAGTCATCTGCAAACTAAAGGTGAAACTCCGAGGATTGAAGAAGCCTAATGCAGCACCAAAACTGATATACAACGCACTCGTGAATGACCTCAACCTACAGAAAGAAAACAATAAGAGTGTGAAAATCAAATACGAAGAACAAATTGGAAAAAGACACTCGAGATGGGACTCACTAAAGGAAGCAATAGTGACATCAGCAAACAACATTTGCCCCAAAGGAAATTAGGCGCAGAAGGAAAAAACGAGTGGATGACTGAAGAGATTCTGGACATGATGCAAAGGAGGCAGAAAATGATATCAAGACATGGAATGGAGTACAAGGAACTACACAAGGAAATAAGAAGAAAATGTAGACAGGCTCAAGAGAAATGGCTCGATGACAAATGTGCAGAAGTAGAGAGATTGAACAGGAATAATAAAGCAGACATGCATAAGAAAATAAAAGAACTGACAGGACAAAAAACCTGCTCTTCAACAGGATGTAAAAAAATCTAAGGATGGAACAATCATATTGGTTAAAGAGGAAATACTGCAACGATGGGAAGAATATATAAAAGATCTTTTTCACAACAAGAGAGAGCAACCAATAATACGCAAAGATGAGGATGGACCGGAAATATTAAAGTCTGAAGTGGAATCTGCAATAGCCAAACTGAATAGAAACAAAGCATCAAAATATTTGTAGAAAAGACAGACGGAAGCTACGTCACAACGGTGAGAAAGTGACTGCAGTCGAAAAAGAAAGATAATGAAACTTGACAACGCTTCATGCAGACATTTTAAATTTATTGCATTTTTGATCAGTCAGTTAAGTGCCATACGTGATACACGCTTGGGCGATCATGTCTCGAAAGAGACATGACTGACTGGGCAGAAGATTATCCCGCAGTAGTTTGCCATTGCTTTCTGCGGTAGACTGGTTGCCAGCCAAGACTATAGAACCCAATCTGTCCTGTTATTTAACCCTATAACTGGAGGGAAGAGACGGATTAATACCTTTCCCAAGGGTATTTGCGCGTAAGTGAATGCAAAGAATTCAGCTGGAATTCGAACATAATACGTAAAAAGAATATGAAAATACAATGCTTTATCTAAGAAATTCAAAGACTATTACAAACTTGGATAAGTTTAAAATTGAAAACATTGTGTATACTCGTGTATAAGTCGATTTAATATATATTGGGAGCCCTGAATTTTTTTTTTTTGCATGAATTTCAACCTATCAAGAAAAAAAATTTGTGTATAGTGCAAATGCATTATTTTTAACCTCTTCATAAAACTTACCTGTGTATAGTACGCCCTTTATTTTTGCGTTAAAAAAAACTAATCATAAAAATACGCACTATACTCGGTACTAAAACATACTATAAAAACGGATTTGAAAATATCGACATCAAATGAAAAAAAAGCCAACATATTAGTAACCCAAACTAAGGGATGTTTTGTGTTGTTTCATAACAATACAACCCCTCCACGCACACGCACACGTACACGCACACATCAAAAACAACCACACAAAAGATAAGCTGGGCTGGTTTCCATTTGTTACTAACAAGGTGGCTTCTGTTGTTTTTATTGTTGCTAGCCCACCTGTTGTTCCTCGAATGGGGCAGCATTGTGATTATATCTTTTCTCAGAACCCATATCAACCCTCACTCCGACCGAAAGTAGGAATCAAAGTCTATAGCATACACCATACGCAACAAAAACACATAAGCATTTCCAATCATCTGAAAACACATCTTTTTTTTTTCTTACCGATTTGCATCTCATCAACAACCACTATTTTTTCCCCTTTCGCAACTGAAGACCTATCTTCCTCGTAGCTGATTTTTTTTTAAAAAAGGACAGAACAGAAATTGAACGCATCGTCAAAAAACTTGCTGAAAAACTTGCTTAAAGAGAAAAATAATATAAGATCCGCGTGTCAGGTGAGATTTTTAGATTTTATTTTCTGTTGTAATTTTTTTTTTTCCTCTCCAAATTGTAAAATAATTTTTCCCATTCAAGTCAAATCGTTTCTTTTCGTTTTTATCTTCATAAGGTTTCTTCGATCTCACCTTCTTTTTCATTCATAGCACTGCATCTCATTCATCATTACCTATTTTAACATTAACTTCTGACCTTGTGTGACTCTTGAGCCTTGAATTGGGTGAAGTTTAGTATAAAAAATCAGAAACTAACTCACATTGAAATATTTAAACATCTATTTCGACTGTATATCCTTGCTAACAGTAAGCGTTCTCGTAACGTTAGAGACAGAAGGAACGCTCCTGTAACATTACAGAGGAAACGCTCTTGTAACGTTACAGACAGTGGGGACGTTCTTATAACATTACAGAGTGAACACTATTGTAACCTTACAGACAGGGGGAACGTTCTTGTAACATTACAGAGGAAACGCTCTTGTAACATTACAGACAGAAAGAAGGTTCTTATAACATTACAGAGGGAACGCTCTTGTAACCTTACAGACAGAGAGAAGATTCTTATAACATTACAGAGGGAACGCTCTTGTAACGTTACAGACAGCGGGGAACGCTCTTGTAACATTACAGACAGAAGGGATATTCAGACAGGGTGAACGTTTTATTAACATTACAGATAGATGGAACGCTCTTGTAACATTATAGATTAAGGGAACGTTCTTGTAACGTTACTAACAAAGGGAAAGCTCTTGTAATGATACAGACAGTTTGTATTTTGATGAAGAGATATGTGACGTTATGGCGACCTTACTGCAACGTTACAATCAACTCTTATCCAGACGCTAAACTGACCATTCAGCACTAGCTTTTGAACAATTTTCTGGTAATGCGAAGGTAAAAGGCAACGTACTTGCAACATTACGTTTGATTGATTCGTTTTCGACAGTTTATCAACCCTTTGCATGTTATTTGAGGGCAGACATCAACTATTATCTAAACGACAAATTGGCAGCTCATCCCGAAATTTGTTACAATTTTATAGCAACGCTTCGAAATAGTGTAGCTGAAAAATTCGGCATTAGTCAAATAGCTTAAAAATCTCTTTTTTCTTCTTCACTTAACAACTTATTTTCTTTTTAGATTGAGTATCACACATTTAGATGACAATTGCAAAATATAATATCTTCCTCAAAATTATTATCTACTAGCAGTATAGCCCGGCGTTGCTCGGGTGTAATGAAAGCTTTAAAACTAATCCATGGTCCTAGAGCTCAAACTCAGCCTAAAGAATATTTGTGTGAAGTTTGGTGAGAATCGGATAAAAATTGTGGAGTTGTATAAAGGACATACAGACAGATAAACAGACGCACACACAAACATCTTACCTTTTATATTTATATATTATCGATTTTCTGCACTATTGTAAGAACTGCAACCTTGAAACTTCTGAATATCGTTTCTTATGTCTTTGTCTATGAGTGTATCAAATTTGATTAAAATCGGACCACTTGAATTAATTCTTATTTATTTGTTAAACTAGCAGTATAGCCCGGCGTTGCTCGGGTGTAATGAAAGCTTTAAAAGTAATCCATGGTCCTGGAGCTCAGACTCAGCCTAAAGAATATTTGTGGAAAGTTTGGTGAGAATCGGATAAAAATTGTGGATTTGTATAAAGGACATACAGACAGATAAACAGACACACACACACAAACATCTTGCCATATATATATATATATATATATATATATATATATATATATATATATATATATATATATTATCGATTTTCTGCACTATTGTAAGAACTGCAACCTTGAAATTTCTGAATATCGTTTCTTATGTCTTTGTCTATGAGGGCATCAAATTTGATTAAAATCGGGCCACTCCTTCTATAACCCGATTTTTTCGATTATCGATTTTTGATATTTATTGGCGGTACCTCGACACAAAACCTAGCTAAGAACACTCGCAAACGCTTATAGTACAACTGTGTAAATTTTCAAGAAAATCGGTTAAGCCGTTTTGGAGTCTATAGGTAACGGGCACACACACACACACAGAGACAGACACACACACATACACACACACACACAGACAGACACACACACATACACACACACACACACACACACAGACACACACACACACACACACACACAGACAGACACACACACATACACACACACACAGAGACAGACACACACACATACACACACACACACAGACAGACACACACACATACACACACACACAGAGACAGACACACACACATACACACACACACAGACAGACACACACACACACACACACAGAGACAGACACACACACATACACACACACACACACAGACACACACACATACACACACACAGACAGACACACACACATACACACACACACACAGAGACAGACACACACACATACACACACACACACACACACAGAGACAGACACACACACATACACACACACACACACACACACACACACATACACACACACACACAGAGACAGACACACACACATACACACACACACACAGACAGACACACACACACACACACACACACAGAGACAGACACACACACACACACAGACAGACACACACACACACACAGACACACACACATACACACACACACACAGACAGACACACACACACACACACAGAGACAGACACACACACATACACACACACACACAGACAGACACACACACATACACACACACACAGAGACAGACACACACACACACACAGACACACACACACACACACACACACACACACACACACACACACACACACACACACACAGAGACAGACACACACACATACACACACACACAGACAGACACACACACATACACACACACACAGACAGACAGACACACACACACACACACACACAGAGACAGACACACACACATACACACACACACACACAGACAAAGTTCCATTTATAAATAAGTATAGATTTAGATTTTCTGTGAATGCAACATTACAAGGCAACGAATTTGCAACGTTAGGAGGCCATTTTACGGTTACGTTGTTAAGAGTCGGCAAAAAGAGTTTCTATAAATCTCCAGAAACGGTGGAGCATCGTCATTTTAGTGACTGGCTCATGACATATGAAAAATGCCAAGTCATAATCAATAACATTGCGGATTCTTTGAATTTTATCAAGAATCTCTAAATATATACAAACACAGATGGTATTGATTGGTTGGTTGGTTTGTTTTTATGGCATATCAACCTCGGCGGGTCATTTATTGCCAACTAAATTTTATTTATTTATTGCTGGTAAGACCTTTTTCTTTCAACAATTTATTGTTGTTTTTATATAAGTTTTGTGTCTAGTAATACTTTTTTCTTTTCGAGTACCAAGATTCATTGTGATTTGTTTTTAAGGGCAGGGTCCCCAAGTCCTACCCTTGTTATTTAACCCATAACTGGAGGAAAGGGACAGATTAATACCTTTCCCAAGGGTACCAGTGCTTGACTGAATGCAGGGTATTCAACTGGAATTCGAACTAGGCTCACTGATTTTTGTTTCCGAGCCGATATCCACTGTACCACAACGCACATCCGTCACTAAACGCTTACAGCACCTGGTATTCCCAAGCGGTCATCCATCTAAGTACTGATCAGTCTCAACGTTGCTTAACTTCGGTGATCGAGCGAGAACTGGTGTATTCAACGTGATATGGCCGTAAGCCTGTATTGATTGGAATCTAAAATTTTGAGAATTTTTTTCTTTTTTTTTTCAGTTTTTCTGCCATTTTTGAGCAATCGACACATCTGTAAACAAAAGTTAATTCACAGTTTTAAAAATCTTGCAAAAAATATACATCTGTGACAGGTTATTTTTAGAAAATTAACAAATTTAAAATTAAATTACTCTGATTTACACGTGTATTACATATTTATAGCATGAAATTTAGAATAAAACTATTTCTTAAACACAGTGTGTTGATCTTTCTAACTTTTCCCCCGTATATTTGACATGTGATGACAGCTTGATAGATGCGAGATAAGATAAATGTATGGCGGCCGGAAGTGAAAAGAATTGTCTAAATTTTTTTCATATAAAGAGAAGAAGTCGGAAAAATAACCTTTTAATGTACACATAATCATTACCATACAAACAATTCAAATACACACAAAAAAATTAATAATTATCTTAAAAATACGAAGGCTCGAGGATTTGTATTAAACTTTTCAATTTTCGATTAGTAAATATAATCTTCACTTAATAACTTCATAACCTAAACACAAGAAATTTTTTTAAGTATTTTAAAAATATTTTGAAACTTTATAAATTATTATTATAAAAAAAATGAAATCAGTTCTCTTAAAATTTCATTATTGATCGAAAACAATTTTTTTCAGACTATAATATCCTTAATTTATATCATTTATTAAAGCAATTAAAAGCTTATCTAATTAAATAATGTCAGAGTTTTCTTGCATTTTTTAATTTTATTATTAGGAGCAGATGTTTCAATTTTTTTTAATCTTTCAATGTTTCGTTCATTTTTAAGCGATCGACACATTTTTAAGCAAAAGTTAAGTCTCGATTTTTAAAATTTTGAAAAAATAAAATATACATCTCTGACACATTATTTTTAAAAAATTAGTAAATTTAATCTTATATTAATCTGATTTACACAAGTATTACTTATTTACAGTAAGAAATTTAGAATAAAACTATTGCTTAAACACAAAGTTCAACTTTCTAACCTTTCCAATGTATGAGTTGACAGATTAACAGATCCGCGATAAGTATATGGCGATCACAAGTGACATAATTTCAAATTTCTTCTTCTAAAGGGAAGAAACTCTGAAATACATGACATTTCAATTTACACAAAGAAATTACCACACAAAAAAAACTCCAAATACACAGAAAATCAAAAATTATTTTAAAAATAGGAAGGCATGATGATTTGTATTATTTTTTTAAAATTTTTGATTAGTAGATATAATCTTCGCTTAACCACAACAAATCTTTGAGGTATTTTAAAACTATCTTTGAAACGTTATAAATTATTATAATTTAAAAAAAATGAAAATAATTCTCTTAAAACTTCATTATTTATCGAAAAAAAACTTTTTTTCTTCAGACTATAATTCCCTTAATTTATATGATTTATTAAAGCAATTAAAAGCTTAGGAAATTAAATAATGTCAATTACATTGCACTTTCTATTTTACTATTTGGAGCAGAATTTTAGAAATGAAGGCAAAATGTTTAAAATAATAATAATAATAGATGATTTCCATTCCCTAATAAATCTTGCGGTAAATTAATAAAACCAATTTTCCCAACAAAATTTAATTACTTAAAATTTCATGAATTTACGTATAGTCGAATAACAGATGTAAAAAGAAATATTTTTACCACGATTTTTAAAAAATAATAATTTAAAATATAATTTAATTCATTTGTGAATAAGTCCTGAAAGTTTAATTAAAATCCGACAATTATTTGATTTTTGCAAGAATTTCCAAATTAGTGTGTTTGTCGCCGGAAAAAAAACCCTGAGTTATGTAATATTACGTTTTCCATTGTAAATGCTCGTAACGATTTGGTTACCCGCAACTCAAATCAAAACAAAGTTTTTTTATCAAAATTTTGAACGTGTTAGAAGAGATTAAATAATTAAAAAAATACTTTGATCTTTCCTTTTAATAATAATATAAAGATTTCGATGGAGAAAGTTTTGGACCATTTTTCTTCATACTATGCTGTTTTTCAGGAGGGGCCTAAAATAATTTCTATTTGAAATACACCAGTGTATATTGCTTTCTGGAAATAATTTAATAATTTAACTTTCAATTAAAGCTAAAATAAAAGTTTCAATTTTTAAAAAAAATTTAATTTTAAACTTAGATATCGAAAATGAGTAGAGGTACTTAATTACTGGCTACCAGGCTTTTTATTTTGGGTAAATTAAGAGAAAAGATCAGTTTTATTTAATGTTTTTTCTAGGCAAAATGTTTAAAATAATAATAATAGATGATTTATATTCCCTAATTAGTCTTGCGGTAAATTAATATAACCAATTATTCCAACAAAATATAATTTCTTAAAATTTCATGAATTTACATGGTGGTGGAGTAACAGGTGTGAAGAAAAAATATTTTTACCAAGATTTTTTTTTAAATAATAATTTAAAAAATAAATTCATTCATTTGTGAATGTCCTGGAAGTTATACTAAAATCCGAGAATTATTTGATTTTTGCAAGAATTTCCAAATTAATGTGTTTTTCACTAGAAAAAAGAGTTATGTCATATTACATTTTCCATTGTAAACTCTCGTAACGATTTCGTTACTTGCTAACTAAAATCAAAACAAGATCTTGACTGAAATATCGAACAGGTTAAAAAGGATTCTTCTCCTTCTTCTATGTGCCCTGTCCCTTCAGGACGTAGGCGATCATGGCTCTCCACGTCTCCCTATCCCTTGTGGTTCTTAGTATGTTTGCTCCTGTTGCTCCTGGCAGCCCCCGTTCCGTCATCCACCTGATCAGGCCCTGCAAATATGTTATACGTTGCCTTCCTCTGTCTCTCCTTCCTTCTATCTGTCCAGTCAGTATCAGGTTCTCCAGGCTCTCCTTCTTCATTGCATGTCCCAGGAACTTCAGTTGTCTCTTCCTGATGATCAGCATCAATTTCCTTTTTGTTGCCATTCTTTCTAACACCTCGTCGTTGCTTGTATGCTCAGTCCACGATATCCGTAGCATCCTTCTGTAGAACCACATTTCGGCCGCTTCCCGCTTCTAGTTTTCTCCTCATTTAAAAAGGATTAAATCTTTTATAAACTAATTAAAAAATACTTTGATCTTCCCTCTTAATAATAACATAGATATTTTATGGAAAAACTTCCGTTTTTATTGAGTTTAAGGCATTTTTTCTTCATACTATGCTGTTTTTTCAGCGATTTAGTGAAGGGACTTAATTTTATGTTAATGTAACGTTAAAAAACGGAAACATTCAGTACTGGTCAAATGATATAAAAATACTTTTTCTTCATTTAAAAATATGCATAGAATCTTTAAAATTTATTTTCGTGTGTTTAAAATCAAGAATTATTTATTTAAAAAGAAAATAAACGTCATATCATTTTCCTGGTTGTGGTGCAGTGTATATCGACTCGGAACGAGAAATCGGAGAGATGAGTTCGATTTCCATTTGAATTCGTTGCATTCACATAGGTGCAAATAATCTTGGGAAAGGTATCAATCCGTCGTTCCTCTCTCCAGCTATGGGCTAAGTAGCATTCCACTGCCACTATTGCGCTTGGGGCTACATAGGGGAAGGTAAATAGAAAGAGTGGTTAGATATAGGAAATGTCAGAAGTGGGGTGATAGGTAGTTGGGAGGATGGGAAGAGTGTTTGAAAGAATGGAAGCGAGTTATTGTGTTAGGAGGTGTCTATTATACTTACATTTAAATTCTTGGAGATTGTAGTCGTCTGGGAAGCAGTCATGTGGGAGGGAATTCCACAGGCGGGAAGTGCGAGTAAAGAAGCTGTTGGAGTAGAAATTGCGGTTACATTTTATCGGTTTCACTGTAAAAAGGTGGGACCTACTTGCTAATCTAGTATCTCGTGCAAATACGTACCTAGGGGGCACCAGTGATCTAAGTTCATCGGAGCAGAAGCCGTGAAAGTATTTATAGAAGAGACACAGGGAAGCCACGTCACCCCAGTGAGAGAGAGACTGCAGCCGGTCTGCCAAATCGGTATCGATCACATTACAGATTCTCCGTTGGATTTTGTCAAGAACCCCGAGGAGAATAGCAGGGGTACCTGACCAGATGTGGCAGCGGTATTCAATTCACGGGCGGATGGTAGATTTATATATGTGCAGGATAGATTCAGGGGGAAAAAACTTCCGGGCCCTGCACAGAGAACCGACTTTCATAGCAGCGGATTTAGCAATGGATTCGATATCGTCATTCCACTCGAGGTTCGCTGAAAGTGTGAGACCAAGGACGCGTAGTGTTTTACTCTCAGGGAGGCAAGCCTGGTCCATGCTAATGGGAGGTAAGAGCAATTGTCTATGTTGTTCTTATTATACTAATACACTGTTTTGAACCCACCTCTTGTGTTACGTGTCTTACTTCCGGCACAAACACCCCTTGTGTTCCGTGTCTTACTTCCGGCACAAACCGGTCACTACAAATTTGCGGCGAAGTTTCACCACAACTCCACAACAAATTAGCGACAAACATCCGCAAAACCTAAAAACTTCAATTGTCTCTTTCTGATTCTTAGTCTGTTGTTCTCAGCATCCTTCTGTAGAACCATATTGCGATTGCTTCAATTTCTCTTCTGCATCTGTGAGGGGTTTGTCCAACATACAACATTTAGAATGGAGTCTTTTCAGCGCACGTTTCATTGTTTTCGGCTTCTTAATACTGTGCTCGTGGATGTGCGTTTTGGTACAGTGGATATCGGCTCGGAGCGAGAAACCGGGGAGCCGAGTTCGAATTCCAGTTGAATCCATTGTATTCACTTACGCGCAAATACCCTTGGGAAAGGTATTAATCCGTCTCTTCCTTCAAGTTATGGGTTAAATAGCAGGACAGATTGGGTTCTATAGCCTTGTTCGGCAAGCAGTCTACCGCAGAAAGCAATGGCAACCTACTGCGGGATAATCTTCTGCCCAGTCAGTCATGTCTCTTTCGAGACATGATCGCCCAAAGCGTGTATCACATATGGCATTTAACTGACTGAATACTGTGCTCGTGTTTTGGAAATTATATTTTGTTATCCCAATGAATGTGCATTTGGATTTCGATACCACACGTTCCGTTCTCTGTTAAAAAACTCTTAAATATTTAAATTTTTGTACCTGCTTGATTTTGATGCCCCCAATTTTTAATTCGTATGCTGAGGTGCTTCTTTTGATGACATCCACATATTCTGTCTTTTTACAAGTTAAATTTGAATTTAAATTTACTCCATATTAAACGAAAAAAATTATGCACTAGCCTGAAAAGCTAATTCTGATATTTTTACGGAAAATGAAACACCGAAAGTCAAACACGCATTAGACTAGTAAAATCTTCTTCTTCTTCTTCTTCTTCTTCTTCTTCTTCTTCTTCTTCTTCTTCTTCTTCTTCATGTGTCTCTTTAGGGCGTAGGTGATCATAGACTTCCACTTGGCTCTGTCACTTGCCGCTCTCAATATTTTTATTTTGGTATCTCTCTCAAACCTTGCTCCGCCATCCATTTGCTCAAGCCTATCAAATAGGTCACGCACTGCTTTCCTTTGTCTCGCTTGCTTTCTATCCGTCTTTTGAGTGTCAAATTCTCCAGGCTCGCCTTCCTCATTACGTGTCCCAGGAACCTCATCTGAAACTTCCTGATGTTAAGTATGAGTTTTCTTATTTGCATTCTCTTCAACACCTCATCATTGCTCACGTGCTCAGTCCATGGTATCCTCAGCATCCTTCTGTAGAACTACATTTCTGCTGCCTCAAAGCTGTCCTTCATCTTTGAGGAGATCGTCCAGCATTCACTTCCATATAGAAGGACAGATATCACATAGCAATCCAGCACTCTTTTCTTTGTTTTTAATGAGATTTTCCTGTCTCTCAGTACTCTGGTTAGCTTCTGAAATGCGTCTTTGGTCATGTTAATGCGTCTTTGGATCTCCATGTCCCTCACAAAGGTTCTATAAGTTTCCATAGTTCTCCTACGAAGGAAATGGGGCCATCGGCCTCCTCCGCAGGGAAGGTGTCCACGGTCTTCCTCCAAGGAAAAGGTGTTCATGGTTTTCCTCCAAAGGGAAGGTGCCCATCGTTGTCTTCCAAAGGGAAGGTGCCCATCGTTTTTCTGTAAAGGGAAGGTGTCCATGGTTCTTTTATCAGCCTTTCCTATGTCATTGTCCTTATAACATCAGCCTCGATCATTCCATCGTTTTCTGCAGCGTTTTCTTCAAGATTAATACAAAACTTTTTTGCTTAGAGAGCCCACCAAGTTGACTTTACGTTCCGACCGCATTGCGTAATCTAATCAGATGTAACAAACCATGAATAGCAGGTCATGTTTAGCGGACTGAACTAGTCTAACCTTTCAACCTGGAAACAACTGATTTACTATTTTACCATATCACAATTACAGTCAATAGGTATTGATGTGATATTTCTCTAAGAAAATTAAACGTACCTCTAAAAGTACAATAAAAACTTCTGACGTGTACCTTGTAGATTGTAAGTTTTTATGCTAGAGATCACACACTAAACAATGCTCCACGGTAGGGTACGCTAGTTAAAGTAATAAGCAATCAAGTTTTCTATAAATACTTTCACAGCTTCTACTCCGATGAACTTAGCTCACTGGTGCCCTTATATATGAATTTACTCTAGCCACAAGATTAGCAACTAGGTCCAAACGTTTTACTGTAAAACCAATAAATGTAAACGTAAATTCTATTCCATTAGCTTCTTTTCTCGCACTTCCCGTCTGAGGAATTTCCTTCCATTTATTTGTTTCCCTACATTCTCCAAGAATTTAAATGTAAAGTCAATTGTCATCTTCAATCTCGCATCCTTTCTCTCATAACATGTCACTCTTTCTCATAACTTTCCTCCTACGAAACAGTGGCAGTAAAATGACTTGCTTGAAGCGATATGATTATTAAAAAAAAATCTTTTCTGTTACAATGTGGATATAAATGGAGTATCAATTCTACATTACACTCAATATATAAACTGATCCCTCACATCATGGCTACAGTCATCCTTCTCTTACCCACTTCCTGACACCCCCTATAACCTGTCATTCTTTCTCATAACTTTCCTCCTACAAAACAGTGGCAGTAAAATGCCTTTCTTGAGGCGATATGATTATAAAAAAAGTTCTTTTCTATTACAATGTGGATATAAATGGAGTATCAATTCTATATTACAATCAATATATAAACTGATCCCTCACATCATGGCTACAGTCATCCTTCTCTTACCCACTTCCTGACACCCCCTATAACCTGTCACTCCTTTTCATAACTTTCCTCCTACAAAACAGTGGCAGTAAAATGCCATGCTTGAGGTGATATAATTATAAAAAAAAAATGAAGATATCTTTCAAGACGCTGAACCCCCCACCTCCACCCCCGAGATCAATTACGAAATCTAAGTTTATCCGCAAACTTTATAATACCCAGCTTAGACAAGAAAAAAACTTTTCATTTATCGTTGTTTGCGGCCGAAAAAAAATCGAATCAGAAAATATAGCAGAAGATAACTGGGTGTCAAAACTCTAGACGACGAGAGATTGAAAGCTGATCTTTCCTATGATCAAGCTCTAAGATACCAGTGGGAGAAAAACTGGCTACTAACATTCAACGCCTTGAAAACCGAACTAGTTATATTCCATCATCGTCCATCAGAATCTGAACTACCACAAATCATAACGAATGGATGTTCCCACATGGAAGCCTCATGCCTTGAACTCCTCTTGAGACGTAAACTCAACTTAGAGCTCAAATGGAACTCAGATATACTACCCATTGATAAAGATGCTGGAAAAATAAATAAGTACCTGACTCCTCGCTCTATCCTCTATCTTTACAAGAAAGAGACCGGGCCAAAAAATGCCAGGCACGTTATAGAGAACAATCCCCCTTCCCTTTATCAGAAATGCCGCAAGCCTCACGTTGTTCGAATGTTATTACTATGGAAATTATTCAGACAATATTCCTTTGTTCCACTAGTGCTTACCGTCACAGCTAAGACCGGTAATGTCAGGCACATTGTAGCGAAGCATCCTCATTCCCTTTCTCACAGAGACGTTGTAAGCCTCTCTTTGCTCTATCACTATTACAATAGAAAGTGTTCAGACGAACATTACTTAATCCCACCAGTTCAAACCTTCATGGCTAAGACCCGTTATGATGCCAGGCAATATATAACGAACTATCCTCATTCCCTTTCTCACAGACGCCACAAGCCTCTCGTTGATCAAATCGTTATTACCATGGACAGTGTTCCACAACTTCTAACCTTCGTGGCCAAGACCCGCCATAACAGGCACTTTGTAGCGAACCATTCTCATTCCGTTTTTCGCAGACGTCCTAAGCCAGTCTTTGCTCCTTGCTATTACCATAGAAAGTGTTAGTCAGTTAGTATCATATGTCATACACGCTTTTGGCAATCATGTCTCTGAAGAGATATGACTGACTGGGTAGAAGATTATCCCACAGTAGGTTGCCATTGCTTTCTGCAGTAGACTGGTTGCCAGCCAAGGCTATAGAACCCAATCTGTCCTGTTATTTGTATCATAGCTAGAGGGGGAAGAAATGTATTATATTATAAGGTAGTAATTAGTGGGGGATCAGTTTATTACTTCACAACAATATAAAACGGAACCCCCACTTTATGCCCAATAGAAGCCTTAATCATGTTTTCAAATATTATATTCAGTCAGTCAAATAAATGGCCTAATTTTGTCGCAAACTATATATATATATATATATATATATAGTTTTGGACAAAATTATGTTTAATTTTCTGTTATAGGTTTACATTACCCATGGCTGACAGGTGTAATGTCAAACAATCTCCGTGAAATTTGTGTCAAGGCACTAACTTGATCGCTGGGTTTTGTGCATCAATCGTTCTGGTATACAGTTGGAGACTGTTCAGCAATATCTGAATAAATAATTCCTTTCACACTCTTGTTAACATAATTTTGACTGGCCCTCTCATACTAGTGTTAGCATAATTTTGTCTCATCCAATATATATATATATATAAGAATATCGTACGGAAGAACATATTTTAACTTTGCTTAAATAGTATAGTTCGTCTATTACACAAATTGCATAAACCTCTATAACGAGAAGTTACTAACAAAAACTTTTGTCAAATTTTAAACGATTAATTTAGATGTCAAAAGAAAGGCTTGATTTAAATCATTCGATCGCTTTATTAAAAATTTAACGCGAGCTTTGTTTTGATTTTGAAGTTAATCTTTTAAAATTTGACAAAAAATGTTCAAAGAAAATTCTCGTTAAGGAGGCGTATGTGATTTGCATAATAACTTCGGACTGGAGATAACGTCTGAAGATTTAATTTCTGCCAATGTTTGACATGTTTAGAAAATTCAATTGAATCATTTAATGATTTTAATTACATTGTAATTGCAAATTAGTGTTGCTTTTTCTTCAAAATTTTATCTTTACCTGATTAAAACGTCTAGGTACTTGATTAAATGACACGCAAACAACTTATATGTTTTTATTAAAGCTGACAATAAAAGGAACACATTCAGCTGTTAACACTTGGTATGGCGATTTACTAAGTTGTGGCACAAGGCCGAAAATATAGGGCACATAGTAAGGATCAAACTCGTTACTCAGTGGCAAACTTGCTAACCATTACACCACATCATGCAGTCAGTTAAGTGATACACGTTTTGGGCGAACATGTCTCGAAAGAGACATGACTGACCAGGCAGAATTTTATCCCGATGTAGGTTGCTATTGCTTTCTGCGGTAGACTGGTTGCCAGTCAAGGCTATAGAACTCAATCTGTCCTGATATTTAATCCATAACTGGAAGGAAGAGACGGATTAATACCTTTCCCAATGGTATTTGTACTTAAGTGAATGCAAGGAATTCAACGGGAATTCGAACTCGGCACACCGATTTATCCACTGCACCACAACGCACATCCCTCAAAGTGCTCAAATGAGTTAATTTACTAAGCGCCGCTTAGATGTGGCACAACGCCAAAGGTATGGGGTACCCAGTGAGGATCAAACTCACTACTCAGTTGTAACTGGTTCTAGCGAGGCAAGCTTGCTAACCGTTACACCACACCGAGGTGCCCAGTGATGTTCTAAGCACAGCTTTGTTGTTGAACAAGGCCGAAAGTATGGGGCACTTAGTGAGGATCAATCTCACTATTCACTGATAATTGATCGAGCGAGACAAGACTGTTAACCATTACACCACGCCGAGAAAGAATTAAAAGCGTGATCTGCGAAATGTTGTAGGTAGCTACATTCAGTCAGTCAGTTAAGTGCCATACGTGATACAGACTTTGGGCGATCATGTCTCGAAAGAGACATGACTAGCTGGGCAGAGGATTATCCCGCAGTAGGTTGCCATTGCTTTCTGCGGTAGATTGGTTGCCTGCCAAGGCTATAGAACCCAATCTGTCCTCTTATTTGACTCATCGCTAGAGAGAAAAGAGATGTATTATATCATTATGTAGTAATTAGTAGGGGATCAGTTTATTACTTCATAACAATAGAAAACCGATCCCCCACTTTATGCCCAGTAGAAGTTTTAATTATGTTTCCAACTATTATATTCAGTCAGTCAGTGAAGTGCCATACGTGAAACACGCTTGGGCGATCATGTCTCGAAAGAGACGTGACTGACTTGGCAGAAGATTATCCCGCAGTAGGTTGCCATTGCTTTCTGCGGTAGACTGGTTGCCTGCCAAGGCTATAGAACCCAATCTGTCCTCTTATGTCACTCATCGCTAGAGGGAGAAGAGATGTATTATATCATTATGTAGTAATTAGTGGGGGATCAGTTTATTACTGCATAAAAATAGAAAACCGATCCCCCACTTTATGCCCAGTAAAAGTTTTAATTATGTTTCCAACTATTATATTCAGTCAGTCAGTTAAGTGCCATACGTGATATAGATGCATATTTTAGTTTTGCAAGATTTTTACAACCGACAACTAACTTGATAACTTTTGAAAAGTCAAAAAAAAAAGTTTCTAACGAATATAATTTCTATTTGAAATATAGCAGAGTATTTTGCTTACTGGAAATAGTAAACTTAATCATTTAGCTTTTAATTAAAGCTAAAATTAAAGCTTCAAGAAAGCTTTTTTTTAATTTTTTAAAATTCACTCTATTACTTAGGTATCGAAAATGAGTAGAGATTCCTATATTATAGGTTTTCTGTTTTTTAGTCGAGTGGGGGGGGGGCGGGCGGAATGAACGTGTTTTTTTAATATCAAAGTTTAATTTCTGTTGTCTTTACTCTTTGCTAGAACTTAGACAATTAAGCATGCTTGAAAGAGGGTAAAAAATTTAGTCATCCTCGTGTCTTATGTTAAAAACTCTTAACGTCCGAATTCCAAACAATAATAAAAATATATATAAAGAAATTACGGGTGAGCCTGTTCAAAAATGCATAAGTATTTCCAAAGATATGTACATCAATTCAAAAGATCCAAAGATGATTTAAAATAGCCTTTTGCTAAGTTTGAGTCTGTTATATCAACACCTCTGTGGGTTTTTCAATGCCAAAAAGGTGGGGTTTTAAGGTATTTGTTTTTAAGGTTCGGTTATAGTGAAAAGGTTGATTTAGTCAGAGTTTGATGAAAAGTTTTTTAAATCTTTTTGTTTTAATTTTAGAAAACTGAAGATGTCTTCTACTTCAAAAATCTATTTCTAGTAATAATTTTTTTCCCTTCAAAAATGAATATTTTTATATAAAAGTCTATTTTTATACTTTCATAGGAGTTTTAGGAATAAACTATTTGCTCATAGTTGGGACCCAAACAGGTATTACCACTCCGGGTCAGGGTAGACCTGGGAACAACAGCAATTAAGAGGTGGTTCCATGCTCCTCACAACCTCCCAATCAGAGGCCTTGCTGCCGGATGCAGTTTACCGTCATACCCAGGACCCCTTTTGCCGTGGTTAAGGTCTTTTGGTAGTTGGCCGACAGTAAAACCTATAGTTTAGAAAAGACTAGTAGTTGACCATGAAAAAAAAGTTGAAGCTGAAAAAAGAAAAACTATATAGTTAGTAAAGATCCACTAACAGTCTTTATTATTCTTGTTGTTGATCATTCAAGTGCTGTCACGAGAAAGTCGTATCTCTGCTCACTGAAAGTAGAAATCTGTTAGGTTTTATAACACTTCCTTCCCGAGGTCTTCTTTTTCTATGTGCCTTGTCTCGTCAGAACGTAGGCGAGCATGGCTTTCTGTTATATAACCTTGTTCTCTGCAAACCACATCGATCATCTTAGAATATAACGACGAACAGGGACAAGTATATATAAAAATATAAACTTATATTTTTATTCTTCGTCGGTGATGGATGGGTGGTGGAAGAGTGTACGAATAGAATCACGCACATACGAAGGAGTTGTCGGAAGTTGTTGTCGTCTCTTCTCTCTTATCTACTTTCTCTCTGCGTTCTCAGGTGTTCTGATTTCGGTCAGAAAAACACCAAACTCATATTACCTGAAATTTCCAAGCATTTTAGCCTTCTCGGGGTTTTGCTTAATTGTGTCATCTAACACATCACTCAATAAGTGTTGTGGCCTGTTCGGGTCAGGAAGAAAGACGCAGAAACAAGAAGGTAGGTTTAACCAGTGTATTAGAATAACAGAACATATATACAAATACGAGTGTTAGTAGTCAGCAGATAGAAGTGTCCGTCCGAACTGTCCAGTTACACTGCGTCTTGACTGCGTCTTGACTGCCACACTGCTGTCTCTTAACTGCCTCCCCGGAAGTCACGCAGGTTAGTATTTATTGACGGAGGAAGAGTCCATTCCTATAGACAGGGTACCATAACAATACGTCCCAGTCTTGACATATTTTAATAAAGCATCTATATGATTTTTATGAAGTACAAACCTTCAAATGGCACGTGATAAAATTTTGGCTCAATCGGATTATTAGTTTACAAATTACAATTATTTAATTGAAGCTACTGTTGCAAATTTTCAAAACAATGGAAAAATCTGAATTTCGTGTATTGATAAACCATTGCTTTCTGATGGGAAAAATACTGTTCAGGCAAAGCAATGGCTTGATAAGTGTCATTCGGACACTGCTTCATCAGAAACAACGGTTAATAGGTGGTATGATGACTTTAAATGCTGTCGTACAGACACAAATGATGCTGAACCCTCAGGTCGCCCAAAATCGGCAGTTGTCCCGGAAAACACCAAAAAACCCCACAAACTCGTTTTGGCCGATCGTAAATTGAAGTCGCGTGAGATAGCAAAGGAATCGAACCTATCAGAAGGCAATATATTCATTATTTTGCATGAATATTTGTCAATGAGAAACCTGTGTTCAAAGTGAGTGCTGTGTTTGCTTACAGTCGATCAAAAACAACAAAGCAACGACAATTCAATGTGCTGTTTGCTACTGTTTCAATGCAACAAGAAGGAGTTTTGTGTAAATATGTGACAATGGATAATACATGGATGCACCATTTCACTCTGTGGGTGAAAGCCGCCCAAAACGACCGAGGACGCAATCATCAGCAGGCAAGGTTTTAGCCTCCATATTTTGGGATGCGCAAGGTATTTTGTTCATCGATTACCTTGAGAAAGGAAGAACCATCAATAGTGAATATTATATATCATTATTGGTGCGTTTGAAGGAGAAATCCTTAAAAAACGGGAACAAATGAAGAAGAAAAAGTGATCTTTCACCTAGACAACGCACCGTGTCACAAGTCGATCGAATCGAAAGCAAAACTATATAAATTTCACTTTGAATTTGTTGGGGAGCACCCCTTTTTGCACATAAGAATGGACTCGCCTGATGTGTACATATAATTCTGCCTATACAGAGTACGGCAGGAGTTGTGTAGTTGTACTGCTGCTAGTTGGTCAGTAAGGATATAGATTCATTACCCAGACATACGTCTTCACGACAAGACTGTATTTATTGATTCCTACTAACAGTATTCCTAGTATTCCTGAATTGACTAACCCGTGTTCCAGTTTGTATATTTTTATTCAATATAACTTACATTTTCTATCTCCATATCTGTTTTTGTTATTTATTATTTTGTGTGGTTTCTCAACAAGAATCCACAACAGAATTGCTTCCGCATTCGCTCTGTTCTCCGGATCTGGCTCCCAGCAACTACTGGCTGTTTGCGGACCTCAAACGATTGCTCCACGAAAGAGATTTGGCTCCAATGAAACTGAAGCGTATTTTGAGGCCAAAGACAAATCATTCTACAAAAAAGACATCGAATTGCTAGAGAAGTGTTGGAATCAGTGTATCACCCTAGAAGGAGACTATGTTGATGAATAAAGTCGAATTTTGCATAAAATTGTTGTTTTATTAGTTAGGCACGGGATTAATTGAGTGATGTGATATGGTCAGGCACTGGATTTCCAGCCGGCTGCCTTTTGTCGGTCACTGTTTATATTTTCTGCTCTTGATGTTGATTATACTTTTGTCGGTGACTGGTTTTGATGTCCATCATATTTTTTTTACATTTTCATATCTGCCTATCACTAGTGGCTCTTAACAATCCTTCTCCTCTTACTTCTCCCAAACATCTCCGTGCTATCCATTTGCTCAAGCCCGTAAAGTATGTTACGCGTTACTTTCCCCTGTCTCTCTTTTTCATTCTGACTTGTGAGTATCAGATTCTCAAAGCCCTCCTTCCTCATCACATGTCCCAGGAACTTCAGTTGTCTTTTCCTGATGTTAAGTATTAGTTTCCTTTTAGTTTCCATCCTCTATCTGACCTGTGAATATCAGATTCTCCAAGCCTTCCTTCCTCATCACATATCCCAGGAACTTCAGCTTTTTTTCTGATGTTAAGTATCAGTTTCCTTTTCGTTTCCATCCTCTATCTGACCTGTGAATATCAGATTCTCCAAGCCCTCCTTCCTCATCACATGTCCCAGGAACTTCAGTTGTCTTTTCCTGATGTTAAGTATTAGTTTCCTTTTAGTTTCCATCCTCTATCTGACCTGTGAATATCAGATTCTCCAAGCCCTCCTTCCTCATCACATATCCCAGGAACTTCAGCTTTTTTCCTGATGTTAAGTATCAGTTTCCTTTTCGTTTCCATCCTCTATCTGACCTGTGAATATCAGATTCTCCAAGCCCTCCTTCCTCATCACATGTCCCAGGAACTTCAGTTGTCTTTTCCTGATGTTAAGTATTTGTTTCCTTTTCGTTTCCATCCTTTCCAGGACCTCATAGTTGCTAACATGTTCAGTCCACACTATCCTCAGCATAAGAACTACATTTCAGTTGTTCAAGTCATCTTTGAGGAGATTGTCCAGCATTTACTGCCATATAGGAGGACAGATATCCCATAACAGTTCAGTACTCGTTTCTTTGTTTCTCTTGCTTCGAGTCTCTTCTTCATCTTCGAGAAGATAGTCCAGCATTCACTTCTATATTGAGCAACAGACATCACATAACAGTTCAGTACTCGTTTCTTTGTTTCTCTTGCTTCGAGTCTCTCCTTCATCTTTGAGAAGATAGTCCAGCATTCACTTCTATATTGAGCAACAGACATCACATAACAATCCAGTACTCGCTTCTTTGTTTCTAGCGAAATTTTCCTGTCGCTCAATACTTTTCTCAGCTTCGAGAATTCATCTTTGGTCATGCCAATTCGCCTTAGGATTTCAGTGTCGCTCTTACTGTCCTCTGTTCGAACACTATCCAGGTCTTTAAAGTTTTGAACCTGCTTGATTTTGGTATCCACGGCCTGTAGTTGATATTTTGAGCTCCTCTTTTTACTGGTGACCATGCACTCAATTTCTTGTAATTTACATGTATTCCTTTCTTTTCGCTTTCTTCCGCAACTTCCTGTAGGAGGTCTTGTAGTTTTTTCCGTGTCTGCTATCAGCACTGTATCATCTCAGTATCTTATATTATTCAAATTGTGACCGTCAATTACGAATCTTCGCATGACTTCTAGGTCTCTCGGAAATGTATCGCTGTATAAGTATAATCTGGTGAGAAGACACGTCCTTGTCTTTGCTGCCAGTAGAAATTTTTGATTACTCTAGTGTCTTTCCTGATTGAGAAAAATAGGGTTTTAATTTTCTCTGATTAGTCTAATATTTCACATGGTGGTGTTAATTTCTAACCAATGAACACTTTGATTTAAACGGCGTGTGTTGTGTTGTGGAATCTTTTTTGGCATGTTTCCAATAGTGTCTGTTATTCGGTAGAAAATAATG
Organism: Ascarosepion bandense; assembly: GCA_037127315.1. NCBI lineage: Eukaryota > Metazoa > Mollusca > Cephalopoda > Sepiida > Sepiidae > Ascarosepion > Ascarosepion bandense. The sequence goes on from JBBBDQ010001471.1 coordinate 1,917,434, forward strand.
ATTAGGCGTGTTTTGATATGGCTTGTCTGTAGCTATGTAATCGTGTTGGATATAACGTTCATTCCCATAAGAGTTTCAGTTAGAAAAATAATCTCTGCTATCACAACTTGAACAACATAAGGTATGCAGATGATACAGTCCCGATTGCAGACACGGAAAGAAAACTACAAGACCTCCTACAGAAGGTAGCTGAGGAGAGTGACAAAAAAGGACTACAAATAAACAACAAGAAAACTGAATGCATGGTCATCATAAAAAAACAAAAAAAAAACCCAACTTAAACTGCCAAATACAAGTACGGGATACTAGAATCAAGCAAGTACAAAAACTAAAATACCTAGGAAGGTTCTAACAGGAGATGGAAAATGCGACACAGAGATCCGAAGACGAATTGGCATGGCGAAGGACGCATTCCAGAAGCTGAGTAAGGTACTAATCACAAGAAAATTTCCCTGGAAACAAAGAAAAGAGTGCTGGATTTCTATGTGATGTCAGTTCTTCAATATGGCAGTGAATGCTGGACAATATCATCGAAGATGAGGAAAAAACTTGTAGCAGCGGAAATGTGGTTTTACAGAAGGATGCTGCAGATATCATGGACCGAACATGTGAGCAATGATGAGGTTTTGAAAAGAATGGCATTGAAAAGAAAACTAATAGTGAGCATCAGGAAGAGAAAACTGAAGTTCCTGGGATAGGCAATGAGGAAGGAGGGCTTGGAGAACCTGATACTGACAGACCAGATAGAAGGCAAAACAGACAGAGGAAAGCAGCGGATAACATATTTGAAGGGCCTGATCAGGTGGATGACGGAACGGGGGTTCCGTGGAGTACGGGAGAAAACATATTAAGAGCCACCAGGGACAGGGAGACGTGGAAAGCCATGATCGCCTACGTCCTGAAAGGACAAAGCACATAGAAGAAGAATATATATACTGTTTTTTAGAAATTATAATGTGGGTATAAAATGGGGGATCAATTCTATATTACAATCAATATATAAATTGATCCCTCATTTTGTGGCCATACTAGCTTCTATACATTTATATTGTAGATTTATAGGCTTGCGCTAGCGGATGGCAGAGCGGGGTTTGGGTGGTGTAACAGGAGAAAACGTACTAAGAGCCACCAGGGATAGGGAGACGTGGAAAGCCATGATTGCCTACGTTCTGAAAGGACACGGCACATAGAAGAAGAATATATATGCCAACTGTTTATAAAAAATTATAATGTGGGTATAAAATGGGGGATCAATTCTATATTATAATCGGTATATAAACTGGTCCCTCATTTTGTGTCCACACTAGCTTCTATACATTTATATTGTAGATTTATAGGCTTGCACTAGCGGATGGCAGAGCGGGGTTTGGGTGGTGTAACAGGAGAAAACGTACTAAGAGCCACCAGGGATAGGGAGACGTGGAAAGCCATGATCGCCTACGTGCTGAAAGGACAGGGCACATAGAAGAAGAAGATATTTGACTGTGAAGAAAATGTATTGCCAATGTTCCAAATGGCAAGGGTGTATTGGAAAGACTATCTTTTATTTCGACTCAAACATCGACTGCTGGTGGAATAGAAACATAAATGTAATCAATCATTTCCGCTGAAGATTGTGTAGTACCACAAATAGAAATTAAATATAAGCCGTCTGTTAAATGTGTTTTTCTACATAAAAGAACCAAAGTCATACTGTACACACACATCATCATTTGACTGCATTGCTGCCATTGTTATTTTTTTTCTAATCATTTCACCCAAATATGATCCTGGGCTCCTGCTGTTTACCTTGAGCTCCTTGATAAAAATCCAAAGAATCAGTAATATTATCCGTCCTGATCTGGTAGCTCGGCTTCAGTCCCACCGTTGTAACGTTGCGACTCTATACATTTTTTTTTTATAAAAAACTTTTATGGTAATTGCTCAGATGAGCTATTCGCTATGATACCTAGATTTTATGAATTTTACTAAGACTGGGTTATATAACCTTGGTTTTGAATCAGTCTACCGCAGAAAGTAATGGCATCCTACTGAGTAAAATCTATTTTGAGACATGATCGCCCAAACGTATGACACTTAACTGACTGATAATCAGAATGAACACTTTTTGTGGATACCAGCGGTATAAGATTTTACTGATGAGAGTAGAAGATGATTACTTCTTAAAAAAATAAAAAATAAAAAGTAATCACTTCATGTGCATTTTTGTTAAAATATAGGGATCAGTATGCAAATTCGAATTTATCGTTAAACGATAAACGATTAAAAAATGTGTCTATGCGCAAGTGGATCACGCAGAGCTTCCGTTTAAAAATAAAAATAAAACGAAAGATATCCCAACCAATAAAATTACTTCCTGATAAAACTGAAAAAAGAAATTTTTTCTACGGCTCTCTTTAAGTCTTGAAAAAGCAAAGAGTTCTTTCTCAAACGAATGAACATTACACCTGCTGACGAACTCATGTCACTTTCTCTTCTTCTTTTATGTGCCCTGTCCTTTCAGGACGTAGGCGATCATGGCCTTCCACGTCTCCCTATCCCTGGTGGCTCTTCTCCTGTTACACCATGCAACCCTCGTTCCTTCATCCACTAGCTCAAGCCCATAATACTAGAATATAAATGTATAAAAACTAGCATGGCCATAAAATGAGGGATCAATTTATATAATGATCATAATAAAGAATTGATCCCCTATTTTATGCCCACATTATAATTTCTTATAAACAGTTGGCACGTACATTCTTCTTTTATGTGCCCTGTCCTTTCAGGACGTAGGCGATCATGGCCTTCCACGTCTCCCTATCCCTGGTGGCTCTTCTCCTGTTACACCATGCAACCCTCGTTCCTTCATCCACTAGCTCAAGCCCATAATACTAGAATATAAATGTATAGAAACTAGCATGGCCATAAAATGAGGGATCAATTTATATAATGATCATAATAAAGAATTGATCCCCTATTTTATGCCCACATTATAATTTCTTATAAACAGTTGGCACGTACATTCTTCTTTTATGTGCCCTGTCCTTTCAGGACGTAGGCGATCATGGCCTTCCACGTCTCCCTATCCCTGGTGGCTCTTAGCACGCCTTCTCCTGTTACACCATGCAACCCTCGTTCCATCATCCACCTGATTAGGTCCTTCAAATATGTTATCCGTTCCTCTCCCCTGCCTCTTTTTCCCTCTGACTGGCCTGCTAGTATCAGGTTCTCTAAGCCCTCCTTCCTCATTGCATGTCCTAGGAACTAACGGCCTCTTCCTGATGCTCAGTATTAATTTTATTTTTGTTTCCATCATTTCTAGGACCTCATCATTGCTCACATGCTCGATCCGTGATATTCGCAGGGTCACTTTAGCCATTCATATTTTGTCCAGCTCTAATACTCTTTTAAATAAATTATGCACATGTGGTGCTGCTGAAGGTTGAGGAGGTAGTGCTGCCCTGGGTCAAGAGGGTGACTGCTGGAGGACCCTAGGTTTAGCAACAGGACTCTGCACCATGCCACACAAGCAGAACAAACCAATCATGGCTGTCAGACAATAACTGTAACCAGAATCCTTAGGTAATTCTTAGGTTGCCTTGCTTTCTGCGGTATACTGGTTGCCAGCCAAGGCACCCAATCTGTCCTCTTATTTGACTCATCGCTAGAGGTATTATATTATTATGTAGTAATTAGTGGGGGATCAGTTTATTACTTCATAACAAGAGAAAATCAATCCCCTACTTTATGACCAGTAGAAGTCTAACTCATTATTCTAACAATTATATTCAGTCAGTCAGTTAAGTGCCATACGTGATACACGTTTTGGGCGATCATATCTCGAAAGAGACATGACTGACTAGGCAGATGATTATCCCGCAGTAGGTTGCCATTGCTTTCTTTTTGCCAGTCAAGGCTATTGAAGCCAATCTGTTTTATTATTTAACCCATAACTGGAGGGAAAAGATGGTTTAATACCTTTCCCAAGGCTATTTGTGCGTAAGTGAATGCAAGAAATTCAACTGGAATTCGAACTCGTCTTCCTGATTTTTTTGTTCGATATCCACTGCACTACAACGCACATCTTCATGTAAACAAACGTAAACAAAGACAGTATTTTCCTAATAAATTTCTTGAATATCCCGGTCGGTTGATAAATGTAATGTTTAATTATAGAAAAACAGACTATCCACTCAAATACGAGTATCCATAAACAATATTCTTTCAAACAAATAAATTTAGATAAATGTATCGGTTAATAGTATAAATATATATATATATATATATATATATATATATATATATATATATATATATATATAAAGCTATATCGCAGTAATGAATTAGAGCACTCTGGCTATTGGGCGTGTATAATATACACGCTAAAATGTCTGCCTTCTTCTACCGAGCGCCCATAGCCCAGAGGTAGAATCGCCGACTGACGCCAATTCGGTCGGGTTTCAATCCTGGGTTAAAAAGCAATCGGAGTCTAACCGGACTGATGAGCTGCGATACAGCGAAACATATCTGTCTGCGGATGACTATATATATATATATATATATTACAATATATATATATAATTTAATGGCGGGCAATGCTCCATGAGCCGCTACACAATAAAATCAAATTGGTTGTAGCTCAAAATAATCTCATTTTGATCGAAACGAAAAAGTTTCGATACGCTAAATAATAAGGGCCGTAATCAAAGAGAAATTAAGTGATTGGAGTTAGTTTATGTGACACAGGCGTTATCTCAATGTCAGTGTCGTTATATATATATATATATATAGTCATCCGCAGACAGATCTGTTTCGCTGTATCACAGCTTATCCGTACGGTTATGTAGAACCACATTTCCGCCGCTTCCAGTTTTGTCCTCATTTTCGATGATATTGTCCAGCATTCACTGCCGTATTGATGAACTGACATCACATAGCAATCCAGCACTCTTTTCTTTGTCTCTAGTGAAATCTTCCTGTGTGTTAGTACTTTACTCAGCTTCTGGAACGCGTCCTTTGCCATGCCAATTCACCTTCGGATCTCTGTGTCGCATTTTCCATCTCCTGTTAGAACACTTTCTAGGTATTTAAATGTTTGTACTTGCTTGATTCTGGTATCCCCCACCTGAATTTGGCATTTTGGGTTGCACCTTTTGCTGATGACCATGCATTCAATTTTCTTAAAGTTTATTTGTAGTCCTTTTTTGTCACTCTCCACCGCTACCTTCTGTAGGAGGTCTTGTAGTTTCCTTTCCGTGTCTGCAATCAGCACTGTATTATCTGCATATCTTGTGTTGTTCAAGTTGTGGCCTCCAATAACAATTCCTGGCGTATCATGTAGGGTCCTAAATGACACGCCTAGATGATACACACGCCATTAGCTGTGAGTGTTTTATATATGCATATATATAAAACACTCTCAGCTATATATATATATATATATATATATATATATATATATATATATATATATATATATATTAGGATTTTAATACATATATGCACATATGTGCGCTTGTGTCTCGCTAGCTATATACATGAAATCTTCTGTAGTCGAGTTGTTAGACACATCAGATCTAAAGGATGACATCTTCTCGGTATATAGGAGTTGCTGTTTCGAATCCTACCAGAAGAGATATATTTTCCTAACAAGATTTCTCAAATATTTAGGCCGGCGCACATATATATATATACTGTTTAATATAGAAAAAAACAGACTATCCATTCAAATACGAGTATCTATTAAAAATAAGGTTAAAACAAATATATTTAAATTCCGGAGAATGTAAAAAATTCTAAAAAAATATCCTGTGTAGCTAATCAGTGTTTGATTAATTGGCTGATTTGTTTTCTATGGTTTATCAACAGACAAGAAATTATGATGTTTATATAAAGCAAGGAATCAATTCTATATTAAAATTAGTAAATAAATCGATCCCTCATTTTCTGGCCACGTCTTTTTCTGTACATTTTATATTCCAGAGAATGTAAATAAATCTAAGACATGCCTGTGTAGCTCATTAGTATTTCATTGACTGGTGTGATTCGTTTTCTATGACTTATCAACATTTTGCAGTTTATTTAAAGCCAGAAAATATATTTAGATTTCGCTTTAAAGATAATAATAATTTAGTGATACAAGTATTAATAATTAACCCATATCTGGGGAGAGAAGTAGAATCATATACCTGATCAAATTTTGATAAAAAACAGGAAATTATAGGGATATAAAGTGGGGGATGAATTCTATATTGCAATCAATATATAAGCTGAACCCTCACTTTATAGCCATGTTAGTTTCTATACATATATATTCCAGAGAATATAAATACATCTAAAAGACATGCCTGTGTAGCTATCAGTATTTGATTGATTGATTGATTCATTCATTTTCTATGGGTTATCAACAGACAAGAAATTATAATGTATATAATGTGGGGGATCAATTCTGTATTACAATTAGTGTATAAAATGATCCCTAATTTTGTGGCCACGTCTTTTCCTATACATTTATATTCTAGAGAATGTACATACATCTAAAAGACATGCCTGTGTAGCTAATCAGTATTTCATTGATTGAGTGATTTGTTTTCTATGACTTATCGACACTTTGCAGGTTTTAAATAACCTGCAAAGTGTTGATAAGCCAGAAAATATATTTGGAATTTTTTAAAGATGATAATAATTTAGTGATACAAGTTTTAATAATTAACCCATATCTGGGGGGAAGAGGTAGATTCTTACCTAACCCAAATTTTATAAAAAACAGGAAATTATGTTATATCACTTTAGAGAGCAAATTATGTTGATATAAAGTGGGGAGTTAATTCTATATTGCAATCAATATACAAACTGAACCCTCACTTTGTAACCATGTTAGTTTCTATACATTTATATTCCAGAGAATGTAAATAGATCTAAAAGACATGCCTGTGTAGCTAATCATTGATTCATTGACTGATTTGTTTTCTATGACTTATCGACACTTTCTAGGTTATTTAAATCCAGTAAACTATCGCCCGGTTCACACTCCACCCACGTCTATTGAACGGGTGAAGAGGCTTATCCCTTGTTTCCTGTTTAGGATGTGGTTTCCGGCTTTCTCTTTTCCAATCTTTTCACTCATTTCCATTCTTTTCCTCTCTTTTTTTTTCCCCCAATTGGAGTAGATAGACTAAACTATCGCCCGGTTCACACTCCACCCACATCTATTGAACGGGTGAAGAGGCTCATCCCTTGTTTCCTGTTTAGGATGTGGTTTCCGGCTTTCTCTTTTCCAATCTTTTACTCATTTCCATTCTTTTCCTCTCTTTTTTTTCCCAATTGGAGTAGATAGACTAAACTATCGCCCGGTTCACACTCCACCCACATCTATTGAACGGGTGAAGAGGCTCATCCCTTGTTTCCTGTTTAGGATGTGGTTTCCGGCTTTCTCTTTTCCAATCTTTTACTCATTTCCATTCTTTTCCTCTCTTTTTTTTTCCCAATTGGAGTAGATAGACTAAACTATCGCCCGGTTCACACTCCACCCACGTCTATTGAACGGGTGAAGAGGCTCATCCCTTGTTTCCTGTTTAGGATGTGGTTTCCGGCTTTCTCTTTTCCAATCTTTTCACTCATACGTTGCCCCCTGCACATCAGTGGCGTTACCGCCTTGCTCGGGGTGATATGATTTAAAAAAAAAAAATTTTATATTGTTAAGATATTTTTTTAGATAATGATGGTTTGGTAATACAAATTTTACTAATTAACCCATAGAAGTGGATTCATACCTTTCCCAAGGGTATTTATGCATAACTGAATACAACGAACCCAACTGGAATTGGAACTCGACTCTCCGATTAACAATTCCGAGCCATTTTTATTACACAACCCGCACAACCAAGCTTAGAGCACCTGGCATTCCTAAACCGTCTCTTACTAAGGTACTGATCCTGGTTTGAAGTTTCTTAATTTCGGTGATTATACTGAAACCGGTGTTTCAACGTAATGTGGTTGTGAGCCTTCGTTTTTGTTTGTTCTTGTTTTGTTTTTTTGTTGTTGTTTTGTTTTTGGTGTGTTTTTTTTTTTTATTTATTTATTTATTTATTTATTTATTTATTTATTTTTGTCTATTCTGACTCTTGTAAAATAAAGCAGAAGTTAGATACTTTCTGAACGTGCGATTTTTCCAGAATATTTTGCAATAGATTCAATATAAGAATTCCTATGTATAGAGTGAATTGAGACCTTAAGGTTGATGAAAGCATTGAGCCTCATTGGGGATGTAATCGTTCGTCGTAACTGGGGAAAACTCAAGCTCTATACGGTGATGATGAAACGAAACTGGCTTGATCTTTTGAGATTGAAAGTAACAAGCTGGTTACTTCTCCATTGAAGTAAACATCCAGTGTGATAACAGATGCAACACTCTGATCATATCAGCTTTTTGGAAGTTCGTCTCGAAACTATGGTATCATATCTATAGTTATTTACCAATGTTCTGAAGATGATTGTTAAAAATAATATTATTGCTGCATTTAATTATTTGTCTATTTTTGGATATTTTCAGATAGCCAGAAAGTTTACCAAATGGGATGCACACCGTCATATACAGTTTCAAACATGGAAGAGAAAACTCAAAAAGTAAGTAAAGCAAATTACGGGGTATTTGAAAACAAAAGAACAAATTTTAATATGATTACTTAACGATATTCATCAATACATTTCAATAGATTAGCGAAATATATATTTAAAAACCTTAGCATTGGCTAGTATTACACTCAAGAACGCGGTGCCCAATGAGGATAAAATATTAATTAATGATTACCTAACAATACTAATCAATACATTTCAATAGATTAGCGAAATATATACTTACAAACCTTAGCATTGGCTAGTATTAGATACAAGAACGCGGTGCCCAATGAGGATAAAATATTAATTAATGATTACTTAACAATACTAATCAATACATTTCAATAGATTAGCGAAATATATATTTAAAAACCTTAGCATTGGCTAGTATTACACTCAAGAACGCGGTGCCCAATGAGGATAAAATATTAATTAATGATTACCTAACAATATTAATCAATACATTTCAATAGATTAGCGAAATATATACTTACAAACCTTAGCATTGGCTAGTATTAGATACAAGAACGCGGTGCCCAATGAGGATAAAATATTAATTAATGATTACTTAACAATACTAATCAATACATTTCAATAGATTAGCGAAATATATACTTACAAACCTTAGCATTGGCTAGTATTAGATACAAGAACGCGGTGCCCAATGAGGATAAAATATTAATTAATGATTACTTAACAATACTAATCAATACATTTCAATAGATTAGCGAAATATATATTTAAAAACCTTAGCATTGGCTAGTATTAAACTCAAGAACGGAGTGCCCAATGAGGATAAAATATTAATTAATGATTACCTAACAAAACTAATCAATGCATTTCAATAGATGAGCGAAATATATACTTACAAACCTTAGCATTGGCTAGTACTAGACACAAGAACGGGGTGCCCAATGAGGATAAAATATTAATTAATGATTACTTTGGAACTAATCAATACATGTCAAAAGATTACCGAAATAGATATTTACAAACCTTGCATTTGGCTAGTATACGAGAAGCTTAAGATGCCCAATGAGGATAAATTATTAATTGATGATTTCTTAACAATTCGCTTCAATACATTTAAATAAATTAACGACATAGATATTTACAAACCTTAGCATTGGCTGTTAATTATTGAAGTCTGTTATACTTTTTTACTACAAAACCTTACAAACATCTTTGGAGTTTGCTGTATTGGAAGAAAAAATCTTTACTGACAGGACAGGGGAACTAGAATCACTCCTGGATATCTACGCTCGCACGAACTTTTCTTGATACAACGATCGCCATAGAAAATTCTTCCACACGCAGCATATTCTTCACTTACCATTTTCGTCTTATCTTTTATTTTTGTTGTGGATTCCGGAGGAGGAACTGCCAAAATAATGAACAACAAAAACAGGTATGGAGATAGGAAAGTAGGTTATATTGAACGTAAGACACAAACTGGAACGCGGGTTAGTCAATTCAGGAATACTGTTAGTAGAAATAAATATATACAAGTCTTGAAGTGAAATAGTATATCCGTGTAACTTATTCGGTTGCAATTACAACTGAGATTCCAGATCGAGATCTTCAACTGCTGTTCTCTATATGGTATGACTAGCAGTATAGCCCGGCGTTGTTCCGGTGTAATGAAAGCTTTAAAACTAATCCATGGTCCTGAAGCTCAGACTCAGCCTAAAGAATATTTGAAATAATAAAATAATTGCGACAATTTACCAATCGCACCTAGTGTGTGTGTGTGTGTGTGTGTGTGTGTGTGTGTGTGTGTGTGTGTATATATATATATATATATATATATATATATACTAGCAGTATAACCCAGTGTTGCTCGGGTGTAATGAAAGCTTTAAAACTAATCCATGGTCCTGAAGCTCAGACTCTTTGGACGTTGACACGAAAGACTAAAAAGCAATAGTTGTTTCCAGTTAAAGTGAAACCGTAGACTGAAAGAAAAATGAATGCATTCAATCAAATTTTGATTTCCTGTTATCGATATCAAATAAGGTTTTTTCGTCGTAAACTGAATTTTGAAGGCTAAATAAGTCCTCTGAGTAAATGGTATCATGGCTGAGACTAAGAACTACAATTATACCTACTTAGAGCCAAACCCGAAGCAAAAACTAAAATAATAGGGCTGAAAAATACAGACATACAGGCAGATAAACAGACACACACACAAACATCTTGCCTTTTATATATATATATATATATATTATCGATTTTATTGTAAGAACTGCAACCTTGAAACTTCTGAATATCGTTTCTTATGTCTTTGTCTATGAGTATATCAAGTTTGATTAAAATCGGACCACTCCTTCTATAACTCGATTTTTTCGATTATCGATTTTAGATATTTATTGGGGGTACTTCGACACAAAACCTAGCTAAGAACACTCGCAGACGCTTATAGTAGAACTGTGTAAATTTTCAAGAAAATCGGTTCAGCCGTTTCGGAGTCTATAGGTAACGGACACACACACACACACACACACATACACACACACACAGAGTTCCATTTATAAATAAGTTTAGATTATATGTACACTCAGTTGAGTCCATTATTATATACAAAAGTGGGGAGCTCCCACAACAATTTCACTCAATGAAACATTTTTTAATATGTTCCGAAAAACGTTAAGACATCTTTCATGTTTCAAATCCTATTGACAACCTTGCTAAGTGAAAGCTTAACAGAATAAAATCCGAAATGTTCCGGAATGTGGTGTCAGGATACAAAATAACGAGGGAATCATTCTGATGATTAATATAAAAAAAATGATTATTAATTAACAAATTATAACGTGAAACACTGGAATCCCGCGCACACCTGATACAAAGATAAATTACTTCGTTTACAATATGTATGTCAGTCAGTTTAGGTGCCATACGTGATACACGCTTGGGCGATCATGTCTCGAAAGAGACATGACTGACTGGGCAGAAGATTATCCCGCAGTAGGTTGCCATTGCTTTCTGCGGTAGACTGGTTGCCGACCAAGGCTATAGAACCCAATCTGTCCTGTTATTTAACCCATACCTGGAAGGAAGAGACGGATTAATACCTTTCCCAAGGGTATTTGCACGTAAGTGAATACAATGGATTCAGCTGGAATTCGAACTCGGCTCCCCGGTTTCTCGTTCCGAGCCGATATCCACTGTACCACAACGCACAACAAGTATGTACTTTGTGTAAATGACTGCTTGTTTTTACATTATATATATAATATAGCACTGAATACTGCTGCCATATCTATTCGGGTGCCCCTGCTATCCACCTAGGTGTCCTTGACGAAATCCAACGGAGAATCTATATTGTGATAGATCCAGACTTGGCAGCTCGGATACAGTCACTTTCTAACTGGCGCAATGTGGCTTCCCTGTGTCACTTCTACAAATACTTTCACGGCTTCTGCTCCGATGAACTTAGCTCACTGGTACCCTCTATATATGAATTTACTCGAGCCACAAGATTAACAACTAGGTCCCACCCTTTTACTGTGAAACCAATAAATTGTAAACGAAAAATTCTACTCCAGTAGCTTCTTTTCTCGCACTTCCCGCCTGTGGAATACCCTTCCATTTACTTGCTTTCCTGACAGCTATAATCTCCAAGAATTTAAATGCAAAGTTAATAGTCATCTCCTATCTCACTAACCTGCATCCTCTCTCTCTCTCTCTCTCTCTCTCTCTCATGCTCCTTTCTCTGTTCACTCCACTCTCATCAGTATTCTCATCTTTCTCTTACCCGCTTCCTAACATCCCCTATAATTTGTCAGTCTTTCTCATAACTTTCCTCCTATGTAACCCCTACAAAACAGTGGCAATAAAATGCCTTGCTTGGGGCGATATCTATCTATCTATCTATCTATCTATCTATCTATCTATCTATCTATCTATTGTCAACCGCAGACAGATCTGTTTCGCTGTATCACAGCTCATCAGTACGGTTAGACTCCGATTGCTACATAATCCAGGCTCGAAACCAGACCGAATCTACCCCTGGGCCACGGGGCGTTCGGTGAAAGAAGCACTCTTTTTAGCGCATATCATATTACGCGCCCAATAGCTAGGTGCTTCTATTCATTTTTACTGAATGAGCGATATATATATATATATATATATATTCTAAACATATGCTGTTAAAAATATAAGAGACAATGAATGTCTATTATGTTTAATCATGAGCCGTTCTAAACGTCGTATTTTTGCTTTAATTTCAGTTGAAAATAAAGACAAAAATTCTCCAACATTTGGATAATTATTTACTGGTTTTCTTCTAAGCTTTCGGCTCACATGAGCCATCTTCAGAGAGGTTGTTTAAACTGAAATATTATAAAATCCACCATCACCGACGATTTTATTTTGTGTTGACATAAAACTCCGCTTGGCAACGGCAATAGTTACCAAAAATAATAAACGCAGTTCTTAAGTTTGCGATGCGGTTTTATGACGTCACACCGCGGGATAGCAAAGTTTTATGTCAACACAAGATAAAATCGCCTTTGATGGTGGATGTTTTTATGTTAACATCCTTGTAACCTCTCTGAAGATGGCTCATGTGAGCCGAAAGCTTAGAACCAACTTAATAAAAAATTAACCAAATGTTGGAGAATTTTTGTCTTTATTTTCACCTGAAATTAAAGCCAAAATACGATGTTTAGAATGGTTCATGATTAAACATAATAGACATTCATTGACTCTTATATTTAACTTGACAATATATGTTTAAAAAATAATCTGTTGCCTCGATAAACTATATATATATATATATATAAAGTTGTTTGCTTATCTATTGTTTGTGCAAGCAAATATTACTTAAAACTGTGACATCAAATAAATGCGGTTCTATCATTTACACCAGCTAGTATGTGTCTTATATCATACCCAACTAAGTGGTTACTGCTTAAGAAAGCTAATTTCTATATTTAGCTTTAAAAATTGATTAAAAAATTATATTTGTTTTCAATCTGTTCTTTTGGGATGTTTATAAATTGCTATTTGTTTATTGATGGCTTTTGTAATTAAATTGCTTAGTTACTCAAATAAATCCATGTTCTGCGACCACCTTAGTATTTAGATCACAGCTTCGGAATAACTGGAAGTAAACAATGTTGACATTATCTAATAGTATATTTTGAAACTCTTTTGCGATTTTACGACATGTCAGCCAATATTGGGTTATTTAAAGTCAGATTTTATATGAGGCACACCGAGTGTGTCACGAACCCACTACCCAATAGCAATGGTCAACGGGACTCGCCTCGCTAAGCATCAAATTCTTGTTTTAGTTACTTCTTTATTTACTTACTTAAAATTCTGTGTTCCTTGATGTTTTACTACTTTACTTCATCTTCGCGTCCTTGTGGGTGACGAATTATTTTCTACCCAACCACCACTTTCCCACGGACGAACCACTCATTCTCTTCCACTTGATCTGCTTTGTGAAAACCGACTCCCAAAAGGATGCTTCCCTCGATCACTACAATCTTCATCTCTTCAACTATAGAGATCGCCGATATTTCCCTATATATCCCCATAAACTGTGCCTCTTACTGTGTAATCCTCTATCTCGAGAGGCTCTTGGGCCTTGTACAGTAGGAACATCATTGTAAAAAGAAATTTCTATAATTAAAGTGCTTTATTTCGAAAATTCTCTTTAATTGCATGAAACTATATAAATGAACATGCATTTAGGTTGAAATTTTGATACTGGACGGGTGGATAGGTGAGGTAGTAGTGGGGTCGAAGAAGAAAGTGAGATCAGAGAGACGACTCCTAGTTGCATCCATCTTTATTCGCCGCAGCTAAAGATTAAACTCTGGTCTCGGGAGGCATGAAACCAAAAAACTATAAGAGCAACGAGAAACCATTCAACTATCTTTACACAAAACGTCATGCAAATTAAGACAAGAATTCTTTAGAGAGTCGTAATCACCTACGTTTTGAAGAACATTAAAAAAAAGTTTAGATATAGATTTAAAAAAATGAGTTGAATGGAATTTTTTAACTATTTCGCCCAAGCATAGTGGGAATGCTACTAGTACATATTGTGATGCATGGTGTGAAAGTGAAAGAAAAGACTGAGTACATGAAAGATTGAAGAAAGGACAAAGATGAAGTGGAAGATGACGATTGACGTTACATTTAAATTTTTGAAAATTGTAGTTATTAAAGAAGCATGTAAACGAAAAGGTGTTCCACTAAGGAGTGAGAATTACGATAAAAGAAAATGCCGGAATAGAAGGGGCGGTTGCATTTGACTATTTCACCAGTAAACGTAGTGGGACCTAGATGCCAATCTAGTTGCACGCTTGATTTCATGCAGTCGGCGACCAGGAAAAAACCTCGTCAGAGCAGTTGCCATGAAAGTATTTGTAGAAAAGACGAAGAAAAGCCACGTCACGTCGGTGAGAAAGTGACTGAAGTCGCGATAACAGGTCAGGAGGCGTAAAACAAGGATGTATTTTTTCATTGGATGACACTAGAGAGAGAATTTGAAGAGGACCAAAATACTTACCTAGCTACGTCAGATCAAGCTATTCATACGGATGGCACATATGGCATCAAGAAATATCTGAGCTGTCAGCTGTACACAACTGCTTTCTCAGAAAATGGTTTAAAATGGTTTGTGAGAATTAAACCTGTAGATCTCAGCGACGACCTTCAAAGAACTGTACCAAATAGCAAAAACCACATCACTTGAAGCCTTTCAGCAACGGTAACAACTAAAATGGAGAGCAAAAAATGTTGATATAATCAATATATTGACGTTTTAAACTATTTCAAACAAGAAATTTAGGAAGGAAACCTTCGTCAATACCGGAAAGAGAAACAATAGTTACTGGACTTAAGAAACCTATTTTCCTGATAAAATGTTTTAAGAGAAATATTTTTGATGTGGAGCCAAAAGTGGGTCCATGGAAATATAACACGGAACATGAGGTTAAAGGTTAAAGAAAGATGTATTACTGTAAAGGTTACAAACAAGAAGGTACAAATAAGCAGAACTTATAAATCCAGTATAGTCCTTGGTAGTAGACTGCGGTCATGGACACAGTGCTACTGTCTGCTCTCCTCTCACTCACTCCTCACACAACTATTAATATAGCAGTGGGTGAGTTCATGTTGAGGTGAGTCTGGGTCCCACAACACTACTCAGCCAGGAAAAACTTCACAGCAAAGCAAGGCTCAGTTAGACTTTTTAAAAAAGGTTTATTAGTTTCCTAAAAATACGATTTCCTTATGAAGACTTTCAATTACCTTGGCCAGTAGGCATCAATTATACTGCTTCATAAAAATTTTTAAAAATAAAAAGGTGGGGAGATATTGACTTGAACGTGCATTCACAAAATAGTAGTAAGATACATTTTTCCCCTCTCCCCCATTAATCATCCCCTGCCTGGGTAAATGAGAGTCTTAAAAAAAAAAAAAAAAAAAAAAAACAACTAAAAAAACAATATGCTGTTCAAATCTGTGTTGTTCTTGTAGTGGGAAAACTACCTTTTAGACTGGTATGCTTTTAGCCTACTTGATGTGGAGAGGAAGGCAGCGGATAACATATTTGCAGGGACTGATCAGGTGGATGACGGAACGGGGGTTGCCAGGAGCAACAGGAGCAAACATACTAAGAGCCACAAGGGATAGGGAGACGTAGAGAGCCATGATCGCCTACGTCCTGAAGGGACAGGGCACATAGAAGAAGAAGAAGAAGAAGATGTGGAGCCAAAAGTGGGTCCATGGAAATATAACACGGAACATGAGGTTAAAGGTTAAAGAAAGATGTATTACTGTAAAGGTTACAAAGAAGAAGGTAGAAATAAGCAGAACTTATAAATCCAGTATAGTCCTTGGTAGTAGACTGCGGTCATGGACACAGTGCTACTGTCTGCTCTCCTCTCACTCACTCCTCACACAACTATTAATATAGCAGTGGGTGAGTTCATGTTGAGGTGAGTCTGGGTCCCACAACAATTTTATAAATTTCAACAGTGGCACTGGCTGCTCGGTCAATTAATGTCGAATGTTTCCTCATAAGGAAACGCCTAATATTACCATATATATGAAAAATTGTTTTAAGAGAAATATTTTAGAAATTTTAACCGTCAGGAGCATTGGTTGCTCGGTTAATGAATCCCGAACGTTTCCATTTTTTTTTTTTTTTTTTATAGTCATATCGCCCAAGGCAAGGCAGTCTACTGCCACTGGTACGCAGGGGATTACATAGGAGGAAAGTTATGAGAAAGAGTGACACGTTAAAGGGCGTGCCAGGTAAGAGAAGGGTTAAGATACGGAGAGTGGAGTGGACGGAGAAAGGAGCATGGGAGAGAGGATGCAAGTTAGCAAGATAGAAGATGACTATTGACTTTACACTTAAACTCCTGGAAAGTGTAGCTGTCGGGGAAGCAAATAAACGGAAGCGAATTCCACAGGCAGGAAGTGCGACAAAAGAATCTGTTGAAGTAGAATTTTGTGTTTACATTTTATTGGTTTCAAAGTAAAAGGGTGAAACCTAGTTGCTAATCTTGTGGCTCGAGCAAATTCATGCCTAGTGGGGACCAGAGTGCCTAGTTAATTGGAGCAAAGTACTTGTAGAAGATACACAGAGAAGCCACATTGCACCGGTGAGAAAGTGACTGTATCTGGACTGCCAGGTCGGGATCGATCACATTACAAATTCTCCGTTGGATTTTGTCAAAGACCCCTAGGTGGATAGCAGGGTCACCGACCAGATATGGCAGCAGTATTCAATGCAAGGGCGGATGGTAGATTTATATATGTGCAGGATGGACTCAGACGGGAAAAACTTCCTGGCTCTACACAGAGAACCGACCTTCTTAGCAGTGGATTTAGCTATGGATTCGATATAGTCGTTCTACTTGAGGTCTGTTGTGAGAGTTAACCCGGGGAGGCGAAATTCCTTATAAGGAAACGGCTGATATTGCCATTATCAGTATCGGCGGAAATAATCTTAATGATATACGCAAATGACACGGCGGTAATAATGGACTCACAAAGGAAACCGAGGAAACACTTAGATAAGATAGTAAAGAAAAGCAGGATGAAGGAAGTAACTGTTAATTGTAACAGTTTGAGTTTTGTTTAATGGCATATCAACACCTCTGTGGGTTATTTAATACCAAAAAGGTGGGGTTTTAAGGTATTTTTTAATGCTTGGTTATAATGAAAAGGTTGATTTACTCAGATTTTAATGAAAAATGAATGTCTTTTAGCTTTGTATTAAAAAATATATTGCTGGTAACAATTTTTTTCTTCAAATATGTATTATGGCAGTAATTTTTTTCCTTCAAAAATGTGTTAAGGTCATTTTTTCCTTCAAAAATGTATATTTTTCTATAAATGTCTATTTTTATGCATATATTTCTATAAAAGTCTATTTTTTATACTTTCATAGTGTTTTGACTCCAGTTTGGGGAGGGTAACTATTTGCCCATAGCTTGGACCCTAACAAGTGCTACCACTCCGAGTCAGGGTGGACCTGGGAACAGCAGCAATTAAGAGGTGGTTCCATGCTCCTCACAACCTCCCAATCATAGGCCTTGCTGCCGGATGCAGTTTACCGTCATGCCCAGGACCAGTTAATTGTAAGAAGCGATAATACATGTTCGTCTGTAAAAGAGACGCGGCACTATGTTTGTGGTATCAATCACAATAATAGTTTATTGCTTTTCCTTTTTTTTTTTTTTTTTTTACGGATGATACGCCTAACAAAGGCTGAAGAGTGAATCGGTCAAAACATTGAGCTAGCATCAAGAACATCGAGGAGTTCAAATGTTCAAACGTTAGTGGTTCTTTTTTAAGGTTATAGCCAAAATATATGACCGGGTATCGCAATGACATTACGGCACCGACATCAACGCAAAATGATTTGTTCTACACGCTATTAACTGGCAGGCTTCAAAGGAATAATGGCGACGTCAAGGTGACCTTAAAATTCGCCCCTATTAAACAAAGCTATTAATTAAAAAGCTCAATTGAAATCTCATCTCCACCACCCCACACAGCTTACTTTCTTACTTTCTTTCTTTTTGTAATATTCAGAACAAGGCGTGAAAATATATTCACCGGTTAATCGTAAAAGTTTAATAATTGAAAAGAAAATCGATTTTGAAATAAGCGACGAAATTTGGCTTGACGACTGTTTTTTTAATTGTTTCACCTTCAAGCAAGGCGACAATGCCCCTAAGACGCAAGGGATTAATGGGAGTGAAAGTAAATGAGAAGAATTTAGGAAAGGGAACCGAAAATCTAATCTTAAACAGGAAACAATAGATAAACCTTTACTTCTGTTCAAAAGATTTTGGTTGACTGATTTTTTACGACTTGCGTCTTAGGGGCATTGTCGCCTTGCTTGAAGGTGAAACAATTAAAAAAACAGTCGTCAAGCCAAATTTCGTCGCTTTTTGAACTATTTAAAGCCGAAACCTGTTTTTGATTGTAAAATTGGTGGGGGTGAGCGAAATTGGAGGCAAAACGATTTTCTCATATCCAAATTCTACTATTTAACCCATAGCTGAGAAAAGGAGATGGATTCATACCTTTCATAAATTGGATTTGTGAGTACTTAAATGTAATAAACTCGACTAGAATTCGAACTGGGTTCTTATCCATTACACTGATGAAAGACAACGACTCGAATAAAACAGTTGACAAACTTATACAACCTTTACAGTGAAGTAGTCTTGACAGATCTAGAGGTCCTACCAGGGTTCATTATGAATTTACAATTTCAACAACACTAGATATGATGATGACACAGTGTTGATAACAGGCACGGAAACTATAGAAACTCCTACAGATCGTAGTAAAGGAAAGCGAGAAGAAAAGACTAAGCATCAATTGTAAAAAAAAAAAAAAAAAAGGTCAGAATGCATGATTTTCGGCAAAAGAAACAAAAACGCGAATTATAAATTGTAGATACCAAATCGAAGTGCGAAACTTTAAAAAAAAGTGTTTTAGCTGAGGATGAAAAATGCGGCACTGAAATCCGAAGGAGCATTGAAATAGCAAAAAATGCCTTTCAAAAGCTAAGAAAAGCATTAAGAAACAGGAACCGTTCATTAGAAACAAAGAAAAGAGTATTTAACTGTTCTGTGGTATCAGTCCTCCTATATGGAAGGAAATGCTGGACAACGTTCTCTAAGATGAAAAAGAGACCGGAAGCAATAGTAATGTTGTTCTACCCAAGGATGCTGTGGATAACATGGACTGAAAATGCGAGTAAAGAGGAAAGTTTAGAGAAAATGGAAACAAAGAAGACAAACATCAGAAATCTATAGTTGAAATTTCTAGTAGACATGATGAGAAAAGAGGGCCTGGAAAATTTAACACTCGCAGCAGATATTAAAAACCTCACCAACCTAACGAGCTTGTGTAAATAATTTGCAGAACATGAATTAGGAGAGCTAGCAATAAGAGAAACCTTACTAGAAAATACAAAGGACAGGAAATTGTGGAGAGCCATGATAACCCACGTCCTGAAGAAAGGTGACACATAGAAGAAGAAGAAGAAGAAAAAGAAATGGTTGTTTAAATGATTGGTAGAACAGAGATTTGGAGAGATAGCAAAAAGACAAACTTTACTAAGGTCTACAAAAGATAGGAAATTGTGGAGAGTCATGATCATCCACATCCGGAATTAACATTAGACATGGAAGAAGAATAAGCCTGTGTAAATGGTTGTCATAACATAGATTAAGAAAGATAGCAAAAAGACAAGCTTTACTAAGGTCTACAAAAGACAGGAAATAGTGGAGAGCCATGATCAGCCACATCCTGAATTGACATGACACATGGAGGGAAGAATAAGCCTGTGTAAATTGTTGCCAGAACAGAGATTAGAAGAGATAGCAAAAAGACAAACTTTACTAAGGTCTACAAAAGATAAGAAATAGTGGAGAGCCGTGATCATCCACATCCTGAATTGACATGACACATGGAGGGAAGAATAAGCCTTTGTAAAAGATTGCCAGAACATAGATTAAGAGAGACAGCAAAAAGACAAACTTTACTAAGGTCTACAAAAGATAGGAAATAGTGGAGAGCCATGATTAGCCACATCCTGAATTGACATGACACATGGAAGAAGAATAAGCCTTTTTTAATTTGTTGCCAGAACAGAGATTAGAAGAGATAGCAAAAAGACAAACTTTACTAAGGTCTACAAAAGATAAGAAATAGTGGAGAGCCGTGATCATCCACATCCTGAATTGACATGACACATGGAGGAAGAATAAGCCTTTGTAAAAGATTGCCAGAACATAGATTAAGAGAGATAGCAAAAAGACAAACTTTACTAAGGTCTACAAAAGATAGGAAATAGTGGAGAGCCATGATCACCCATGTCCTGCAGAGACACGGCACGTAGAGATACGGCATGTAACTGATAAACACACGTACAGAGTTGAGACTTACGAAGAATGAATTCAAAGAAACTCTAAGAATAACAACTAATAAGTGAAATCAAATATGTCCGCCTTTTTTATTGTGCTCGACCCGCCTTCAATTAGCAATTATTTCCAACCTAATTACAATTAACGATAGATAAACCAGTAACACTTCAACTATGGTCATCTGTTTGAAAAGGCCTCAGGTGGAATCGTTAAAATATTGTGACCAGATGGCATTAGGCTTATTCCATTTAGTCAGCTGTCTTATTCAAGACGCCGTCTACCTCCAGGATGGTGGCAACGGTAAACTCCAGTCAGGCTTGAAATTTAAATTTACCATATTCTTCGTGCAATAAATGATTATTTTTATTTTATTTTTTGTTGGTTCCAGAATTACAGTTCTTAAAGAAAAAAAACCTCAAAATCAAAATATTACTGAATGGGCTTTTTTAAGGCTATACCTGCGTCTCTATTTTGTTAGTCTGTTCATATATGTATATAGGGATAGAGAAGTCAGTTATCTTCCTTCTGACAGGAAGAATGCATTAAGGGGTCCCTAAGAGCTACGTGACAGCCCGTTGGGTAAAATAGTAATTTTCTATGTAGCTTACCACAGAAAAGGAAAGTTTGATGTGCTTTATAAAGGAACAGAAAAGACATCACAGGGTTGGACACCGTGTACTTTTTGGGAACGTTACTAGTAAAACCTTCTTTTTATTCGCATCCTGGACGTACATCTTACGTAATTACATTTCGCAATTGAGACAATTTATTACTTATTGATATGTCCCAGAAAGGGATATATATATATATATATATATATATATATATATATATATATATATATATATATATAAAATTCGAGGGGTTGCTAAGCGGTTTAGGCAAAGGTAACCGGGTAGAACAATCTAGACGTAATGGACGGTACTCGTCGTATGCAGTATCCTGAGACGTAGGCGTAGTCAATAGTCGTAGATCTCTAGTCGAAAACCTGTAGACCTATAGTGGTAGATCTCTTTATTTATTGTAATAAATACAATTGTGGCACAAGGCCGATTGGGAAGGGGAACTCAGGTTGGTCTTCAGTACCTATCCTATACCTAGCTAATCCGACTCACGACCCAAACATACTTTACAATTTTCTCATCCACCACAAGAACTTGTCCATCATCATTCAATCCTTCATACACCAAAATGCCTCAAACATACCAGGGACTTAAAAAAAAAAATAAATGAGCATAAAAGTTTTATTGTGACTAACGGATACAAAAATATATTTAAAACTATATCATGAAATGATATGTGGGGAGGGGCATGACATAAATTCCCAAAACAAAATTTTTTTAAAGAAAAGATACAAACAGAAATCATGATGTTAGTTGGAAGCCAACCGACCCACAAAACAAAAAGGCCGCTGTATTCTGCCCGTAGGACAAAATCAAGAGGCACTCTAGTAGTAGATCTCTCAATATTTATTGTATAAAAAATACAATTATGGCACAAGGCCGATTTGGACGGCGGGGGGAACTCAGGCTGATCTTCAGTACCTACCCTATACGTAGTTAATCCGACTCACGACCCAAACATACTTTACAAATTTTCTCATTCACCACAAGAACTTGTCCATCCGTATTCAATCCTTCATACACCAAAATACCTCAAACGTACCAGGGACCTAAAAAAAACCAAAATGAGCATAAAAATTTTATTGTGAACAATAAGTACAAAAATATGTTTAAGAATAAATCATGAAATGATATGTGGGGGGAGGGGCATGGCATAAATTCCCAAAACAAAAATTTTTTAAACAAAAAATACAAACAGAAATCATGATGTTAGTTGGACCCAACCAACCCACAAAACAAAGCGGCCGCTCTATTCTGCCCATAGGACAAAATCAAGAGACACCCAAGTGATAGATCTCTCTGGAAGTCCTTGCCGTCGTCTGTATTTATGGCCAACACCAGCCAATCACATTCCAGTGAAGGGGAACCAAGGTGTATACATATTCATTAACTATTCATTACATCACTAATATATGATGAACTCTCATATATAAAATAAATAGACTTTTATAGAAATATATACATAAGAATAGACTTTTATAGAAAAATATATATTTTTGAATTAAAAATACTAGCAACAATACATTTTTGAAGGAAAAAAATTATTGCCATAAAACATTTTTAAAGGAAAAATTATTACCGATTATTATTTTGTATTTTGTATTATTATTTTGTATTTTGTATTTGTATTTGAATACAAAACTAGAAGAAAAAAATTAATCAAACTCTGACTAAACCAACCTTCTCACTATAACCAAACATTAAAAAAATACCTTAAAACCCCACCTTTTTTGGCATTAAATAACCCACAGAGGTGTTGATATGCCGTTAAACAAAACTCAAACTCAAACTCAAAATTAAAGGGACCTCTGTTCCAGCTTAAAAAACAGCAATAATAATTTTGATGAAATAACTTTGAATTCTTCAATTCACTCCATGGTACTTCAAAACTTCACTTTAACTCTGAGGCTGTCAGAACAATTCTAGCCAACATAGTGATTTGCGTCGAAAGCTCGATTTAGACCGAAGCTACGATTTGAGCCGAAATTCCAATTCAGATCGAAAACTGAATTCTTCAAATTGCAAACCCTGTGGAACTTTAAAACCTCACGTCACGAAACCTTTCACTTGAACTCTGATTCCTTGGCATCTTGAAGAAATAAAATAAATCTTTTCAATTGGCAAAGTTTGGGAGTATTTGAAACTGAATTTAAAACATAAAAAATTAAATTCACAGTTTTTGTTTTACTTTAAACTCAAAATAAATTAAAAACTTTTAAATCACTATCTTTTTTTTTTTTCGGTTGCTTTAAAATTTCAATTTTTAACTGTTCCCTCCATATCTGAACACAAATCGCAATGCTGGATAGCCAAGCACCAGATTAAGGGAAGATTTTCATTCCCGGGATCATCCTAATTCCAAAAAGATATAATGTGTCTATGTATAGCAAATGTGGCCTGAGTTAGAGGAGTTTCTGGCACACGAACGGACAAACAGAAGTCGCTATTTATTTAATTCGATGTATACTCATATTTTGAATCTAATCTAAACCTATTTATAAATGGAACTTTGTCTGTGTATGTGTGTCCGTTACCTATAGACTCCGAAACGGCTGAACCGATTTTCTTGAAAATTTACACAGTTGTACTATAGGCGTCTGTGTGTGTTCTTGGCTAGGTTTTGTGTCGAGGTACCCTTGATAAATATCGAAAATCGATAATCGAAAAAATCGGGTGATAGAAGGAGTGGTCCGATTTTAATCAAATTTGATACACTCATAGCCAAAGACATAAGAAACGATATTCAGAAGTTTCAAGGTTGCAGTTCTTACAATAGTGCAGAAAATTTGATATCGATACCATAAAATCAAAATTTGACTTACATCCATTCATTTTTCTTCCAGTCTACGGTTTCGCTTTAACTGGAAACAACTATTGCTTTTTAGTCTTTCGTGCCAACGTCCAAAGAGTCTGAGCTTCAGGACCATGGATTAGTTTTAAAGCTTTCATTACACCCAAGCAACGCAGGTCTATACTGCTAGTCTTACATATTTATAAGTCTATCATTCGTCCATGATTTAAATATTACTGTCACATATGGCCTGGTGCTCCTTATCTTAGTGGCTTTATTTCCTTGCTTTGTGTGAAGTTTTAAAAAAATAAAATAAACGGGTCTTAATAAAATGAAAGAACCAGGAAATCATTTAAATTCAATGTCAATCTTTTTCTTCCGTCTTCTTTAATCTTGTTCTTTTATTGTTCCTAAATAGTTTTGCTCATATTCACTCAGACTCAGTAACATCTTGCACCTTAATGGCTTTATTCCCTTGCTTGGGGAGAAATTTTAAAAATAAAATAAAAGGGTTTTAATAAAATGAAAGAACCAGGAAATCATGTCAATCTTTTTCTTCCGTCTTCTTAAATCTTGTCCTTTTATTGTTCCTAAATAGTTTTGCTCATAATCTCTCAGACTCACTAACATCTTGAAACGGATCTTAATAAATTGAAAGAACCAGGAAATCATCTAAAAGATCAAAAAGTGTGAAATTTATAAAGGGGTGGTTAACATGTGGGTGGAAAATTTCGTCCCAAAATAAAAGTAAATGTAACCCCATCCGTTAGACACCCAAGGGTGTTTCCAAACCTTTATGTTTCCAGTCGTCGAAATTGAGTGTCAATGTCGATTAGTTAAAACCGGACAAAATGCTAACCTAACGCGGTTCATCCTTGAAAATATCTTACCCTCAGTAAAATTTTCAAAAATTTGAATGCAATGTCAATCGTTATCTTCTGTCTTCTTAAATTCCGTTCTTTTATTGTCCTCTCTCGTAAACAGTAGTTTTTTTTTCTCTCACATTCTCTATCATTCAGTAACCTCTTGCGTCCTAGTGGCTTTAGTGCCTTGTTTGGGGTGAATTCTTTTTTTTTTTTATAATCATTTCACCCCAAGCAAGGCATTCCACTGCCACTATTGCGCAAGGGGTTATATAGGGGAAGGTAAAGAGAAAGAGTGGTTAGATATAGGAAGTGTCAGAAGGAGGGTGATAGACGGGTAAGGCTGAGGGTTGGGTAGATGGGAAGAGTGTTTGAAAGAAATGATTTAAAAAATAAATGGCGCGATTTAAAATCTAGTCCGAAACATAATTACATTCCTTCTCAAATGTGTGTTACCTTCGAACGAGAGCCTGCATAGATTGTTTTTCTTTTTAATCATTTCGCCCTAAGCAAGAAATGAATGCCACTAGTATTCAGGGGAGGGGGTTACAAGGAGTGAAAGTGAAAGAAAAAACTGAATATAGACGCTGATCTAGTATCTCACTTAAATTCATGTAGACAGGGCACCGGGGAAAATGCTCGTCAAAGCAGTTGTCATAAAAATATTTGTAGAGAAGACAAAAAGAGACCACATTACGTTGGTGAGAAAGTGAGTGAAGTCGAAATGCCAAGTCAGGATCGATTACATTGTAGATCTTTCTTTGGGTTTTGCCAATGGATGAATAGCAGGGTCACAAGATCAACTATGGCAGCAGTATTCAATGCACGGACGAATAGAAAATATTCAAATGTGCAAAATGAACTCTGACGAGAAAAATCTTCTGGCACGCAACAGTGAACCAGCTTTCCTTGCAATAGATGCAGCAACTGATTCGATGTAGTCGTTCTATTTCAAGTCAGTGTAAAACCGTGAGGTCAAGAAGACGCAGTGTGTTGCTCTTCAGAAATATAGCATCAGTCATACAGAAAAGTGTTTCTATGGTGCTGAAATGAGAGCTGTTTTGTCTTAGAGGCATCAAAATCCACAAGCCATTCGCTACCCTATTTAACCACTGGTTTGATGTCATTTTCAAGGAAAGCAGTCAGATTTATTTATCAGCCCTGACGGATTTACTATTGAGCCAGGAGTAAATGGTAGTGTGATATCCATAAATACCTACTCAGGAATTGATGACACCAGGAAGATCATTGATTCAAACAGCGTAGAACCCAGTACATACATCGCAGAATCTTCTTGTCTGCTTTCTTTTGTCGTGTACAAATTGGTGAACCCAGTTTTCATATCCTGTGACTGTTCTGCACTTGGAGATACTATTTATTGCATGCAGCTGCAGAAGCCCTTTAATACCAACAATTATCTGCTCCTTCAAGGAGTTCGTCAGATTTCTAAGATTGAATTAAATAGAAGTCACTATCACGGCTCACCCGGAAGCTCACATAGTTTTACAGTGATTTTATCTATTATCTTTAATAAGAATATCAGCCTGTTTGCGCTTATCTTAATTCACAGAAAGTAGCTGACCTGCCATTCCAGAGCCTGTCACTAAGTTCATTTTCACCTTTCTCGTTACGATTGCCATTAATTCTACTCTTTACTCATGTTTTATCACGGGCAACCTTTCCATAAACAGTTACTAATATAGTGTGAATCTTTGCAGCACTTCATCCTTTCAAAAACAGAAATTCTATGGCTTTTGTTGGCTTTGTACGTGGGTTAAGATGGACAGCGATTCTGAAAAAGGATTTTGAATAGAAAATGAAATGCCTACGCTACAAATTTCCCCCACTGTGCTTCTAAATACTTTGGGTCAGTCAGTTAAGTGCCATACGTGATACACGCTTGTGCGATCATGTCTCGAAAGAGACATGACTGACTGGGCAGAAGATTATCCCGCAGTAGGTTGCCATTGCTTTCTGCGGTAGACTGGTTGCTGACCAAGGCTATAGAACCCAATCTGTCCTGATATTTGACTCATAGTTAGAGGGAGAAGAAATGTATTATATTATTATATAGTAATTAGTAGGGGATCAGTTTATTACTTCATAACAATAGAAAACTAATCCCCCACTTTATGCTCAGTAGGAGTTTTAATTATGTTTCCAACTATTATATTCAGTCAGTCAGTTAAGTGCCATACGTGAAACACGTTTAGGCGATCATGTCTCGAAAAAGACATGACTGACTGGGCAGAAGATTATCCCGCAGTAGG
>JBBBDQ010001471.1:1950000-1977500 GCA_037127315.1 Ascarosepion bandense
TGATATAGACATAGGATAATATGTATGTTTATTAATATACTAATAATAAGAACCCGGCGTTACACGGGATAGGAAAAGTATAAGTCTATTTAATTTTTTTATTTTATACGATCTACATCTGCAGATATTAAATACGGCCAATAAAACTTGTACTTTTGGAAAGAGATATTCTCCATGTAAAAGTTACTGTGTTGAACTTACCTTTAACTAAAGAGTACTTGAAAATAAGAAATTAAAACTAAGATTATACTGAATAGTCATATACATTTCTTTTTCTTTGCTGTGTATAGCTATAAATTTGCAAGGGGTGTGTAAGTTTTGAAACAAATCGGATGACAAATGTGGGAGTGTATATTACGGAGAGGAACCAGGACGAGGTTCCGCCGAAGAGTAGAGTCTCGTCTGAGGAAATACAGACAAGAATTTTTATTCGAACTCATGGGCTTGGTTTCACCAACATTACTTGGCCTTGTGCCGCATCTACCACGGGCTTCTGCTCATATGGGGAGTCTGTAAATAAATAATTCGGAGTATCATTGAGAGTGGATCGACTGCGTCGGATTCTCTGCCTTTGGGAGGGGAGAACCCAGACAAGGCTCCGCCGAAAGATAGAGACTCGTTCGAAAAAAGCAGACACGAATTTTTGTCCGATCTTACGGGCTCGGTTTCACCCAATTTAGTGTTCAGTTTAAAATATCAAATAACAAAGTCAGTTACAGTATTTACAATATTCGGACGATTGTCCTCATCTTTGTTGCCATTTGTACGACATTTCGGCCGTTGTACACTCCGGCCTTCTTCAGGTGCTAGAAATTCTCGAACTGCACTCTTTATTACAATCACTTACAATCATTTAGTACAAATGGCAACAAAGATGAGGACAATAGTCCGAATAATGTAAATACTGTAAATACTACCTCATCTCAGAAATATAGACAAATAACAAAGTCAGTTAGTTAAGTGTCATACGTGACACACGCTTGGGCGATCATGGCTCGAAAGTGACATGACTGACTGGACAGAAAATTTTCCCGCAGTAAGTTACCATTACTTTCCGCGATTTCTCGTTCCGAGCCGATATCCACGATCCGATATAACAAAGACTTGACTTAAACAAGGATGCTATGTGTTTGTTATCTCTAGCTTATTAAAAATTAAGATTTTTTTAAACTAGTGTATTCCTCCCTTGGTGGGGTCGAGAACTTTTCAGCACAATCGCGTTGGTGTTCCTACTGACAACTCAGTGACAAATGTCGATAGACGATAGAATTTTTTTTTTTTATCGTCGATTTGGAAACATAGAAATCACGATAATAAACTTTATTTCTTTTAAAGTAGGTATTGTTTCTAATTTAGTCGTGATTGGGCTGGAATTTATATTTATATATCTTCAGGGACATCCCGAGAACGGTCTCCGGATACCTTCCGATGATTTCGAAGGAAAGTACCATGGAGGAGAAATCAACCTTGAAAAAGATGCTTCGGCCGGTGGACCT
This sequence comes from Ascarosepion bandense, assembly GCA_037127315.1. NCBI lineage: Eukaryota > Metazoa > Mollusca > Cephalopoda > Sepiida > Sepiidae > Ascarosepion > Ascarosepion bandense. The sequence goes on from JBBBDQ010001471.1 coordinate 1,951,497, forward strand.
AGCACGTGGTCTTTAATTAAATCGGTGAAACCACGGCGGGATCGAAATCGGGAACAGTCGATTATCACCCTCAAGATGAACAGAAAAATTCTGATGGACGCCTTTGTTAAGATGATTATTTCGGACGGTCAACATTTCGAAATCATCTCAGAATCCGGGATGAAGATGTTAGTCGGTCCTCTACTTGAAGCACTCAACTTGTCTCTGGATGAAGAAATGCTCAGGCAGGAGGTGAGGGAACGAGCTAAAAAAATCAGAGAGAGCATTTCGGAGGATGTGTTTGAGAGGCTGGTTTCAGTGAAAGTGGGTGTGATTTGCCGGAAATCCAGACCTTTTATTGGAATTAGTGTCCACTACGTGAAAGGCGGGAGAAAACAGTTTCGAATTCTCGGCGTCAAGGAGATTTCGACCGTTCATAGCGGGCGGGAGCTTAAACGGATTATCTGGTGTCTTTTGAGCGACTACGGTATTGGAAAGGAACAACTGTATACGGTGACGATAGACAATAGTTCTAATTCGTTAAAAGCTTTCCGGAAGATGAACAGTCAGAATGAAAACGAATCGGAAGTAGAGAATGAAAGTAACGACGAAGAAAACAATGGCGACAAAGAGACGGCTATTACTGTTAGTGTGTCTCTCCGCGACGCGTTTGGATCAGACAAAGAAATAGATAGCGAGTGTTTGTTGAATGTAAACATTGAATGCTTAACAAGTACAATACAATCAATAGCTCAAAGTAGTATCACTATGCAACCAGACTCTAAGAAATTGGTTGAAAAAGCCAGATATATTTCTAATAAATTACGAACGGAAGGCGCCATGGCTATTCTTAAATTGAAAGGCACAAAACTTGCCATTGTCGATCACCGAAGCAGATGGAAAAGCACGTTTGAAATGGTGAAGAGACTCCACGATAACGAACTGCGGCAAGTCATTAATGAGATGGGGGCGATAAGCCCAGAATTAAATGTCTCACAAACGGAATGGGACAAAATGGAGAATTTTATTGAAGCTTTCACACCACTGGTGGCGTTTTCGGCTCGAACCGACGATCCACAATTAACGATCGGCGATTTTTATAAAGAGTGGTTGAAATGCAAACTAGAGACCAAAAAACTGAATACCGAATACGCACGTAACATCGTTGAACACATGAAGAAGGCCGAAGAGAAGATGAAGAAGAACAAAGCATTTTTGGCAGCCATATATCTGGATCCGAGAATCCGGGTTATCCTCAGTGGGGATCAAACTGAAATGGCTAGGCAACATTTGGAACGTGTATGGCTGGCAACATGCAATGGGAGCAGACTGCAAACAGAAACTAATAACCCAAATGAACGGGAAACACAGCCAGGAATTCCTCTTGAAGACGACTTGGAGATATTTCTCAGATCAAAAGATCGGAATATTGTTCAAACTATATCGAGTGCCAATTTTCTGTCGTCCCATTTGAAGTCTTACGAAGAGAGACAAAGAGAAAAGTCTTCAGCAAATGTTATCCAGTTCTGGGAGACCTTCGGTCAAACTCGTCCAGAATTACACCAACTCGCCATGATAGCTTTAGCTTGTCCCATTAACGAAGTGGGTGTGGAAAGAATATGGTCGGGAGTTCGATTAATGTTGAATCCTTCATACACAAGACTACCCGAAGATATTATAGATGACATTATACTTGTAAACACCAACCAGCCAATCAGTTAAAATTATCATTAAGACTTTGAGAATTCAAGTGCCAAATATTTCTCTAATTCTTATTAATACAACTGCAAATCAAGAGCTTGCAACTTAAAGAAAAAGGTATGCGAATAAAAAGATGCTCAATATACCTTAAAAGTCAGAAAATAAAAACCAATTTAAACTTTTTGTATTGTATAATTAATAAAAAATCACAATTTCTCTGTTACCACAGTTTCACCTGTAGATCATCAGGCAGTAAAGGTCGGATCTTTTTTGTTTTAATTGTCTTAACGCGTTTATATATATATATATATATGTATATATATATTAATTCAGATACTTCGCTGCATAGAGATCTTGGCAAACCTAACCACCTACGTAGTCGTGATGTTATGCTTCGCTCCATTAGTTCTACCGTGGAGGAAGTGAAATCATAGATAGTTACAGGCCAGAGTATTTACAATATATATATATATATATATACAAGTATATATATAATATATATATAATATATACAATATATGTATACATATATATCTACAATATATGTATACAATATATATATATATATATATATAATATATATATAATATATATATATACAATATATATATACAATATATACATATGCAATATATATATATACAATATATATATATATATTTATTTGTTTTAATTCAGATACTTCTATCCAAGGGAAAAAAGCAGGAAGGTAAATTCCAAAAACCCGATCATAATTAATATTAAAAATTTTATTTTAATATTAAAAAATGATACAGGAAGAGAGCTCCATTTAATAAAATATTACAGAGCAAATATAAATTAAAAAAGGATTAATTCAATGATGTTGAATGACCATTTCGATATGAAGATCCCCACGGGGGATAACACATCACCTCAGCAGCAGAAAAATCCTTTCAGAAACTGGAGAAAGGATTTTTCTGTTGCTGAGGTGATGTGTTATCCCCCGTGGGGATCTTCATATCGAAATGGTCATTCAACATCATTGAATTAATCCTTTTTTAATTTATATATATATATATATATATATATATATATATATTGATGCTAAGTCCGTAACTCGAGAGGATAATTCAAAAAGATCTATTAAAAAAAATATTAAGAAATAGATCAATTGAGCAATAAAATATATATAAAGGAAAACTCCGCATATCATACAAAGTGGTTATAAAATATAATTCATTTCGACAAGTGTATAGATGCATCTCTTCAGATCATGATTTCATTTTTCGTTTTTACCAATCAAATGAAATCCTGGTCTGAAGAGATGGGTCTATGCAACCACCGAAATTAATTATAGTCTATAACAACTTTAGATGATGTGTTGAGGTACCCCTTATAATATATACCTGTATGTATATATATATATATATATATATATATATATATCCAAGTATGGGTATAATAATATTCCTTGTCTAATGAAACACTATTTTTTAAAAAGTGCTCAATACAAAGTAGAGCTAATAATATTTATTCAGAAATTATAACATGGATGAGTTACAATATCACTAGAAAAGTAAAATAAACTTATAATAAACCACATCATTTGACAAGACACAAGAAGTGTCGAAACAAAATAGCTACTTTTGTAGTGATATTTTAACTTAGCCGTTATAATTTCTGATATATATATATATATATATATATATATATATATATCTGATCTGGCAACGTCTTAGACCTCTCGACCACGAATAGCCTCCAGTCTAGACGAGGTTTTTATCAAGCCTATATATATATATATATATATATATATATATATATATATATATATATATATATATATGCAATCATCCGGCGCTTATTATGAACTCACCATTCCAAGATAATAAGCACTTGATGATTGTATAGGCTATGAATCTTCAAGTCGTGATATAGACATAGGATAATATGTATGTTTATTAATATACTAATAATAAGAACCCGGCGTTACACGGGATAGGAAAAGTATAAGTCTATTTAATTTTTTTATTTTATACGATCTACATCTGCAGATATTAAATACGGCCAATAAAACTTGTACTTTTGGAAAGAGATATTCTCCATGTAAAAGTTACTGTGTTGAACTTACCTTTAACTAAAGAGTACTTGAAAATAAGAAATTAAAACTAAGATTATACTGAATAGTCATATACATTTCTTTTTCTTTGCTGTGTATAAATATAAATTTGCAAGGGGTGTGTAAGTTTTGAAACAAATCGGATGACAAATGTGGGTTTGTATATTAATAGAAACCAGTGAAGATACACACACGGATACACACGGACACTGATACACGTCTTTAGTTTTATTCATATAGTTATATATATAGTTATATATATATATATATATATATTCATATAGTTATAACACTCTTAGGCGATACATAGAAAAAAGAAGAAATTAGGAGAGGGTATGAGGAGGCAAGGAAATTAAGACATGGAAAATATTCAAGACATTCTACACACATGCACATACACAAACTTACAAACATACACATGCACACACTTAGAAAGAAGAAAAAATAAACTAACACCAGCAAACAATTTTATTTAGTATAAAATTGTCTTTGTATAGGATCCATTATGCTCCTTACACAAATCTATTGCTTAATATTTTATATCTTTTTGGAGTATTCTTTCCGTTCACGGACCTGGCATCACTATATATATATATATATATATATATATATATATACTAGCAGTATAGCCTGGCATTGCTCGGGTGTGATGAAAGCTTTAAAACTAATGCATGGTCCTGGAGCTCAGACTCTTTGGACTTTGGCACGAAAGATTAAAAAACAATAATTGTTATCAGTTCAAGCGAAACTGTAGACTGAAAGAAAAATGAATGGATGTAAATCTAATTTTGATTTCCTGGTATCGATATCAAATAAGTGTTTTTCGTCGTAAACTGAATTTTGAAGGCTAAATAAGTCCTCTGAGTAAATGGTATCATGGCTGAGACTAAGAACTACAATTATACTTACTTAGAGCCAAACCCGAAGCAAAAACTAAGATAAAAGGCCTGAAAAAAATACAAACATACAGGCAGATAAACAGACACACACACAAACATCTTGCCTTTTATATATATATTATCGATTTTCTGCACTATTGTAAGAACTGCAATCTTGAAACTTCTGAATATCGTTTCTTATGTCTTTGTCTATGAGTGTATCAAATTTGATTAAAATCGGACCACTCCTTCTATAACCCGATTTTTTCGATTATCGATTTTCGATATTTATTGGGGGTACTTTGACACGAAACCTAGCTAAGAACACTCGCAGACGCTTATAATACAACTGTGTGAATTTTTAGAAAATCGGTTCAGCCGTTTCGGAGTCTATAAGTAACGGATACACACACAGACACACAGATACAGAGAGAGACAGAGAGACAGAGACAGAGAGAGCGAGAGAGCGAGACAAAGTTCCATTTATAAATAAGTTTAGATTTAGATATATTCATATAGATAGGTGTGAGTTTGTAACCCTGGGTTTCACGCTCTTGCGATCGTCAGACAAACTGATTACTGTTTTAAAAAATGTAGGGTTGCGTATATTAGTGTATTTTTGTTGAAGTGTGTGTGTGTTGAAGTGTGGGGGACGCAACCATACATATAGCCAATTTTTTTTAAAAATTAATAAGTTTTTCTGACGATTGCAAGAACGTCAAACCCAGGGTCACATACTAACAACTATCTATATGAATATGTCAGCTCCATCACTGATATTGAGCGCTTTCAAAAAAGTACGACGAATATATAATATACAAATAATATAATATATATAACAAATTGCATATATATATATATATATTGATATTTATAATATCAATATATATACTTACACCTTTCACATATATGTGTGTGTGTGTGTGTGTGTGTGTGTGTGTGTGTGTGTGTGTGTGTGAATGCGTAAGTGAATGCAAATAATTCAACTGGAATTCGAACTCGGCTCCCCGATTTCTCGTTCCGAGCCGACATCCACTGCACGGCAATTATAATAAAAACACATTTCATCGCTACATAAGAGCTTTCATGTTTCAGTTCCTATGAATTGTATTTCGTCAGGCGATGGTTGGTAAGATCACCGGTTACCAACCATCTCCTCACAAAAGTACAATTCATAGGAACTGAAACATGAAAGCCTTCGTGTAGCCATGTTAAATGTTTCTATTGCAAAAAGATATTGCTCTGCTTTCTATTGAACACTTTTAAAAAGTAAATGATATGAACTGTGAATTTTAATCCATTTGTTCTTACTTTTACTTATATATATATATATATATATATATATATATATATATATATATATTAAAAAAGGATTAATTCAAAGATGTTGAATGGCCATTTCGATATGAAGATCCCCGCGGGGGATAACACATCACCTCAGCAACAGAAAAATCCTTTCAGAAACTGGAGAAAAATTAGTCTACTTTTCCTTTTTAAATAGATTTGGAAAGAAATTAAAAAAGAAAATAAAATAAAAAGGAAAAATAAAAATAAAGGAAAAGAAAAAGAAAAAGAAAAAGATAAAATCAAATCAAATAAACAAGAAAAGAAAAAATTGACATCGTCTGGGTTCGCAAAAAAAGGAAAGAGAATTGTAACTTAAAATTAACGGACGGCCGTGTTGAATTGATGTAATGTTAAGCAACATGGAAAAAAGGTGGGAGATAAGAGAGATAAAGGAAGGAAGGGAGGGAAAAAGAAAAGAAAGAAATTTTTTTTAAATATTACAGACGCTGGACAAATTCAAAAACCTAACTTCCCAAAAACGTTGAAATATTAGAAAAAGGCCTTTACTTAAAAAGGCATAGTTATTTATAAAAGGGAATAAAGAGATATAGGATTTAAAATAAAATTATTTTTAAAAAAATTAGGTCATTTGAATTAAACTAAATAAAGACAACACTAGGTAAACAAAAAAAAATTCATTTACAATTATACATACATATAGAAGTACACACATACATACATACATATACATACACACACACAATTCTATGATTAAGAATACATATATACATACACATACACACGCATACATTCAATTTCATACACACTTATATACACATACATGTGCATACATACATATATATATATGTGTGTGTACACACCGATATACAAAAAATTCATATACACACAATATATATGTGTACACATACATGCACACATATACATACACACACACACACACACATATATGCATATTACGTATGCACTCACACACATACATATAAAAAAATATAAAAAATTAATGAATATTATGAAAAGGAGCATTTAAATAGCTAAAAAAAATTTTTCCAAATATACATATATGCACAGATACATAAATACATATATACATATATATACACATATATACAAATATGCACATCCACACACAAACGTACACATATACATAAAAATTATAAAAACAAAAATTAAAAATTAAAAATTAAAAAATTTAAAATTTAAAAATTAAAAAAATTAAATTTTAAAAAAATTTAAAAAATTATAGAAAAATTTAAAATTTAAATTTAAAATTAAAAATTAAAAATTAAATTTTAAAATCCGCCCTATGACGGCACTTATTAATAAATTCCTTCCTAAGATTCAAAAGTAAGTCCTGATGAGGATACTTCAAAATCAGAATCTTCTCCAATAAACATAGACGACACCTATCACGAAAATTTTTAGGAGTACAAGCTGAGCTTATTAATTTCCAGCTGATTATAGGGTCCTGCCCTTCCTCCTTCATTTCCCAGAACCTACGTGATAATGCCGTCTGGAATCTTTGTTTAGGGTTCGAAAACGAGTACTTGTGATTATAAAGCCTCTGTTTGAAAGGGCCCGCGGACATGCCAATATAAGTCCGGTAATTGTCTTTGTTGTTAGAACTGAATACAGCAAAAGAAAGATTCCGAGAAAAGGCAATACTAGGGACCATAGCTACTGGACGCGCGGGCCTCGGGTTTTTTCCCTCAGAAAATATGACAAACTGCAAAGAAAAAAGAAAAGTCATCTTTTGCAGGAAGAAATCAGAAACGGCGAAGAAGATAAATGAATAGCAATCCAAGTCGAGATGAGACAGCAAGGGGCATGACCAAATGGAGCCCTATGTTGAAACGCCAAATCAAATGGTCTGAAATATGGCACGATGACTCCAGATTAAAATTTCTGATTCGGGCAGTATACCAAGCCCCACAAACTTACAATTATGGTATAAATCCCAGTTGCCAAACTGTCATCTTCGTGGGCGCAAAGGTACCTTAAAACATATCATGAGTAGCTGTAAATCTGCACTAGCTGATGGGCGTTAGAGGTGGCGCCATGACCAAATTCTGAAAGAGATCGTGAAAATAGTTCAAAATACTATCAAAAAGAATGTTTACAACCCAGACACAAGGCAGATAAAATTTATTAAAGTGGGCGCGAAAATGCCACGAAATAGAAAGGTAAATCCAAACCTGCTATCTCCTGCAACAGACTGGGAACTAAGGGCCGATATAGGCTCAAGATTGAAATTCCCAGAGCAAATTGCCATCACAAAACTTCGCCCAGATATAGTTTTCTTCTCACATAATTTGAAGAAGATAGTCTTGTGGGAACTAACGGTCTCCTGGGAAGAAAACGCAGAAGAAGCTCATGAAAGGAACAAGTTAAAATATGACGAACTACTGGAGAGTTGCAGGGTTAACTGGAGGGCTAGCTTCACTTCTATAGAAGTGGGGACTAGAGGATTTGCAGCAAGGTCCTTATGCAAAGCCTTAACAGATATTGGGATAGTGGGAGTAAAAAAAAAAGGAAAGCACTCAAGTCCATAACCGAAACAGCGGAAAGAACAGCTAATTGCTTATGGATCAAAAGAGAGAGTGCCTGGATTCCAAAAGAAATTGTTACCTAAAATTCCCCGAAATTCTGTGTTTAAATTAATGTTTCGGACGAGCACATTTACGGTTCTCCTCTAAATGGAAAGTGGCTCTTACTGTCACCAATCAGAAGCATTTGCAAGGTTTCGTACCGGGCCTAAACGTAATTTTCCAGTGTCTGAAAGCGCTTATCGAGGGTGGGCCAGAAACTGATCATATCTGGTCGGGTCGGCGCGGTGAAGGGGGTATGATGTTGAAAGACCCGAAATCCCCTAGTGATCCTCACGATGACATCACTGACGACCCCATTACGGTGCGTATGTCTGAAATATATATATATATATATATATATATATATATATATATATATACAAAATATATATATAAGAGAAAGATGACTGTGGCCATAAAGTGAGGGCTCAATTTATATATTGATTGTAATGTAGAATTGACCCCCACTTTATATACAATTTATAAAATATAAATTTTTTTTTTAATAATCATATCGCCCCAAGCAAGGCATTTTACTGCCACTGTTTTGCAGGGGATTACATAGGAGGAAAGTTATGAGAAAGAGTGACAGGTTATATAGGAGGTGTCAGGAAGTGGATAGAGAAAGATGACGGTGGCCATAAAGTGAGGGCTCAATTTATATATTGATTGCAATGTAGAATTGATCCCCACTTTATATACAATTTATAAAATATAGAAATTTTTTTTTAATAATCATATCGCCCCAAGCAAGGCATTTTACTCCCACTGTTTTGCAGGGGGTTACATAGGAGAAAAGTTATGAGAAAGAGTGACAGGTTATAGTGGGTATCAGGAAGTGGGTAAGAGAAGGATGAGAATACTGATGAGAGTGGAGTGGACGGAGAAAGAAGCATGAGAGAGAGGATGCAGGTTAGTGAGATAGGAGATGACTATTGACTTTACATTTAAATTATTGAACATTGTAGCTGTTGGGAAAGCAAGTAAATGAAAGGGAATTCCACAGGCGGGAAGTGCGAGAAAAGAAGCAACTGGAGTAGAATTTTCGTTTATATTTTATTGGTTTCACGTTAAAAGGGATGTAGTTGCTAATCTTGTGGCTCGAGTAAATTCATATATAGAGGGCACCAGTGAGCTAAGTTCATCGGCGCAGAACTATATATATATATATATATATATATATATATATATATATATATAGCTCTACCGATCTAAGTCTTTTTGAGAAATTTTTGTTTGGAAAATCTTGTTAGGAGTCGCAAGTTCGATTCTTGCCGAATGATACGTTTTCTTAACAAAATTTTCTCAAAAATACCCAGGCCGGAAAAATTTAATTAAAAGCAGAATATCTACTCAATACTGCTGCCACATCTGGGCGGATGCCCCTGCTATTCACCTCGGGGTTCTTGACAAAATCCAACGGAGCATCTGTAATGTGATCGATCCCGACTTGTCAGCTCGGCTGCAGCCGCTCTCTCAACGGCGTGACGTGGCTTCCCTGTGCTTCTTCTACAACGCTTTCACGGCTTCTGCTCCAATGAACTTAGCTCACTGGTGCCCCCTCGTTATGAATTTGTATATTTCTTGTGAAACTGATCCCTATTTTCATTATCTCTGGTCATTTGCGATCAAACGGTAAGATTATGGAAGGTATGCGTGAGTGACACTCCCTTGAAGTTATTTTAATTATTTTACTGACTTGTTGAATTAAAATATCTTTCCGGGGAGTAATTTTTTAGCTTGAAAAATAATTTGAAATATTTCGACAAGAGGAAATACGTCTAGCGGTTACTATGTGCTTCGTCATTGCGTCAAAGATTAGGCACGTTTGATATCATTGAAAAGAAAGGTGTTTAACGTGACAAAGAATGATTCTTGATAAGAAAAATAAATAAAAATAGAAATAACAAAATAAGCATATTTCATAATAAACATGTTGGGTACAAGAAAGAAAATATAAAGGAAGCTGTAGAGGGCCATTATCGTCAATTTCTTGCGCGATTTGCATAAAAATACCATTGCAGTAAGTAACTGTACTTTGTTCCTCTAAATATATATTTAGAATAGTTCTGCACATATACAAATCTACCATCCGTCCTTGCATTGAATACTGCTGCCATATCTGGTCGGGTGCTCCTGCTATCCACCTAGGTATCCTTGACAAAATCCAACGGAGAATCTGTAATGGGATCGATCACGACTTGGCAGCTCAGAGGCAGTCCTTTTCTTACCGGCACAATGTGACTTCCCTGTGTCTCTTCTACAAATACTTTCTGCTCCGATGAACTTAGCTCACTGGTGCCCCCTATGTATGAATTTACTCGAGCTACTAGACTAGCAAATAGGTCCCATCATTTTACAGTGAAAGCAATAAAATGTAACCGCAACTTCTTCTCTACCAGTTTCTTTTCTCGCACTTCCCGCCTGTGGAATTTCCCCCCGTATACGGCTACAATCTCCAAGAATTTAAATGTAAAGTCTATAGTCATCTCCTATGACTCGCATCCTTTCTCTCATACTTTTTTCTCCGTCCACTCCACTCTCATCAGTATTCTTATCCTTCCCTTACCCACTTCCCTTACCAACTATAACTTGTCACTCTTTCTCATCATTCTCCTTCTATGTAACCCCCTGCGCACCAGTGGTGGTCAGGCCGCCTTGCTTAGGGTGAAATGATTAAAAAAAGATACGAGTATCTATCAAAAATAATGTTCAAACAAATCATTTCAAATATGTATTTTCAAAAATAATGTTCAAACAAATTATTTATATATTTGAAATGATTTGTTTGAACATTATTTTTGATCGATACTCGTATTTAAGTAGATATTCTGTTTTATATTACGGAAATTAACGAAGATTAACGAAACTGGTTATAAACAAGCGACAATTTGAAATGATTTGTTTGAACATTAATTTTGATCGATACTCGTATTTAAGTAGATATTCTGTTTTTATATTACGGAAATTAACGAAGATTAACGAAACTGGTTATAAACAAGCGACAATTTGAAATGATTTGTTTGAACATTATTTTTGATCGATACTCGTATTTAAGTAGATATTCTGTTTTATATTACGGAAATTAACGAAGATTAACGAAACTGGTTATAAACAAGCGACAATTTGAAATGATTTGTTTGAACATTATTTTTGATAGATACTCGTATTTAAGCAGCTACTCTGTTTTATAATCAAACAGTATATACATTTTTTCTACCAGCCTAATTATTTACAATAAATTTTTGTTAAGAGAATATGTGTCATTCGGCAGAATTAGAACCTGCGACACCGATCAACATAGGGGAAGCCACCAATCAATCTGGCACGTCTTAGACCTCTCGGCCACGAATGACCAACAGTCTAAACACAGTTAAATCAAGCCTATATAACACAATTTTCGATTCATCGTAATAACCATATCTGCACTGAAATGTATCGTAATACCAACAAATGTAAACATGTTACGGAAATTACCGAAAATTAACGAAATGGTCTTTAGACAACCAACAATTTGAAATGATTTGTTTGAACATTATTTTTGATAGATACTCGTATTTAAGTAGATATTCTGTTTTATAATCAAACAGTATATATATTTATTTCTACCGGCCTGATTATGACTCATATTAATAAAGATTTATCGTAAATAATCAGACCGGTAGAAATAAATATATATACTGTTTGATTATAAAAAAAAGAATATCTACTTAAATACGAGTATCGATCGAAAATAACGTTCAAACAAAACATTTAAAATTGTCGGTTGTTTATAACTAATTTCGTTAATCTTCGTTAATTTCCGTAATATATATATATATATATATATATATATATATATATATATATATATATTATATGTGTGTGTGTGTGTGTGTGTGTGTGTGTGTGTGTGTGTGTGTGTGTGTATATGGTTCTACAGAAGGATGCTGCAGATATCGTGAACTAAGCATGCAAAGCAACGATGAGGTGTTGGAAAGAATGGCAACAAAAAGGAAATTAATACTGAGCATCAGCAAGAGACAACTGAAGTTCCTGGGACACGCAATGAGGAAGGAGAACCTGATATTGACTGGCCAGATAGAAGGTTAAAAGAGACAGAGGAAGGCAGTGGATAACATATAAATATAACATATAAATATATATAAGCATACGGTGTAGATAGAAAAATCGAAAGGAGTATCCTGTACATAAAGTTGTAGGATAACACTCTAAAATAGCTCTAAATATATATGTATATAAATACATATAGAACAAATATAAGAAAAAATTAAGGCAGACACGTTATTTCATGGTAAATCGGAAGTGTGGGCCCATTTCATGCGAACCATCATCAGCTTTCGTCTATATTGTACAGAAGATTTTACACGATTTTACACGAATCTTCTGTGCAATAAAGACGAAAGCTGATGATGATTCGTTTGAAATGGGCCCAATTTCCGATTTACCATGAAATAACGTGTCTGCCTTAATTTTTCTTATATATATATATATAGGTCATTCCAGAACTTTGAGTTTTTTTCTGGTGAGATATGTAACAATTTCAAAGAAATACAAGACTAATCTCCTTGAAATTCTGATCCTCAGACTTGAGTCTGTTTATTGTAGAGCTTCAGCCATTTCTCTAAAGACCTCATGGATGGAAGCCATCGAAAGGGAAGGTTTCTAGGACCTTTGACACGAGTCCTTCGTCTTCAAAACCACTGAGATTCTCTTTCAGCTTGGAGAGACACACCAGAAAGACACAGGACGCAAGTTGTGAACTGTACGGAAGGTTATTGAGAGTTTTGATGCCCTATCAATAGATGCATCTACCCTATCAATAGATGCATCTACCCTATCAATAGATGCATCTACCACTAAGAAGGTTCGGTCACAGTATAAGGCCAGCACATTTTCAGCATTTTTCGGGCTATATATTTTAAAATTTCTGTCCCAAACTCTAATCTTTTTTCAAAGTCGGTTCAATGCACTTGAAGCGCCTCAACCAAGGTGTGGGCTGTAGGGAGGGTAATGGACAGTTTTGGATGCCCATCAATAGCTACATCTACCATTAAAAAAGATGTGTCACTGTGTCGGGATAGGAAGTAGGATCCTCTGACTTCATTGCTTTGTTGTAACGCTTCAGCCAATTCTTCAAGACCCATGGAAACCATCCAAACGGAAAGTGTCCGGGACCTTGGACACAGCCTCCATCGTCTTCTTAAAGTATTCAAAACAACTGTCCCTGTGTTTCTTCTTCTTCTTCTTCTTCTTCTTCTTCTTCTTCTTCTTCTTCTTCTTCTATGTGCTCTATCCCTTCAGGACGTAGGCAACCATGGTTCTCCACGTCACCCTATCCCTTGTGGCTCGTAGTATGTTTGCTCCTGTTACTCCTGGCAACCCCCGTTCCGTCATCCACCTGATCAGGCCCTGCAAATATGTTATCCGCTGCCTTCCTCTTTCTCTTTTAACCTTCTATCTGGCCAGTCAGTATCAGGTTCTCCAAGCTCTCCTTCCTCATTGCGTGTCCCAGGAACTTCAGTTGTCTCTTCCTGATGCTCAGTATTAATTTCCTTTTAGTTGCCATTCTTTCCAACACCTCATCGTTGCTTGCATGCTCAGTTCACGATATCTGCAGCATCCTTCTGTAGAACCACATTTCCGCTGCTTCAAATTTTGTCCTCATTTTCGGCTTAGAGAGCAAATAAAATCACAAGGAGCAAGGTCTAGAGTGTACAGTACATTCCCATCTCTGTTAGCAAAAAACTTCCAAATTGTCATAACGTCCCGACAAACATTTTGCAAACTACTCACCTGTGTTTAGTCGGGTGGGTTTAAATAGTCGTTACAACCTGAAATAACAAGATTTACCCGGTCAATTAGACATAGAGGAAATGATATACTAACATGGCTCCTTCCTCTTCACTCATAATCTTACTCAGTAATCCTTTACATTGAATGTTCTTTGGGCTCTGTATTGGTTTAACTATCAGTAAAAAAAAAGAAAACATTCTAAAACAACGCTTTATCTTTCTATCATAAATGATTCAGATTAATATTATTTTATTCCGAGGTTCTTTCATCTTCTTATTGTTATTTCATCACAATAAAGAGTCGACCGTAGTCGGGATCATCGAGTCAGTTTGAACGATCCTTTCCTTAGGTGCATAGCCTGTGCTTAACCAGGGCTACATACAGTTTTGAATTCAGAGATTTCCTTCTCTTAGGCCAGAATCAATCGTAGTCGGGATCATTGAGTCAATGTGAATGGTTCTTTCCTTAGCTGCATAGCCTGTGCTTCACCAGGGCTACATACGGTTTTGAATTCAGAGATTTCCTTCTCTTAGGCCAGAATCAATCGTAGTCGGGATCATTGAGTCAATGTGAATGGTTCTTTCCTTAGCTGCATAGCCCTGTGCTTCACCAGGGCTACATACGGTTTTGAATTCAGAGATTTCCTTCTCTTAGGCCAAGAATCAATCGTGAGTGGGATCATTGAGTCAATGTGAATGGTTCTTTCCTTAGCTGCATAGCCTGTGCTTCACCAGGGCTACATACAGTTTTGAATTCAGAGATTTCCTTCTCTTAGGCCAGAATCAATCAGTCGGGATCATTGAGTCAATGTGAATGGTTCTTTACTTAGCTGCATAGCCTGTGCTTCACCAGGGCTACATACGGTTTTGAATTCAGAGATTTCCTTCTCTTAGGCCAGAATCAATCGTAGTCGGGATCATTGAGTCAATGTGAATGGTTCTTTCCTTAGCTGCATAGCCTGTGCTTCACCAGGGCTACATACGGTTTTGAATTCAGAGATTTCCTTCTCTTAGGCCAGAATCAATCGTAGTCGGGATCATTGAGTCAATGTGAATGGTTCTTTACTTAGCTGCATAGCCTGTACTTCACAAGGGCTACATACGGTTTGAATTCAGAGATTTCCTTCTCTTGAGCCAGAATCCAATCGTAGTCAGGATCATTGAGTCAATGTGAATGGTTCTTTCCTTAGCTGCATAGCCTGTGCTTCACCAGGGCTACATACGGTTTTTTGAATTCAGAGATTTCCTTCTCTTAGGCCAGAATCAATCGTAGTCGGGATCATTGAGTCAATGTGAATGGTTCTTTCCTTAGCTGCATAGCCTGTGCTTCACCAGGGCTACATACGGTTTTGAATTCAGAGATTTCCTTCTCTTAGGCCAGAATCAATCGTAGTCGGGATCATTGAGTCAATGTGAATGGTTCTTTCCTTAGCTGCATAGCCTGTGCTTCACCAGGGCTACATACGGTTTTGAATTCAGAGATTTCCTTCTCTTAGGCCAGAATCAATCGTAGTCGGGATCATTGAGTCAATGTGAATGGTTCTTTCCTTAGCTGCATAGCCTGTGCTTCACCAGGGCTACATACGGTTTTGAATTCAGAGATTTCCTTCTCTTAGGCCAGAATCAATCGTAGTCAGGATCATTGAGTCAATGTGAATGGTTCTTTCCTTAGCTGCATAGCCTGTGCTTCACCAGGGCTACATACGGTTTGAATTCAGAGATTTCCTTCTCTTAGGCCAGAATCAATCGTAGTCGGGATCATTGAGTCAATGTGAATGGTTCTTTACTTAGCTGCATAGCCTGTGCTTCACCAGGGCTACATACGGTTTTGAATTCAGAGATTTCCTTCTCTTAGGCCAGAATCAATGTAGTCGGGATCATTGAGTCAATGTGAATGGTTCTTTCCTTAGCTGCATAGCCTGTGCTTCACCAGGGCTACATACGGTTTGAATTCAGAGATTTCCTTCTCTTAGGCCAGAATCAATCGTAGTCGGGATCATTGAGTCAATGTGAATGGTTCACTTTCCTTAGCTGCATAGCCTGTGCTTCACCAGGGCTACATACGGTTTTGAATTCAAGAGATTTCCTTCTCTTAGGCCAGAATCAATCGTAGTCGGGATCATTGAGTCAATGTGAATGGTTCTTTACTTAGCTGCATAGCCTGTGCTTCACAGGGCTACATACGGTTTTGAATTCAGGAATTTCCTTCTCTTAGGCCAGAATCAATCGTAGTCGCGATCATTGAGTCAATGTGAATGGTTCTTTCCTTAGCTGCATAGCCTGTGCTTCACCAGGGCTACATACGGTTTTGAATTCAGAGATTTCCTTCTCTTAGGCCAGAATCAATCGTAGTCGGGATCATTGAGTCAATGTGAATGGTTCTTTACTTAGCTGCATAGCCTGTGCTTCACCAGGGCTACATACGGTTTTGAATTCAGAGATTTCCTTCTCTTAGGCCAGAATCAATCGTAGTCGGGATCATTGAGTCAATGTGAATGGTTCTTTACTTAGCTGGATAGCCTGTGCTTCACCAGGGCTACATACGGTTTTGAATTCAGAGATTTCCTTCTCTTAGGCCAGAATCAATCGTAGTCGGGATCATTGAGTCAATGTGAATGGTTCTTTACTTAGCTGCATAGCCTGTGCTTCACCAGGGCTACATACGGTTTTGAATTCAGAGATTTCCTTCTCTTAGGCCAGAATCAATCGTAGTCGGGATCATTGAGTCAATGTGAATGGTTCTTTCCTTAGCTGCATAGCCTGTGCTTCACCAGGGCTACATACGGTTTTGAATTCAGAGATTTCCTTCTCTTAGGCCAGAATCAATCGTAGTCGGGATCATTGAGTCAATGTGAATGGTTCTTTACTTAGCTGCATAGCCTGTGCTTCACCAGGGCTACATACGGTTTTGAATTCAGAGATTTCCTTCTCTTAGGCCAGAATCAATCGTAGTCGCGATCATTGTGTCAATGTGAACGATCCTTTCCTTGGTTGCATAGTATGTGCTTCACCAGGACTACATACGGTTTAGAATTCAGAGATTTCCTTCTCTTAGGCCAGAATCAATCGTAGTCGGGATCATTGAGTCAATGTGAACGATCCTTTCCTTGGTTGCATAGTATGTGCTTCACCAGGGCTACATACGGTTTTGAATTCAGAGATTTCATTCTCTTAGGCCAGAATCAATCGTAGTCGCGATCATTGAGTCAATGTGAATGGTTCTTTACTTAGCTGCATAACCTGTGCTTCACCAGGGCTACATACGGTTTTGAATTCAGAGATTTCCTTCTCTTAGGCCAGAATCAATCGTAGTCGCGATCATTGTGTCAATGTGAACGATCCTTTCCTTGGTTGCATAGTATGTGCTTCACCAGGGCTACATACGGTTTTGAATTCAGAGATTTCCTTCTCTTAGGCCAGAATCAATCGTAGTCGGGATCATTGAGTCAATGTGAACGATCCTTTCCTTGGTTGCATAGTATGTGCTTCACCAGGGCTACATACGGTTTTGAATTCAGAGATTTCCTTCTCTTAGGCTAGAATCAATCGTAGTCGCGATCATTGTGTCAATGTGAACGATCCTTTCCTTGGTTGCATAGTATGTGCTTCACCAGGGCTACATACGGTTTTGAATTCAGAGATTTCCTTCTCTTAGGCCAGAATCAATCGTAGTCGCGATCATTGTGTCAATGTGAACGATCCTTTCCTTGGTTGCATAGTATGTGCTTCACCAGGGCTACATACGGTTTTGAATTCAGAGATTTCCTTCTCTTAGGCCAGAATCAATCGTAGTCGCTATCATTGTGTCAATGTGAACGATCCTTTCCTTGGTTGCATAGTATGTGCTTCACCAGGGCTACATACGGTTTTGAATTCAGAGATTTCCTTCTCTTAGGCCAGAATCAATCGTAGTCGCGATCATTGTGTCAATGTGAACGATCCTTTCCTTGGTTGCATAGTATGTGCTTCACCAGGACTACATACGGTTTTGAATTCAGAGATTTCCTTCTCTTAGGCCAGAATCAATCGTAGTCGGGATCATTGAGTCAATGCGAATGGTTCTTTCCTTAGTTGCATAGTATGTGCTTCACCAGGGCTACATACGGTTTTGAATTCAGAGATTTCCTTCTCTTAGGCCAGAATCAATCGTAGTCGGGATCATTGAGTCAATGTGAATGGTTCTTTACTTAGCTGCATAACCTGTGCTTCACCAGGGCTACATACGGTTTTGAATTCAGAGATTTCCTTCTCTTAGGCCAGAATCAATCGTAGTCGGGATCATTGAGTCAATGTGAATGGTTCTTTACTTAGCTGCATAGCCTGTGCTTCACCAGGGCTACATACGGTTTTGAATTCAGAGATTTCCTTCTCTTAGGCCAGAATCAATCGTAGTCGCTATCATTGTGTCAATGTGAACGATCCTTTCCTTGGTTGCATACTATGTGCTTCACCAGGGCTACATACGGTTTTGAATTCAGAGATTTCCTTCTCTTAGGCCAGAATCAATCGTAGTCGGGATCATTGAGTCAATGTGAACGATCCTTTCCTTGGTTGCATAGTATGTGCTTCACCAGGGCTACATACGGTTTTGAATTCAGAGATTTCCTTCTCTTAGGCCAGAATCAATCGTAGTCGGGATCATTGAGTCAATGTGAACGATCCTTTCCTTGGTTGCATAGTATGTGCTTCACCAGGGCTACATACGGTTTTGAATTCAGAGATTTCCTTCTCTTAGGCCAGAATAAATCGTAGTCGGGATCATTGAGTCAATGCGAATGGTTCTTTCCTTAGCTGCAGAGTATGTGCTTCACCAGGGCTACATACGGTTTTGAATTCAGAGATTTCCTTCTCTTAGGCCAGAATCAATCGTAGTCGCTATCATTGTGTCAATGTGAACGATCCTTTCCTTGGTTGCATAGTATGTGCTTCACCAGGGCTACATACGGTTTTGAATTCAGAGATTTCCTTCTCTTAGGCCAGAATCAATCGTAGTCGCGATCATTGAGTCAATGTGAACGATCCTTTCCTTGGTTGCATAGTATGTGCTTCACCAGGGCTACATACGGTTTTGAATTCAGAGATTTCCTTCTCTTAGGCCAGAATCAATCGTAGTCGGGATCATTGAGTCAATGCGAATGGTTCTTTCCTTAGCTGCAGAGTATGTGCTTCACCAGGGCTACATACGGTTTTGAATTCAGAGATTTCCTTCTCTTAGGCCAGAATCAATCGTAGTCGCGATCATTGTGTCAATGTGAACGATCCTTTCCTTGGTTGCATAGTATGTGCTTCACCAGGGCTACATACGGTTTTGAATTCAGAGATTTCCTTCTCTTAGGCCAGAATCAATCGTAGTCGCGATCATTGTGTCAATGTGAACGATCCTTTCCTTGGTTGCATAGTATGTGCTTCACCAGGGCTACATACGGTTTTGAATTCAGAGATTTCCTTCTCTTAGGCCAGAATCAATCGTAGTCGGGATCATTGAGTCAATGTGAACGATCCTTTCCTTGATTGCATAGTATGTGCTTCACCAGGGCTACATACGGTTTTGAATTCAGAGATTTCCTTCTCTTAGGCCAGAATCAATCGTAGTCGCGATCATTGTGTCAATGTGAACGATCCTTTCCTTGGTTGCATAGTATGTGCTTCACCAGGGCTACATACGGTTTTGAATTCAGAGATTTCCTTCTCTTAGGCCAGAATCAATCGTAGTCGGGATCATTGAGTCAATGTGAACGATCCTTTCCTTGGTTGCATAGTATGTGCTTCACAAGGGCTACATACGGTTTTGAATTCAGAGATTTCCTTCTCTTAGGCCAGAATCAATCGTAGTCGCGATCATTGTGTCAATGTGAACGATCCTTTCCTTGGTTGCATAGTATGTGCTTCACCAGGGCTACATACGGTTTTGAATTCAGAGATTTCCTTCTCTTAGGCCAGAATCAATCGTAGTCGGGATCATTGAGTTAATGTGAATGGTTCTTTACTTAGCTGCATAACCTGTGCTTCACCAGGGCTACATACGGTTTTGAATTCAGAGATTTCCTTCTCTTAGGCCAGAATCAATCGTAGTCGGGATCATTGAGTCAATGTGAATGGTTCTTTACTTAGCTGCATAGCCTGTGCTTCACCAGGGCTACATACGGTTTTGAATTCAGAGATTTCCTTCTCTTAGGCCAGAATCAATCGTAGTCGCGATCATTGTGTCAATGTGAACGATCCTTTCCTTGGTTGCATAGTATGTGCTTCACCAGGGCTACATACGGTTTTGAATTCAGAGATTTCCTTCTCTTAGGCCAGAATCAATCGTAGTCGGGATCATTGAGTCAATGTGAACGATCCTTTCCTTGGTTGCATAGTATGTGCTTCACCAGGGCTACATACGGTTTTGAATTCAGAGATTTCCTTCTCTTAGGCCAGAATCAATCGTAGTCGCGATCATTGTGTCAATGTGAACGATCCTTTCCTTGGTTGCATAGTATGTGCTTCACCAGGGCTACATACGGTTTTGAATTCAGAGATTTCCTTCTCTTAGGCCAGAATCAATCGTAGTCGGGATCATTGAGTCAATGTGAACGATCCTTTCCTTGGTTGCATAGTATGTGCTTCACCAGGGCTACATACGGTTTTGAATTCAGAGATTTCCTTCTCTTAGGCCAGAATCAATCGTAGTCGCGATCATTGTGTCAATGTGAACGATCCTTTCCTTGGTTGCATAGTATGTGCTTCACCAGGGCTACATACGGTTTTGAATTCAGAGATTTCCTTCTCTTAGGCCAGAATCAATCGTAGTCGGGATCATTGAGTCAATGTGAATGGTTCTTTCCTTAGCTGCATAGCCTGTGCTTCACCAGGGCTACATACGGTTTTGAATTCAGAGATTTCCTTCTCTTAGGCCAGAATCAATCGTAGTCGGGATCATTGAGTCAATGTGAATGGTTCTTTACTTAGCTGCATAGCCTGTGCTTCACCAGGGCTACATACGGTTTTGAATTCAGAGATTTCCTTCTCTTAGGCCAGAATCAATCGTAGTCGCGATCATTGTGTCAATGTGAACGATCCTTTCCTTGGTTGCATAGTATGTGCTTCACCAGGGCTACATACGGTTTTGAATTCAGAGATTTCCTTCTCTTAGGCCAGAATCAATCGTAGTCGGGATCATCGAGTCAATTCGAATGATCTGTTCCTTAGCTGCATAGTATGTTTTCACCAGAGTGACATATATTTGAATTCAGATTTTTTTCTTCACCTTGAGCGGTTGCCACCCAAGAACCCAATGGCTATTAGTACGTAAGTGAATGTAAAGAACTCGATTAGAATTCATACTCCTGTCTCTCAATCTTTTATCACTACACACTGGGAATTTATTGTAAATTATGTTACGAGTTTTAATCCATCTTATCTTTCGAGGTACGGCGTCTATACACTCTTCATCGGAGGAATTATTCCCTCCCCTGTCACTGATATATTGTGGTGGGACCAAGCAAGCGACGAACCGGATGTTTGCCTTCAGAAATCCAGAAAGCAAATGATCAAAACTGGTTTTTGCGCATCTGGGCTCCACGCAGAAGTTCTGGTGGTAAACCAAAAATAAATAAATAGCAAATTCCTTTTTCGGGTCTGTAGCGGAACTGTGGATCCTGATTGGTCATCAAATCGCAAAATTCAAAATACGTCAGAGAAACGGTTTTTCCACAGCTAAAGAAAAAATCATTCTGTGAGCCACACCACGTGACTGGATTGAATGTTTAAGAATGGTCACTAACCGATCACGGTCAGTTCAGAGGTGGCGTTTTGCTGAAACAAATCAAAGATGTAACTCTCAACTTCAAGTGAGCCAGACATTGCCCTCTCTCTCTCTCTCTCTCTCTATCTATCTATCTATCTATCTATCTATCTCAACAATTACTGCTACAAACATTGAACACGAACTCTACTCATAACTTCTTACTAAGATTTATAATTGAACATTAATTTCTACAACTGTTTTTATTCTTTTCTCTTAATAAATTTCTATTTTAACATTCAAAATGTATATTTTATTATTCCACTCTTCTACACTAATCCACACATACCAACTACCGACAACCAACCTTCTGATGAAAATCCTTCTGATGAATATTATTCTTCATAAAACTTGTAAGCTGTAGGAAGTTAGGTTAAGTCTAACACAAGGCCGAACAAAAGAAACATTAACCAACTCCCTACACTTCAATACAAACATTGTTAGAACAAAGAAAAGAAAACAATCCCAGTTCTTATTGCCCGATATACGATGAGAGATAAATTTAATCATTTTGAAACCATCTTGTTACCTTTCACCTCGTTAGAAAGGGGCGTTACACTCATGACCATCATCATCACTTTGCTTGCTACTTTTATATACACTTGTAACAACGCACTGGGTCGGTAACTCTTCGATGGAAACAGGAAATAAGACCAAAATGTAAAGAACTTCCGATTCGTCTTGTTTTTATTTCAATTCAAAATAAAGAATCAGAATAACATCCACATAATTGTTGTTTTTATAACAAATTTTCGGCCGATGAGTTCTTCAGCCTTCCTCGGGTATCTGTTACATTTGATAATCCTTGAATGTAGATCAATATATATATATATATATATATATATATATATTGGTATGGATATGAAAAATATATGTGTGCGTGTATGCTTAAGTATATATATATATATATATATATATATATATATATATATATATATATATATATATATAAATACAAATATAAATATATATATATTATTAATTATACTTTAGAACATGTACAAACTAAAACAAAATTGTTCATTTTGTTTCGACATTGTTCTTTCAATGTCGAAAGAAAACGTACAATTTTGTAATAGATTGTAGTTTGTACATGTTTTAATAATAAATATTCATTGCTCTATTTTATATTAAGCAGTTTTAAATTAATCTGTTGAACATTGCAATTGTTTTCTTCGTTTCCTATTCATTTGTGTGTGTATATATATATATATATATATATATATATATATATATATATATATTAAGATTCCGCTAGCTTAACCCTATAATAGCCAATATTCCTCCAGCCATTTCTTTACTAGAACAAGCCATGTTCCTCATTCTTTGTTTAAACGTGGTTGAGAATGCATGTCTTAAACTGACATGTTAGAAATGGCCATTTCCTTTCTTAATTTTACCTGAATTTACAGATATATATATATATATATATATATATATATATATATATATATATATATTAAAAAAGGATTAATTCAAAGATGTTGAATGGCCATTTCGATATGACGATCCCCACGGGGAGCGACACATCACCTCAGCAACAGAAAAAAACCTTTCAGAAACTGGAGAAAAATTAGTCTACTTTTCCTTTTTAAATAGATTGCAAAGAAATTAAAAAATAAATAATAATAAAATAAAATAAAATAAAATAAAAATAAAGGGAAAGAAAAAGAAAAGGAAAAAGAAAAAGAAAAGGATAGAATAAAATCAAATAAATAAGAAAAGAAAAAAATTGACATCGTCTGGGTTTGCAAAAAAAAGGGGAGAATGTAACTAAAAATTAACAGACCCCGTGTTGAATCATTTAAAGCAACACGGAAAAAAGTTGGTAAGAGAGATAAAAGAAGGAAGGGAGGGAAAAAGAAAGAAACTAAAGAAAAAAATTTTTTTAAAATATTACAGACGCTGGACAAATTCAAAAATCTAATTTCCCCAAAACGTTGAAGTATTAAAAAAAAAAAAAAAAAAAAAAAAAAAAAACCTTTACTTAAAAAGGCATAAATTATTGATAAAAGGGAATAAAAAGATATAGGATTTGAAATAAAATTATTTTTTTAAAAGAATTAGGTCATTTGAAATTAAACTAAATAAAGACAATACTAGGTAAAAAAAAAAAAAAAAAAAAAAAAAAAAAAAAAAAAAAAAATTACAATTATTATATATACATATCAATAGAAGTACACACACATATATATATATATATCGGGATGATGGACTGATATGTATTCCCAATTCCAATGGGCCTTACACTAATAGAATACATAAGAAAATTATCAGAGCCCTAAATTTTCTTGGTTTTAAGGTTGAGGTTACTTCCAATCTCAAAATTGTAAACTATCTAGATATCACCCTTAACTTAAAGAATGGTTCCTACCAACCCTTCCTCAAAGAAAATAGTTCCCCCACCTATATAAATAGTTTATCCAACCACCCTAAGAATATTATAAGACAAATACCCAAAATAGTAAATAATAGGGTTAACCAATTATCTTCCAATATAAAAATTTTCAACGCAAGCAAAGAAATTTACGATAAGGCCCTTCAGAAAAGCGGTTTTGTTAATAAGTTAAAGTATGATAAGCCTGCTATAAACCCTGAATCTTCTAAAACTAAAAACACCCGAAAATGTAGAAAAAGGAAGATAATTTGGTTTAACCCTCCTTATTGTAAGCTAACTAATATAAATATTGGTAGGTATTTTCTCAAATTAATTGATAAACATTTTAATAATAATAACAATCCCTTAAATAAAATTTTTAATAGATTCACCCTAAAAATTAGTTATTCTTGCACCTCTAATATAGATAATATAATTAATTCCCACAATAAACAAGTTTTAACGAACCTAAATAATACGGAAGCTAAATCCGGAATTGTCGACAAATGCAATTGTCATTCTGTGGATGCCTGCCCGGTGCAAGGCAAATGTAAATCCACTCATGTAATTTATGAAGCCCGCATTTCTCCATCTAATAACAAGGACAGTTACCGGAGCTATATTGGCATGTCCGCGGGCTCTTTCAAACAGAGGCTTTATAATCACAAGTACTCGTTTTCGAACCCTAAACAGAGATTCCAGACGGCACTGTCACGTAGGTTCTGGGAAATGAAGGAGGAGGGGCAGGACCCCATAATCAGCTGGAAATTAATAGGCTCAGCTTGTACTCCTAAAAGTTTTCGTGATAGGTGTCGTCTGTGTTTATTGGAGAAGATTCTGATTTTGAAGTATCCTCATCAGGACTTACTTTTGAACTTTAGAAGGGAATTTATAAACAAGTGCCGCCATAGGGCGGATTTTAAAATTTAACTTCTAATTTTTAATTTTTAAATTCTATATTTTTCTATAATTTTTTATTATTTTAAAAAAATTTTTTAATTTTAATTTTAATTTTTTTTTTTTTTTTTTTTTTTTTTTTTTTTTTTTATGTGTATGTTTGTGTGTGGATGTGCATATTTGTATATATGTATTTATGTATGTGGGCTATATGTTATTTTGGAAAAAAAAAAAAAAAAAAAAAAAAAAAAAAAAAAAATTTTTTTAGCTATGTAAATGCTCCTTTTCATAATATTCATTAATATGTATGTGTGAGTGCATAAAGAATATATATATATATATATATATATATATATATATATATATATATATGTGTATGTGTGTGTGTGTGCGTGTGTGTGTATATGTGTGCATGTATGTGTACACATGTATATTATGTCTATGTGTGTGCGTGTGTGTGTATATGTGTGCATGTGTGTGTACACATGTATATTATGTCTATATGAATTTTTTGTATATAGGTGTGTACACACACATACATGTGTATATATGTGTGTATGCGCATGTATATGTATATTAGTGTGTAATAAATTGAATGTATGTGTGTGTATGTGTATG
>JBBBDQ010001471.1:1980000-2092500 GCA_037127315.1 Ascarosepion bandense
GCATCTGACTCCATCTCCCAATTACAGATCTTTACAAGAGTCACTTCAGATCGAAAATAATGTATTGTTGGTCATCTGTGTTATGGTGTTGGCCAATCCTGTCTTGGAAGCTTCGACGGAGTTCAAAATGTTTACAAACCCTTGTAGGCAATTAAACATCTCTCACCCTTTGACTCCAATCCCATAGTCAGAAGATCAAATGCAGTTGCCGAAGGATCGAACTGGTCTCGCCGCTAACGGACCAACACTCTCCCTACCCGATATACCGCAGTGCCTCAATCATCTAAAATCTTCTCCTTTTCGCTGCTTTTTGAACTCCCCCAATAAGCTGCATTCATTTAAATAGTCGAATGATTCCGAGCTGCTTAGCCATCACTTCAACCGGAAATCAACTTTAACTTATTGCCAGAATTCCGTCTGGCTATTTTCATAGTTTCGAGATTGCTTGTTTCATTGCTGCGAACTGCCAGAATTTACAGTTTCGCTAAACTCATAGTCAGGAGATTGCTAGTTTTATTATTTCAAAAGATACATTGAGAGAAGACACGTTGAAAAAGGTTGAGAAATATTTTATTAGAATATAGTAGAGAGAATAAGGTACTTACTGCTGTGATATAATGCACCTTCCACTTTTCAAGCATGCTTTGCATCGTATATATAAGATCTACTTGATGTCTTGGGAGAGACTGGTTCCGAATAAACGCATTGAGAGAAAACCTATTGAAAAAGGTTGAGAAATATTGAATAAGAATATATAAGGGAGAATCAGGTACTTACTGGTGTGATATAATGAACCTATTAGTGACTCAGTCTCTCACATATATCAAGTCGATCTCATATATACGATCTATTGCTAATGTTTGAAAAATGGTAAGTTCAGAAGCAGTTGTATATATATATATATTAATACAGGTTTCGTTGAATAATACAGACAAATTTTGTCTATTTATTTTGTGTAGGATCCTTTCGTATAGTCTGATAAGCTTGAAGTGCTATCGTTAAAAGACGACAAGAAATCACAGTAATAGTTGTTTTTTTTTTAATCAGGTTTTTTATCATTTTTAACACAATAACATCCACCATCAGCAAATAAATGCCTAGCGGAGTTTTATGTCAACACAAAGTAAAATCGTCGCTGATGGTGGATGTTATTGTGTTACCCTCTTAATAACCTCTCTGAAGATGGCTCATGTGAGCCGAAAGCTTTGAGATTACTTAATAAAAAATTATCCAAATGTTGGAGAATTTTTGTCTTTATTTTCAACTGAAATTAAAGCCAAAATACGACGTTTAGAACGGCTCATGATTAAACATTCATTCATTGTCTCTTATATTTAACAGAATATGTTTAGAAAATTATTTGCTGCCTCGATGCACTATATATATATATTAATATAGATAGGTGTGAGTTTGAATATATCAGCTCTATCACTAATATTGAGGGCTTTCAAATAAGTACCACGCATATACAGTATGTAAACAATATAATATATATAACAAATTGCATATATATATATATATTGATATTTATAATTATATACATACACTTTTCACACACACACACACACACACACACACACACACACACACACACACACATATATATATATATATATATATATATATATATATATATATATCAACATGCGGTGTAGATATAGAAGAATCCAAAGGAGTATCCTGTACATACAGTGTTAGGACAACTCTCTAAGAGAGCTCTAAATATATATGTATATAAATACAAAAAGAGCAAATATAAGGAAAATTAATGCAGACACGTTATTTACTGGTAAATCGGAGGTATGGGCCTATTTCAGGTGAACCATCATCAGCTTTCGTCTTTATTGTACAGAAGATTTTACACGGTTTTACACAAATCTTCTGTACAATGTACTTCCGATTTACAATGAAATAACGTGTCTGCCTTAATTTTTCTTATATATATATATATATATTGTTTTTCTTTAATCCGAAGTGGAAGAGTAGGAAGGTAAATTCCAAGAACCTGATCCTAATCAATATTAAAAATTTTAACATTAAAAAGTGATGCAGGCAGAAAGCTCAATGTATTAAGAATACAGAGCCAATATAAATTAGAGAAAATTTTCAAGATTCAAAGGTGTCGGATGTACATTTCGACATAGGATCTCTGACGTGACATAGAATCTCTATTAGAGATCATATGTCGAAATGTACATCCGACACCTTTGAATTTTGAAAATTTTCTCTAATTTATATATATATATGGCCGTATCTGACTACCGGACACACCGGGCACGGGTCCGGGCCGATCTGTGCAATCATAGTGAAAATCCGGGCAAGGAAAAATGTCTTCATGAGAAATCAAACTAAAGAAAGAAAGAAAGAAAGAAAGAAAGAAAGAAAGAAAGAAAAAAAAACCAAGACAACATCCGAATGAACTCAGTAAAAATCTGTTTGTTTATTTATTAACTTTGAGAGAAAAGACTGGTTATACTCAGAAAGTCCGAACCCGATTTCCCAAAGGGACAGCAAGGCAAAGATTTTTCGCCTTCTTTTTGTGGCTACCCTTTTGATTTTTGCCGCACCACGTCCACTTACTTGCCTGGTCGAAGGGAAGACGCAAGAAATCATTTTAATCTTCAAGATTAAAATGATTTCTAATCCTTCCGAGGATGTGCGTTGTGGTACAGTTGATATTGGCTCGGAACGAGAAACCGGGGAGCCGAGTTCGAATTCCAGTTGAAATCATTGTATTCATTTACGCGCAAATACCCTTGGGAAAGGTATTAATCCGTCTCTTCCTTCCAGTTATGGGTTAAATAGCAGGACAGATTGGGTTCTATAGCTTTGGTCGCAGAAAGCAATGGCAACCTACTGCGGGATAATCTTCTGTCCAGTCAGTCATGTCTTTTTCGAGACATGATCGCCCAAGCGTGTATCACGTATGGCACTTAACTGACTGAATCCTTCCGAATCGGGAGGCTTAGAAATCTGGCGCTTCTGTCTGTAGCCCCAGTCGTCATGTCTTGGCAAACAATCTGAATGGGTCATCCAGTCCTTATGCTTCTCCCATCGCAAAAGCCACTAAAAATCTTCAGAATTTGCAAAGAAGGACACCTTTTCCATAACTTGTGTTTGTTGCAAAGAATTTTGGTAAGTACTAAATTTGTTTAGTTCTAAATTTATTCATACAGAAACAGAAACTATTCGTACAATTCGCAAAAATTTTAACTCATAGCTTATAATTTAAATTGAAACTTGACTCAAAACGGAAGAATTATTTAACGATAAATTTGAAAAAATTCAACAATTAAAAAAATTTAAAAATACTACAAATATTTTCATATTTTACCCATGGGTAAAAATGAAATTGAGAAATATATGTACGATAAACTAAAAATATATTTCTTTTTTATACCAAAATTCCATCGCCTTTAAATCCCTACTTATTCTATTTTAAAAATTAAAACTGACATTTTCTTTCAAAAGTATTTTTTTCAAAATTGACTAGGTGTTAAAGTTTCCTATCCGATATTCTATTTATCTGTAATTGGGAGATGGAGTCAGGTGCTTCCTGGATCGGTGTAAGAAGCCAAACATTTTGCAGCACCTTCCAACGATAAAGCTTATATATATATATATATATATATATATATATATATATATATATATATATATATGCATTGTAATTTTTTTTATTACAATGGTTTATAAAAGCTTAATATCACTATTTCAAAATTGACTAGGTGTTAAAGTTTCCTATCCGATATTCTATTTATTACAGGTTTTTGAACTAGAGAAGGTGTCAGTAAAAAAAAAAAAAATGAAATAAAGATATATCAAGGAAAAAGTTGTCTGTAAAAATCGATAAAAATAACTTAAGAAAAGTACTAAAACAAATAGTATAATTGTTTTCATAGAATTGAATAGTTTAAGATGCAAATCCGGAAATTATTTCTTACGCAATAAAAATAATAGCTATTAATTTGAAAATCGACATGTTTTCACTATAAACTTTCTAGCTAAACAATTTTTAAAACAAATATTTTTTAAAGGATATTTTTTTCAATTATTCTTCTTGCTAAATCACTAAAATTAAGATTCAAATAGATTTTAGGAGTTTTCAAAAGTTTAAATCTTATAGGTGTTTAAAAAATTGCAAAAGCGTGTGAATATCTAAATCTTAAATTTGTTTTCATGCTGTTTCGATTTTTTTTTTGTTTTTTTTTGTTACACTGTCGAAAACTTTTGAAGTATTTATTGTTTGTTTATACAAATGAAATAATTATATTTTCTCATTTGAATATTTTCGTAAGTTGTATTAACATCTACTTTCTGCAGAAAAAATATTTTCCATGTTTATTTTGCAACTGCTTTTTGCTAAGCATATCGATTTCTTCGAAAGGTGAAAATTAAAATGAAAGTTTCGCAATACCGTGAAAAATCGTAATCACCATTACATAAATAACTTGAATTAAATCTATAACTAGTTTTATCGTCATCTGATTCTTTTTTTAAGTATTTTAAGTAATGTATGTTTAATGACCGGATGTGTGTTGTGGCGCAGATATCGGCTCGGAACGAGAAATCGGGGAACCGAGTTCGAATTCCAATTGAATTCCTTGCATTCACTTACGCGCAAATACCCTTGGGAAAGGTATTAATCCGTCTCTTCCCTCCAGTTATGGGTTAAATAATAGGACAGATTGGTCTCTATAGCCTTGGTCGGCAACCAGTCTACCGCAGAAAGCAATGGCAACCTACTGCGGGATAATCTTATGCCCAGTCAGTCATGTCTCTTTCGAGACATGATCGCCCAAAGCGTGTATCACGTATGGCACTTAACTGACTGATGTTTAATAATCATTAACTGATGAAGACGTCACTCTTTTATGTTATATCTCTAGAACCACTCACCGAAATTTGATTCTTAATTCAGATTTGCCAATAAAAATAAATTAAATATTACTTATTTTATTAAAAAGTTATATTGTCGATCTTATAATTTCCGAAGAGCTCTATGTCAGCAATTTTTAACATTCCTAATTGTGCAGTCTTATTTATGAATTTCAGAGTTAATGAATAGGGTTGAATTCTATATTTACATTAATGGAAACTTGAGTTTTCATGTAGGTTCAGAAACATTGAAATTAAGTATTTATCTTTAATTTACTAATTCTAAAATTTGATAAACATTTGCTATCAATTGTATTTTCTTTGTTACAGTTTACTTACTCATTGTAAAAATGTCCCCAAACAGACTCTATCGAGAAGAAATCATTTGTCTCGTGTGCAACAGAAAAGTACAGAAAGACAATAAGCGAGACCATGATAAACGGTTTTATAAGAGTTGATGTCAAGGAAAAAGTCCCCTTCAAAGGCCTTGCCCATTCAGGTTCTTGCAACATAGATCATTCTTTTGCGAAAAATTAAAAAAACAATTGAGAAATTTGATGTCAGAGAAACCAAAATTGAACCAGAGAAAGGACAAAAAATCGAATATCAAACGGAGATCGAAAATCAAATCGAGATCAACTCAAACGTTGTTAAAGAGGAAGGCGATAAAATTAAAGTTGCTTAGACTGAAACTGACTGTAGTTCAAAGAGAACTAATCTTAGTCAGTCAGTTAAGTGCCATACGTGATAC
This sequence comes from Ascarosepion bandense, assembly GCA_037127315.1. Taxonomy (NCBI): domain Eukaryota; kingdom Metazoa; phylum Mollusca; class Cephalopoda; order Sepiida; family Sepiidae; genus Ascarosepion; species Ascarosepion bandense. The sequence continues at coordinate 1,985,630 of JBBBDQ010001471.1, forward strand.
ACGCTTGGGCGATCATGTCCCGAAAAAGACATGACTGACTGGGCAAGAAGATTAACCCGCAGTAGGTTGACATTGCTTTCTGCGGTAGACTGGTTGCCGACCAAGGCTATAGAACCCACTTTGTCCTGTTATTTAACCCATAACTGGAGGGAAGAGACGGATTAATACCTTTCCAAAGGGTATTTGCGCATTAGAGAAAGCAATGAATTCAGTTGGAATTCGAACTCGGCTACCCGATTTCTCGTTCCGAGCCGATATCCACTGCGCCACAACACACATCCGCTAATCTTAGTACACTTTCTATAAAAGTCCCCAAACAGCCAATACTTAATCCTATCCTGTTTCGAAAGCTGTATCCATGGATTAAATATTCAGAAATTGACGACCAAATAACTTGTTTTCCCTGTAGCGAGTTTGGTAAGAGTGACAATGTCAGATTTATTTTTACAAAATGGGCTCATACCGAATATTTGTCTAGCCATTCAAAATCAAAATATCATGTGGATTGCATGGCAAAGTGGCTCAACTATAATCACATGGCAAAACAGGGAAACTCGTTTCTTAGCTTAATTGATTCTAAATGTGTGAAAGAAAAAAATTGAAAAACGTAATTTTTTGAAAGTAATTATCAAAACTCTCGTATTTTGTATCCAACGGAATATTGCAGTTCGTGGATGTAATGAGAATCGCAAAAGTTTAGGTGAAATTAGTAACATTAATAGAGGAAACTTTTTGGAATTAATTAGTTTCAAATGTAGGAGCGACAGTAATTTTAAAGTGGCGGTTGAAAAGATTATTCATTCAGCAACGACATCAGTTGTCACCTGATATACAGAATGAACTCATTGATCTCTTTGCTGGGAGAGTTTTTTTTTTTATCGTGTTACTGAACAAGTGAAAAAGGCAAAATTTTTCGGACTGATTGCAGATGAAACAAGTGATATTTCCAATCGAGAGCAAGTATCTGTTTGTTTAAGATTTATGTTGAATGGAATCGTGGCTGAAAGATCTTTTGGGTTTTATAATACGATTTCTACGACAGGAGAAGCTTTAACAAATATGCTTTGTGATGTCTTGGCGAAGCAGGGCTTTGGTTTTAACAAACTTATAAGTTTAGGATTTGATGGAGCATCTGCTATGAAAAGCGAAGTAAAGGGAGTTGCAGGTTTAAAGAAAGAAAAATCCCACAATGCAATTTTCGTTCACTGCATTGCACATCGTCTTAATCTGGCTCTTCAAAAAACTTTTAAATTGATTCTAGCATTAGGGAATTGTATAGGTATTATAGATACGGTGTATAATTTTATTGAAAGGTCTACTAAACGCCACGGAGAATTTATAGCCATGCAAAAAGAAGACAACTTGTTCCCAACAACATTAAAAAGGATGTGTGACACACGTTGGTCCTCACGATACACATCAGTAAGTACTGTTAAAAAAACTCTCCTATCTATCATTAAACTACTTATTCACTATGACTCAAGAAATGAGAATACAGATGCCAAAGCTCTCCGAAATGGTCTACTTGTGGGCAGTTTGGATTTTCAATATTTATTTTGTTTGCTTTTACTTGAAAAGATTCTTGCTCTAGTTGATACATTGTCGAAGTACCTACAGTCAAAAAATATCGATCTTGGATCTGCACGAAATACAACGTTTTCGGTGATCAAAAACTTTCAAAATATGCAAGATTTTCAATCATTTGAAATTCTGTTTGACCATTGCCTTGAAAAAAGTAATGAAATTTTTAAAAAAACCTACTCGCTGACATGAATTGTGATTTTAAATTGCATGATGCATCCCTTCCACGCCGTAAAACAACTAGCATCGGTCTTCAAGATTATGATGTAGTATCATTAACTACAAGAACTTATGCTTCTGTAAAGGAATATTATTTCAAAGACATATACTCTGTAGCTATAGAGAAGATTATTTCAGAGATGAATTATAGATTTGAAAGTAAAATTCAAGACACTTTAGTTGCTTTGCAGCATACTATTACCCTTAATACTGAAAATGAAAGTGCAGTTGAATTAGTTTTTTTTTTATCATATCACCCCGAGCAAGGCGGTAACGCCACTGATGTGCAGGGGGCTACGTAAGAGTGAAAAGATTGGAAATGAGAAAGCCGAAAACCACATCCTAAACAGGGAACAAGGGATGAGCCTCTACACCTGTACAATAGACGTGGCTGGAGTGTCAAACCGGGCGATAGTTTAGTCTATCTACTCCAACTGAAAAAAAGAAAAAAGAAAGGAGTGAAAAGATTGGAAAGAGAAAACCGGAGACCACATCCTAAACAGGGAACAAGGGATGAGCCTCTACACCTGTACAATAGACGTGGGTGAAGTGTCAAACCGGGCGATAGTTTAGTCTATCTAGTCCAATTCTAGTTTCGAATGTTTATGATCTAGCTGAAGATATTTTGAGGACAGAACGTAAGACCATCACAAATATGGAATTTTTGGATGAAGAAGAGCTCTCAAATTTCACTGAAACTCTTAAATGGCTTCATAAGCATGATCTCTTCAACTTTTCTCCAAATTATGGAAAAATTGTCGGCATTTTTTCGACAATTCCTGTGACAACATCTTCTGCAGAGAGCAGTTTTAGCAGCAGACGGCAAATCCTCACGTATTTGCGACCCACGATGACAGAGGAAAGACATTCAAACTGGGACATAATCCACTGCAATCAAGATATTTCGAATGAAGTATTAGAAAATGATTTACAAATTATTACAGATTGTTTTGCTAAACGTTGTGCAAGGGAAAAATATCTCATTGTTTAATCATTGGATTTGAAAACATTTCATTTTAGGATGAAAGGAGTATCAGTCAGTCAGTTAAGTGCCATACGTGAAACACGCTTGGGCGATCATGTCTCGAAAGAGACATGACTAACTGGGCAGAAGATTATCCCGCAGTAGGTTGCCATTGCTTTCTACGGTAGACTGGTTGCCGACCAAGGCTATAGAACCCAATCTGTTCTGTTATTTAACCCATAACTGGAAGGAAGAGACAGATTAATACTTTTCCCAAGGTTATTTGCGCGTAAGTGAATGCAATGAATTCACCTGGAAAGGAGTATACAATTTGTATAGTATACATTTCATATTTACACAGTAGTTCAGAATAAATTGGGTCTGGGTGGTGTAATATGTTATAGTCCAAAATTCAACAAAATAAGCAGCAAGGATTACATTTCACAGTAAACTATTCCATTGTTGCCAGAATAAAAAGAACATTCTGCTATTTATCCTACTGCTATTTACTTTATAGCGGGTGTATCTTCTCTTATTTATTCTTTTCTAGTAGTTGTAGGATTCCGTTCTAGCGAAGGGTAGTAGTATACCGTAGCAGGTTAACGGAATTTGGCCTTGTTGGAAGATAGCCCACTATAATTCATAAAATGGTTATAAAATCAAGAAAGGCAATTTTTACTATAAAATAACATTTATATATATATATATTTCAATTAATGTTTTACAAATAAAGTAATACTTGAAATAAAAGTCCAACGGAGGTTAGAGAGTTCATAACAAATAATAATGAGCTGAAAGAGATAAAGGCTTGGGAATGTGGAAGCGTCTTGTAGTTAAAGAATGTTTATTTAGGAGTTGCCACTTCTAAGGTCAGTCGGTCAGCAAGTTGGTTTGAGGAATGTCTTTGAAGAGGACAGTTAGTACTTATGAGGAATGTCTTTGAAAAGGTCGATAAGTATTTTTGAGACAGGGAAGGAAAGAGGTCAGCATAGTAGTTGCTCGACTTAAGTCAAGGGAGAAACTGATAACTCTAGCCTAAGATTCCTTCTGTCTGACGTATCTTTTGTGTCTCCGCTTTTTATATCTGCTTTTTGGATCAAAACGCTGGTCGTTTCGAATTTCATCCTTGTATTTGATTCTGGGCTTCTCATTGGCTGGTAAATAAAATTCGCGAAGGCTCGCGAAATGGTAATTTGATATTTGATTAATTTTTAGTTTTCAACCGGAACATCTGCGCGAATTCACTTGCGCGGAGGTGATTTTTATTCATTAGCTTTCTGGTCGGCATAGAGGTCAACATCCGGTTTGCTCGCTTTTGCTCGGTCGGTATCACTACAATTTTCATGGAGAAATTGGGTTCTTGAATATCTTGGGGCCCAATAAAAAAATATGGTTCGAATCATTAATAAAAGAAATAAATTTACGTTATTCCGGCTTCTTCGCGTAAATTGTTAAAAAAAAAAGCATTCGAATTTTTTCTCCTGATTAGAAACGTTAAGCTTCTACATGCATAGAAGCAGATTGATAGGTTTAAATTAAGTATTTTTTATTTTATTTCGTTTTTTTTTTTTTTTCTTATTAAGTAAAAATATTTTGGAGTGTTTACTGATTACTTTTAAGTTTATTAATTTACATTCAAAAACAATTTGGATTTCTAGTTACTTCCTACATGAAATTAATAAAACATTTCCATTGGGAAAAATACCATGATGCTTTTTACGTTGAATTATTTTTTTTTCTTAAAGTAAATGTAAAATGTATATATGTTTCTATTTGTATTTTATATAAATGATTTCTAATGATTAAGTTTTTCTTTGTTGCGTTTTGTTGTTTTATTTTCGTATGTTTTAAATGTGTATTTACTTTGTTCTTCGATTCATAAGTTCTTTCTTGCAAACGTATTTTGTTTGTTCTCCAATTTTGATATTCATGTGTATGATTTTCAATATAACGCTGTTGCTAAAAAGTTTAGTGCCTAGATACATAGCTTTTTAAAATCGGTTTTATTTTTTGTAAAGTCGATTTATGAGTGGTCCCTCTAATTTTTAAATAAAAGGATTAAAAACTCGAATGTTACCAATCTTCTCAAAAAGTAGTTTTTCCTAATTATGGACGATTATCTTCCTAGTTTCGTTCACGTTCTGTGCCTAATTTCTATTAGAATAGCCGAAAATATCCGCAAAATCGTAGTTTCTGGAAACGGATGACACTGATGATGACATCACATTGTCAACTAATAAATCCAGGCAATTTTCTCTGTGCCCGGTGTTTTTTTTTTTAGCATCAGCTACGGCTCTGTATATATATATATATATATATATTAGCCATGCGGTAAATTCTGGCATTTAGAAATAAGAAAACAAGCTATCTCTAAACTATGAGTATGCATATATATATATGTGTGTGTGTGTGTGTGTGTGTGTGTGTGTGTGTGTGTGTGTGTGTGTGTGTGTGTGTGCTACAATCCGGACTAACTTTAACTTGGCATAAAATGACAACCATATTAAATATATCTTCTTTTTTTTTGTTTAAGATTTGTGTGACAACAATCTGTTGAATTAAGAAAAATGTTGAATTAAGAACAAATTAAGAAAAATGCTCAGTGAACTCGAGCGGCGTTCTGCAATTATTTTGGCCCTACGTTGTGGCTGCACGCCCAAAGAGATTGTTGAGTTTTTTCATTTCCCAAAATCGACTGTGTACGACATTGCCAAGACCTTCAAAGAGCCTGGTAAGACTGGGGTTGAGTCCCTTACTCCTCAGCGAAAAACACAGGAACTGAGACTACCTGGAACAGCTTCAGGTCCTCATCGATGAAGACCGTGTTGAAGAAGGTCTCTCATGAAATATGTTGTGAAGCCTTGGATTGTTCAGGTAGCTGCAGGGAAGCCATGGCTCTTCCAACAGGACGGAGCTCCTGCTTATGCGTCCAATTCGGTCCAGGCTTGACGAGAAGAGAACTGCCTTCATCGAGGCCGTGGCCAACTAGTACAGGGAGCAGGTGATCAACGTTTCGGCTTTATGCGGAGGTTGTGATTGAAGCTGTAGAGGGCTGGATTGCATAATATGGCAGAGGAGAGATTGGGCAACAATGTTATAAAGCAATTTATCATGTAAATTCTTGTCATTCTGAATAAACACCATTTTTCTTTCAGTATATGTTTTTCCGGATTGTAGTGCACACCCCTGTATATATATATATATATATATATATATATATATATATATATATATTAGTCATCCGCAGACAGATCTGTTTCGCTGTATCACAGCTCATCAGTACGGCTAGACATCCGATTGCTTTTTAACCCAGGATTGAAACCCGACCGAATTAGCGTCAATCGACGATTCTACCTCTGAGCTATGGGTGCTCGGCAGATGAAGGCAGGCTTTTTTAGCGTATGATGCATCATACGACAATAGCCAGAGTGCTCTCCAAACTATATATATTTCCAAACTATATATATATATATATAGTTTGGAAATTGCTTGTTTCATAATTTCCAACTGCCAGAATTGTCCGTATTGCTAAATTCATAGTTTGGATATAGCTTTTTTCATTATTTCTAAATGCCTGAATTTACTGTATCGCTAAATTCATAGTCTGGAAATTGCTAGTTTCATTATTTCAAGACACAATGAGAGAAGACACCTTGAAAAAGGGTTGAGAAATAAAAATTGAGAATTAGTAATAAAATACTCAAATAGGAGTATCCACTAAAAAATAACGTTTAAAGGAAAAACAAATTTTCGAATTAATAAAACACCCTTACCTGGCAGAACGATAATATTAAGTGAATAAAACGGCAAAAAGAACAAATAACCATGACATTCTGCTCGTACGCACATACGCGCAGACGAACGATTGGGCGCAAACGGAGACACCACAATTACACTATGAAAAAATATTCATCAATGTACAGTTAAAAAATAAAAATCAGTAAGTAAAAACAGTCAATTGCTGATACACACTGACGAGTGGACAGAGTGATTTCCAGAGGGTCCATCTACGAACATGTGAAGTTGGGATGTTGATGGTAACATCAATCAGCTAAGTGACAAACATTTTACAAACATTTAAGTACATACACACACACACACACACACACACACATATATATATATATATATATAGTGTGTGTGTGTGTGTGTGTGTGTGTGTGTGTGTGTGTGTGTGTGTGTGTGTGATGAACTGAGATGAGTTTTTTTTTTTTAATTTTATTAATGTATTTGCAGAATTGTCCTGAGAAAGAATGTGTTGGAGATAAGATCAACCCAGATAAGACAGCTGTTCAGTCAGTGGAAGCTAAAAAGAAAAAGGCGGAGAAAGTCCGTAAAAAGTTGAAGTCTAAAGACAATAGCGTAAGTCTCGCGATATTATTAAATCACGTTTGCTTTTCTATTTTTTGTTTTAGTTTTTTTTTTTTTTTTAACAGATAGTGAAGATGAGGATAGGTATAAGTTTTATGCCCTACGATGTTTTTGTACGTTTATTTAATTCACCCGTTTCTGTGGCTTTTGTTACCTTTAAAACGTGTGGCGTTTATGTGCTGGGAGCGATAGGGAAGCCATATTGTACATTGAATTCTGAATCTTTGTCTTCATATGAAATACAGACTAAAATGCTACATTAGAAAGATATGTAGTTACAAACAGAACGAAGACAAGTTCTATTATGTGTAGATTTAGATTTAGAAGTTGACAAGCAGACATAAAAAAGGGTTTACAGACATAGTTTGACAGAGTCAACAGATACAGACACTATATTTGAACTTTTATTAAGTTTAACGCCTCTTCGAGGTTTACAAATGTTTACAATATAGTTTGATTTTTAAAAAAAGATACATGAGGCTATCATCTTAGTAGGGATACAAGAGGCTATCTTCTTTGTAGGGATACAAGGAGGCTATCATTTTGTAGGGATACAAGAGGCTATCATCTTAGTAGGGATACAAGGAGGCTATCTTCTTTGTAGGAATACAAGAGGCTATCATCTTTGTAGGGATACAAGGAGGCTATCAATTTTGTATGGATGCAAGAGGCTATCATTTGTTTAGGGATACAAGAGGCTATCGTCTTTATAGGGATACACGATAGAAATTTATTAGAAGGAAAGAATAACACAAGTTGTAGGAGTTAATGTTCAATTAGAAACATTATTAAGAAGTTAAGAGTAGAGTTCGTATTCCATGATAAATTTGAGTTAAGGGTATCAAGATTCATAGAAAATGTTCATAGTGTTAATCGTTGAAAAGGATAAAGGAGAAAGAGAACAAGGTGCGACCTGACCTTATCTCCGGGTGGATTTGAAGTTGCCGTTACATGTTAGTTGTTTCGTCTCTCGGCTCACATCTGTGTCTGTCTGACGCTGGTGAAGTCCTTTATATGTCCTTTTGAATTTCGCACTGGATCGCTAAGTCCTTCCAAGTCTTACAAGTCACTCCCATTGGTCAAAAATCATTTTAACACTTACTTGCGAAATCGGGTTTCGACTTTTTCTTTAAGCAGATGGTCAATCCTTTTTTTATTTGGGAAAAACTAGGATTTCACACGTCGTTGTGAACATTTGTAAAAGTGAAGAAGAAGGTTGATTTTAATTAGTCTCTTATCTGCTACAGTTTCAAGTTAGCGTGTATAATTGTGTGTATGATTTAGCGGTATACATCTCTTTGAGAACAAATTATGTTTGTCATTTCTTTTCTTTCAGTTAGTCCATTCCATCTATGCACTGGCGTGTTATTATGTCATAAGTATAATAATGACAATGCGAACGGGGAACAAACCTTTCTCCCATAACTCACCCATTATCTGGTCACCCCGAAGTTAAACGATATAATTAAACACCTATTATCATAATAGCTTTTATTAATCAAAATTTAAAATATCAAAATTTAATACTATTGTTTTACCCACTTACTCTATCACAACAGGCTTACGACCTATCACATTGAATACACCGTTGAGCCTGGTCAGTACTTAGATGGGTGACCGCTTGGGAATACCAGGTGCTGTAAGCGTTTATTGGCTTACGGCCATATCACGTTGAATACACCGGTTCTCGCTCGATCACCGAAGTTAAGCAACGTTGAGCCTGGTCAGTAATTAGATGGGTGACCGCTTGGGAATACCAGGTGCTGTAAGCGTTTATTGGCTTACGGCCATATCACGTTGAATACACCGGTTCTCGCTCGATCACCGAAGTTAAGCAACGTTGAGCCTGGTCAGTAATTAGATGGGTGACCGCTTGGGAATACCAGGTGCTGTAAGCGTTTATTGGCTTACGGCCTATACCTTGAATACACCGGTTCTCGCTCGATCACCGAAGTTAAGCAACGTTGAGCCTGGTCCAGTAATTAGATGGGTGACCCTTGGGAATACCAGGTGCTGTAAGCGTTTATTGGCTTACGGCCATATCACGTTGAATACACCGGTTCTCGCTCGATCACCGAAGTTAAGCAACGTTGAGCCTGGTCAGTAATTAGATGGGTGACCGCTTGGGAATACCAGGTGCTGTAAGCGTTTATTGGCTTACGGCCATATCACGTTGAATACACCGGTTCTCGCTCGATCACCGAAGTTAAGCAACGTTGAGCCTGGTCAGTAATTAGATGGGTGACCGCTTGGGAATACCAGGTGCTGTAAGCGTTTAGTGACGGATGTGCGTGCTTACGGCCATATCACGTTGAATACACCGGTTCTCGCTCGATCACCGAAGTTAAGAAACGTTGAGCCTGGTCAGTACTTAGATGGGTGGCCGCTTAGGAATACCAGGTGCTGTAAGCGTTTAGTGACGGATGTGCGTTGTGGGGCAGTGGATATCGGCTCCGAAAGAGAAATCGGTGAGCCGAGTTCGAATTCCAGTTGAATACCCTGCATTCACTAAAGCAGTGGTACCCTTCGGAAAGGTATTGATCCTTCCCTTCCCTCCAGGTATGGTTTAAATAACAAGGGTAGGACTTGGGGACCCTGCCCTTAAAAACACAATCCCAGTGAATCTTGATACTCGAAAAGGAAAAAGTATTATTAGACACAAAAACTTATATAAAAAACAACAATAAATTATTGAAAGAAAAAGGTATTACCATCAATAAGTAAATAAAATTTAGTTGGCAATAAATGACCCATTGAGGTTGATGTGCCATAAAAACAAAATAACCAACCAACTATCACAACAATTGAAAAGAGCTAAATCTATTTAACATAAAATTTGTTACTAATACTTCTGAAAAAATAAGAGACTTAATACAAAACAAAATAATAAGGTAAAACTTGGATTTTCTCTACGTGTCTATCTCGACAACTACCTTCTGTTTTACTCCTAATAGACTCTCAGTTACCCACGACTGATATACGATTCTCCAAAACAATCAAACACTTGAGCCTTTTCGATTGATATTAAGTTATTATTTAAACGTGAACTAGAAATTACATTTCTCCGGAACTATAGCGGGTATCTTATCTTATTTATTCTTTTTCTAGTTGTAGTAGGATACCGTTCTAGTGAAGGGTAATCGTATACCGTAGAAGGTTAACGGAATTTGGCCTTGTGGGAAGATAGCCGACTATAATTTGGCTTTGTGGGAAGATAGCCCACTATAATTTGGCCTTGTGGGAAGATAGCCCACTATAATTCATAAAATGATTATAAAATCAAGAAATACAATTTGAGTATCAAAGACATTTATATATATACACATTTCAATTACTGTTATTACAATTAAAATAATACCTGAAATAAAAGTCCAACGGAGGTTAGAATGTTCATGAAAAATATAATGCTGAAAAGATAAAAGTGTGGAAGCGTCTTGTAGGTAAGGGGATGTTCATTTTGAAGTTGCCGCTTCTAAGGTCAGTGAGTCAGTAAGTACTTTTGAGGAATGTCTTTGAAGAGGTCAGTAAGTACTTATGAGACACTGGAGAAAGAAAGAGGCAAGCATAGTAACCGCTCGAGTTAAGTCAAGGGAGAAACTAATCAGCTCGTCCGTCTCCGCCGGTCTGTCTAACAATGCGTTGTCTCCGCTTTTTATATCTTCCTTTTGGATCGAACAGCTTGTTTTGAATTTTCATCCTTGTATTTGATTCTGGGCTTCCCATTGGCTGGTAAATAAAATTCGCGTAGGCTCGTGAAATGGAAATTTGATATTTGATTAATTTTTATTATTCAACCGGAACATCTGCGCGAATCCACCTGCGCGGAGGTGATTTTTATTCATTCGCTTTCAGGTCGGCATAGAGCCAACATCCGGTTCATCGCTTTTGCTCGGTCGGTATCCTCACAGAACATTTTCATTTTGCTTTTTACTTTTTCTTTTGCATTGTTTTATTTTTATAAATATTCACTTGTGTATGATTTATTATTTGCTGGATGGTGTGTGAAATTTTTCCGTTGTTATTTGCAATATCTACAGTTTTGTTTTCTGTTGATTTTAATCCAGCGGAATGAACTCGAAAACTGTCTCCTTCCCAACAACATTAGGCACGGGACCTCCCTCAGGGAACATTCATCCATCCTGATTGGTGATAGTTAAGGGATAGAAAATATCACGAGGAGTCAGATACTTACTGATACGGGACAGGGAATCGACCATTTTCCCCAGATCTTTAGCGATGGATCGTACGGAGGAGCTCTATTTGAGATCTGGCTTGATTTTAATGCCAATAGGCACTCAAGGCACGGGACCTCCCTCAGGGAACATTCATCCATCCTGATTGGTGATAGTTAAGGGATAGAAAATATCACGAGGAGTCAGATACTTACTGATACGGGACAGGGAATCGACCATTTTCCCTAGATCTTTAGCGATGGATCGTATGTACGAGCTCTATTTGAGATCTGGCTTGATTTTAATGCCAATAGGCACTCAAGGCACGCGACCTCCCTCAGGGAACATTCATCCAACCTGATTGGTGATAGTTAAGGGATAGAAAATATCACGAGGAGTCAGATACTTACTGATACGGGACAGGGAATCGACCATTTTCCAAGATCTTTAGCGATGGATCGTATGTACGAGCTCTTTTTGAGATCTGGCTTGATTTTAATGCCAATAGGCACTCAAGGCACGAGACCTCCCTCAGGGAACATTCATCCATCCTGATTGGTGATAGTTAAGGGATAGAAAATATCACGAGGAGTCAGATACTTACTGATACGGGACAGGGAATCGACCATTTTCCCCAGATTTTTAGCGATGACTCGTAAGTAGGAGCTTCATTTGAGATCTGGCTTGATTTTAATGCCAATAGGCACTCAAGGCACGGGACCTCCCTCAGGGAACATTCATCCATCCTGATTGGTGATAGTTAAGGGATAGAAAATATCACGAGAAGTCAGATACTTACTGATACGGCACAGGGAATCGACCATTTTCCCCAGATCTTTAGCGATGACTCGTAAATAGGAGCTTCATTAGAGATCTGGCTTGATTTTAATGCCAATAGGTACTCAAGGCACGGGACCTCCCCCAGGGAACATTCATCCATCCTGATTGGTGATAGTTAGGGATAGAAAATATCACGAGAAGTCAGATACTTACTGATACGGGACAGGGAATCGACCATTTTCCCCAGATCTTTAGCGATGACTCGTAAATAGGAGCTTCATTTGAGATCTGGCTTGATTTTAATGCCAATAGGCACTCAAGGCACGGGACCTCCCTCAGGGAACATTCATCCATCCTGATTGATGATAGTTAAGGGATAGAAAATATCACGAGGAGTCAGATACTTAATGATACGGGACAGGGAATCGACCATTTTCCCCAGATCTTTAGCGATGGATCGTACGGAGGAGCTCTATTTGAGATCTGGCTTGATTTTAATGCCAATAGGCACTCAAGGCACGGGACCTCCCTCAGGGAACATTCATCCATCCTGATTGGTGATAGTTAAGGGATAGAAAATATCACGAGGAGTCAGATACTTACTGATACGGGACAGGGAATCGACCATTTTCCCCAGATCTTTAGCGATGGATCGTATGTACGAGCTCTATTTGAGATCTGGCTTGATTTTAATGCCAATAGGCACTCAAGGCACGGGACCTCCCTCAGGGAACATTCATCCATCCTGATTGGTGATAGTTAAGGGATAGAAAATATCACGAGGAGTCAGATACTTACTGGGAATACCCCAGGGACAGGGAATCGGACCATTTTCCCCAGATCTTTAGCGGGATGGGATCCGTACGGAGGAGCTTCTATTTGGGAGGGATCTTTTGGCTTGGATTTTAATTGCCAATAGGCACTCAAGGCACGGGACCTCCCTCAGGGAACATTCATCCATCCTGATTGGTGATAGTTAAGGGATAGAAAATATCACGAGAAGTCAGATACTTACTGATACGGGACAGGGAATCGACCATTTTCCCCAGATCTTTAGCGATGGATCGTATGTACGAGCTCTATTTGAGATCTGGCTTGATTTTAATGCCAATAGGCACTCAAGGCACGGGACCTCCCTCAGGGAACATTCATCCATCCTGATTGGTGATAGTTAAGGGATAGAAAATATCACGAGGAGTCAGATACTTACTGATACGGGACAGGGAATCGACCATTTTCCCCAGATTTTTAGCGATGACTCGTAAATAGGAGCTTCATTTGAGATCTGGCTTGATTTTAATGCCAATAGGCACTCAAGGCACGCGACCTCCCCCAGGGAACATTCATCCATCCTGATTGGTGATAGTTAGGGATAGAAAATATCACGAGAAGTCAGATACTTACTGATACGGGACAGGGAATCGACCATTTTCCCCAGATCTTTAGCGATGGATCGTACGGAGGAGCTCTATTTGAGATCTGGCTTGATTTTAATGCCAATAGGCACTCAAGGCACGGGACCTCCCTCAGGGAACATTCATCCATCCTGATTGGTGATAGTTAAGGGATAGAAAATATCACGAGAAGTCAGATACTTACTGATACGGGACAGGGAATCGACCATTTTCCCCAGATCTTTAGCGATGGATCGTATGTACGAGCTCTTTTTGAGATCTGGCTTGATTTTAATGCCAATAGGCACCCAAGGCACGGGACCTCCCTCAGGGAACATTCATCCATCCTGATTGGTGATAGTTAAGGGATAGAAAATATCACGAGGAGTCAGATACTTACTGATACGGGACAGGGAATCGACCATTTTCCCCAGATTTTTAGCGATGACTCGTAAGTAGGAGCTTCATTTGAGATCTGGCTTGATTTTAATGCCAATAGGCACTCAAGGCACGGGACCTCACTCAGAGAACATTCATCCATCCTGATTGGTGATAGTTAAGGGATAGAAAATATCACGAGGAGTCAGATACTTAATGATACGGGACAGGGAATCGACCATTTTCCCAGATCTTTAGCGATGGATCGTACGTAGGAGCTCTATTTGAGATCTGGCTTGATTTTAATGCCAATAGGCACTCAAGGCACGGGACCTCCCTCAGGGAACATTCATCCATCCTGATTGGTGATAGTTAAGGGATAGAAAATATCACGAGGAGTCAGATACTTACTGATACGGGACAGGGAATCGACCATTTTCCCCAGATTTTTAGCGATGACTCGTAAGTAGGAGCTTCATTTGAGATCTGGCTTGATTTTAATGCCAATAGGCACTCAAGGCACGGGACCTCCCTCAGGGAACATTCATCCATCCTGATTGGTGATAGTTAAGGGATAGAAAATATCACGAGAAGTCAGATACTTACTGATACGGGACAGGGAATCGACCATTTTCCCCAGATCTTTAGCGATGACTCGTAAATAGGAGCTTCATTTGAGATCTGGCTTGATTTTAATGCCAATAGGCACTCAAGGCACGGGACCTCCCTCAGGGAACATTCATCCATCCTGATTGGTGATAGTTAAGGGATAGAAAATATCACGAGAAGTCAGATACTTACTGATACGGGACAGGGAATCGACCATTTTCACCAGATCTTTAGCGATGGATCGTATGTACGAGCTCTATTTGAGATCTGGCTTGATTTTAATGCCAATAGGCACTCAAGGCACGGGACCTCCCTCAGGGAACATTCATCCATCCTGATTGGTGATAGTTAAGGGATAGAAAATATCACCAGGAGTCAGATACTTACTGATACGGGACAGGGAATCGACCATTTTCACCAGATCTTTAGCGATGACTCGTAAATAGGAGATTCATTTGAGATCTGGCTTGATTTTAATGCCAATAGGCACTCAAGGCACGGGACCTCCCTCAGGGAACATTCATCCATCCTGATTGGTGATAGTTAAGGGATAGAAAATATCACGAGGAGTCAGATACTTACTGATACGGGACAGGGAATCGACCATTTTCCCCAGATCTTTAGCGATGGATCGTACGGAGGAGCTCTATTTGAGATCTGGCTTGATTTTAATGCCAATAGGCACTCAAGGCACGGGACCTCCCTCAGGGAACATTCATCCATCCTGATTGGTGATAGTTAAGGGATAGAAAATATCACGAGGAGTCAGATACTTACTGATACGGGACAGGGAATCGACCATTTTCCCCAGATTTTTAGCGATGACTCGTAAGTAGGAGCTTCATTTGAGATCTGGCTTGATTTTAATGCCAATAGGCACTCAAGGCACGGGACCTCCCTCAGGGAACATTCATCCATCCTGATTGGTGATAGTTAAGGGATAGAAAATATCACGAGAAGTCAGATACTTACTGATACGGGACAGGGAATCGACCATTTTCCCCAGATCTTTAGCGATGACTCGTAAATAGGAGCTTCATTTGAGATCTGGCTTGATTTTAATGCCAATAGGCACTCAAGGCACGGGACCTCCCTCAGGGAACATTCATCCATCCTGATTGGTGATAGTTAAGGGATAGAAAATATCACGAGGAGTCAGATACTTACTGATACGGGACAGGGAATCGACCATTTTCCCCAGATTTTTAGCGATGACTCGTAAGTAGGAGCTTCATTTGAGATCTGGCTTGATTTTAATGCCAATAGGCACTCAAGGCACGGGACCTCCCTCAGGGAACATTCATCCATCCTGATTGGTGATAGTTAAGGGATAGAAAATATCACGAGAAGTCACATACTTACTGATACGGGACAGGGGATCGACCATTTTCCCAGATCTTTAGCGATGGATCGTACGTAGGAGCTCTATTTGAGATCTGGCTTGATTTTAATGCCAATAGGCACTCAAGGCACGGGACCTCCCTCAGGGAACATTCATCCATCCTGATTGGTGATAGTTAAGGGATAGAAAATATCACGAGGGGTCAGATACTTAATGATACGGGACAGGGAATCGACCATTTTCCCAGATCTTTAGCGATGGATCGTACGTAGGAGCTCTATGTGAGATCTGGCTTGATTTTAATGCCAATAGGCACTCAAGGCACGGGACCTCCCTCAGGGAACATTCATCCATCCTGATTGGTGATAGTTAAGGGATAGAAAATATCACGAGGAGTCAGATACTTACTGATACGGGACAGGGAATCGACCATTTTCACCAGATCTTTAGCGATGACTCGTAAATAGGAGCTTCATTTGAGATCTGGCTTAATTTTAATGCCAATAGGCACTCAAGGCACGGGACCTCCCTCAGGGAACATTCATCCATCCTGATTGGTGATAGTTAAGGGATAGAAAATATCACGAGGAGTCAGATACTTAATGATACGGGACAGGGAATCGACCATTTTCCCATATCTTTAGCGATGGATCGTACGTAGGAGCTCTATTTGAGATCTGGCTTGATTTAATGCCAATAGGCACTCAAGGCACGAGACCTCCCTCAGGGAACATTCGCCCATCCTGATTGGTGATAGTTAAGGGATAGAAAATATCACGAGAAGTCGAATGCCACTGATACGGGACAGGGAATCGACCATTTTCCCCCCAGATCTTTAGCGATGGATCGTATGTACGAGCTCTATTTGAGATCTGGCTTGATTTTAATGCCAATAGGCACTCAAGGCACGGGACCTCCCTCAGGGAACATTCGCCATCCTGATTGGTGATAGTTAAGGGATAGAAAATATCACGAGGAGTCAGATACTTACTGATACGGGACAGGGGATCGACCATTTTCCCAGATCTTTAGCGATGGATCGTACGTAGGAGCTCTATTTGGATCTGGCTTGATTTTAATGCCAATAGGCACTCAAGGCACAGGACCTCTCAGGGAACATTCATCCATCCTGATTGGTGATAGTTAAGGGATAGAAAATATCAGGGAGTCAGATACTTAATGATACGGGACAGGGAATCGACCATTTTCCCAGATCTTTAGCGATGGATCGTACGTAGACTCTATTTGAGATCTGGCTTGATTTTAATGCCAATAGGCACTCAAGGCACGGGACCTCCCTCAGGGAACATTCATCCATCCTGATTGGTGATAGTTAAGGGATAGAAAATATCACGAGGAGTCAGATACTTAATGATACGGAACAGGGAATCGACCATTTTCCCAGATCTTTAGCGATGGATCGTACGTAGAGCTCTATTTGAGATCTGGCTTGATTTTATTGCCAATAGGCACTCAAGGCACGGGACCTCCCTCGGGGAACATTCATCCATCCTGATTGGTGATAGTTAAGGGATAGAAAATATCACGAGGAGTCAGATACTTAATGATACGGGACAGGAATCGACCATTTTCCCCAGATCTTTAGCGATGGATCGTACGTAGGAGCTCTATTTGAGATCTGGCTTGATTTTAATGCCAATGAGCACTCAAGGCACAGGACCTCCCTCAGGGAACATTCATCCATCCTGATTGGTGATAGTTAAGGGATAGAAAATATCACGAGGAGTCAGATACTTAATGATACGGGACGAAGTCGACCATTTCCCAGATCTTTAGCGATGGATCGTACGTAGGAGCTCTGTTGAGATCTGACGATTTTAATGCCAATAGGCACTCAAGGCACGGGACCTCCCTCAGGGAACATTCATCCATCCTGATTGGTGATAGTTAAGGGATAGAAAATATCACGAGGAGTCAGATACTTACTGATACGGGACAGGGAATCGACCATTTTCCCCAGATCTTTAGCGATGGATCGTACGTAGGAGCTCTGTTTGAGATCTGGCTTGATTTTAATGCCAATAGGCACTCAAGGCACGGGACCTCCCTCAGGGAACATTCATCCATCCTGATTGGTGATAGTTAAGGGATAGAAAATATCACGAGAAGTCAGATACTTACTGATACGGGACAGGGGAATCGACCATTTTCCCCAGATCTTTAGCGATGACTCGTAAATAAGAATTTCATTTTGAGATCTGGCTTGATTTTAATGCCAATAGGCACTCAAGGCACGGGACCTCCCTCAGGGAACATTCATCCATCCTGATTGGTTATAGTTAAGGGATAGAAAATATCACGAGGAGTCAGATACTTACTGATACGGGACAGGGAATCGACCATTTTCCCCAGATTTTTAGCGATGACTCGTAAGTAGAAGCTTCATTTGAGATCTGGCTTGATTTTAATGCCAATAGGCACTCAAGGCACGGGACCTCCCTCAGGGAACATTCATCCATCCTGATTGGTGATAGTTAAGGGATAGAAAATATCACGAGGAGTCAGATACTTAATGATACGGGACAGGGAATCGACCATTTTCCCAGATCTTTAGCGATGGATCGTACGTAGGAGCTCTATTTGAGATCTGGCTTGATTTTAATGCCAATAGGCACTCAAGGCACGGGACCTCCCTCAGGGAACATTCATCCATCCTGATTGGTGATAGTTAAGGGATAGAAAATATCACGAGGAGTCAGATACTTACTGATACGGGACAGGGAATCGACCATTTTCCCCAGATCTTTACCGATGGATCGTACGTACGAGCTCTATTTGAGATCTGGCTTGATTTTAATGCCAATAGGCACTCAAGGCACGGGACCTCCCTCAGGGAACATTCATCCATCCTGATTGGTGATAGTTAAGGGATAGAAAATATCACGAGAAGTCAGATACTTACTGATACGGGACAGGGAATCGACCATTTTCCCCAGATCTTTAGCGATGGATCGTATGTACGAGCTCTATTTGAGATCTGGCTTGATTTTAATGCCAATAGGCACTCAAGGCACGGGACCTCCCTCAGGGAACATTCATCCATCCTGATTGGTGATAGTTAAGGGATAGAAAATATCACGAGGAGTCAGATACTTACTG
The DNA here is from genome assembly GCA_037127315.1 of Ascarosepion bandense. Lineage (NCBI taxonomy): Eukaryota > Metazoa > Mollusca > Cephalopoda > Sepiida > Sepiidae > Ascarosepion > Ascarosepion bandense. The sequence continues at coordinate 2,004,560 of JBBBDQ010001471.1, forward strand.
ATACGGGACAGGGAATCGACCATTTTCACCAGATTTTTGAAAAGCGGCATTGACTCGTCAATCGTAGGAACGCATTTGAGAATCTGGCTTGATTTTAATGCCAATGAGGCACTCAAAAGCTGGGACCTCCCTCAGGGAACATTCATCCATCCTGATTGGTGATAGTTAAGGGATAGAAAATATCACGAGGAGTCAGATACTTACTGATACGGGACAGGGAATCGACCATTTTCCCCAGATTTAGCGATGACTCCGTAAGTGCAGGGGAGCTTCATTTGAGATCTGGCTTGATTTTAATGCCAATAGGCACTCAAGGCACGGGACCTCACTCAGAGAACATTCATCCATCCTGATTGGTGATAGTTAAGGGATAGAAAATATCACGAGGAGTCAGATACTTAATGATACGGGACAGGGAATCGACCATTTTCCCAGATCTTAGCGATGGAGATCGTACGTAGGAGCTCTATTTGAGATCTGGCTTGATTTTAATGCCAATAGGCACTCAAGGCACGGGACCTCCCTCAGGGAACATTCATCCATCCTGATTGGTGACAGTTAAGGATAGAAAATATCACGAGGAGTCAGATACTTAATGATACGGGACAGGGAATCGACCATTTTCCCCAGATCTTTAGCGATGGATCGTACGTAGGAGCTCTATTTGAGATCTGGCTTGATTTTAATGCCAATAGGCACTCAAGGCACGGGACCTCCCTCAGGAACATTCATCCATCCTGATTGGTGATAGTTAAGGGATAGAAAATATCACGAGGAGTCAGATACTTAATGATACGGGACAGGGAATCGACCATTTTCCCAGATCTTTAGCGATGGATCGTACGTAGGAGCTCTATTTGAGATCTGGCTTGATTTTAATGCCAATAGGCATCTAAGGCACGGGACCTCCTCAGGGAACATTCATCCATCCCCCTTGATTATGATAGTTAAGGGATAGAAAATTTCACGAGGAGTCAGGATACTTAATGATACGGGACAGGGAATCGACCACATTTTCCCCAGATCTTTAGCGATGGATCGTACGTAGCAGCTCTATTTGAGATCTGGCTTGATTTTAATGCCAATAGGCACTCAAGGCACGGGACCTCCTCAGGGAACATTCATCCATCCTGATTGGTGATAGTTAAGGGATAGAAAATATCACGCAGGAGTCAGATACTTAATGATATGGGACAGGGAATCGACCATTTTCCCAGATCTTTAGCGATGGATCGTACGTAGGAGCTCTATTTGAGATCTGGCTTGATTTTAATGCCAATAGGCACTCAAGGCACGTGGACCTCCTCAGGGAACATTCATCCATCCTGATTGGTGATAGTTAAGGGATAGAAAATATCACGAGGAGTCAGATACTTACTGATACGGGACAGGAATCTAATCATTTTCCCCAGATCTTTAGCGATGGATCGTACGTACGAGCTCTATTTGAGATCTGGCTTGATTTTAATGCCAATAGGCACTCAAGGCACGGGACCTCCCTCAGGGAACATTCATCCATCCTGATTGGTTATAGTTAAGGGATAGAAAATATCACGAGGAGTCCAGATACTTACTGATACGGGACAGGGAATCGACCATTTCCCCAGATTTTGAGGAAGATGACTCGTAAGTAGAAGTTCATTTGAGATCTGGCTTGATTTTAATGCCAATAGGCACTCAAGGCACGGGACCTCCCTCAGACATTCATCCATCCTAATTGGTGATAGTTAAGGGATAGAAAATATCACGAGGAGTCAGATACTTAATGATACGGGACTGGGAATTGACCATTTCCCAGATCTTTAGCGATGGATCGTACGTAGGAGCTCTATTTGAGATCTGGCTTGATTTTAATGCCAATAGGCACTCAAGGCACGGGACCTCCTCAAGAACATTCCATCCATCCTGATTGGTGATAGTTAAGGGATGAAAATATCACGAGAAGTCAGACCTTACTGATACGGGACAGGGAATCGACCATTTTCCCCAGATCTTTAGCGATGACTCGTAAATAGGAGCTTCATTTGAGATCTGGCTTGATTTTAATGCCAATAGGCACTCAAGGCACGGGACCTCCCTCAGGGAACATTCATCCATCCTGATTGGTGATAGTTGGGGATAGAAAATATCTGAGGAGTCAGATACTTACTGATACGGGACAGGGGATCGACCATTTTCCCCAGATCTTTAGCGATGGGTCGTACGTAGGAGCTCTATTTGAGATCTGGCTTGATTTTAATACCAATAGGCACTCAAGGCACAGGACCTCCCTCAGGGAACATTCATCCATCCTGATTGGTGATAGTTAGGATAGAAAATATCACGAGTCAGATACTTAATGATACGGGACAGGGGAATCAACCATTTTCCCAGATCTTTAGCGATGGATCGTACGTAGACTCTATTTGAGATCTGGCTTGATTTTAATGCCAATAGGCACTCAGGAGCACGGGACCTCCCTCGGGGAATTCATCCCATCCTGATTGGTGATAGTTAAGGGAGAGAAAATATCACGAGGAGTAGATACTTACTGATACGGGACAGGGAATCCGACCATTTTCCCCAGATCTTTAGCGATGGATCGTACGTACGAGCTCTATTTGAGATCTGGCTTGATTTTAATGCCAATAGGCACTCAAGGCACGGGACCTCCCTCAGGGAACATTCATCCCATCCTGATTGGTGATAGTTAAGGGATAGAAAATGTCACGAGGAGTCAGATACTTACTGATACGGGACAGGGGATCGACCATTTCCCCAGATCTTTAGCGATGGATCGTACACGTAGGGGAACTCTATTTGAGATCTGGCTTGATTTTAATGCCAATAGGCACTCAAGGCACGGGACCTCCCTCGAAGACATTCATCCATCCTGATTGGTGATAGTTAAGGGATAGAAAATATCACGAGGAGTCAGATACTTAATGATACGGGACCGGGAATCGACCATTTTCCCAGATCTTTAGCGATGGATCGTACGTAGGACCTCTATTTGAGATCTGGCTTGATTTTAATGCCAATAGGCACTCAAGGCCTGGGACCTCCCTCAGGGAACATTCATCCATCCTGATTGGTGATAGTTAAGGGATAAATATCACGAGGAGTCAGATACTTAATGATACGGGACTGGGGAATTGACCATTTTTCCAGATCTTTAGCGATGGATCGTACGTAGGAGCTCTATTTGAGATCTGGCTTGATTTTAATGCCAATAGGCACTCAAGGCACGGGACCTCCCTCGGGGAACATTCATCCATCCTGATTGGTGATAGTTAAGGGATAGATAATATCACGAGGAGTCAGATACTTACTGATACGGGACAGGGAATCCGACCATTTCCCCAGATTTTTAGCGATGACTCGTAAGTAGGAGCTTCATTTGAATCTGGCTTGATTTTAATGCCAATAGGCACTCAAGGCACAGGACCTCCCTCGGGGAACATTCATCCATCCTGATTGGTGATAGTTAAGGGATAGAAAATATCACGAGAAGTCAGATACTTACTGATACGGGACAGGGAATCGACCATTTTCCCCCAGATCTTTAGCGATGACTCGTAAATAGGAGCTTCATTTGAGATCTGGCTTGATTTTAATGCCAATAGGCACTCAAGGCACGGGACCTCCCTCAGGGAACATTCATCCATCCTGATTGGTGATAGTTAAGGGATAGAAAATATCACGAGGAGTCAGATACTTAATGATACGGGACCGGGAATCGACCATTTTCCCAGATCTTTAGCGATGGATCGTACGTAGGAGCTCTATTTGAGATCTGGCTTGATTTTAATGCCAATAGGCTCTCAAGGCACGGGACCTCCCTCAGGGAACATTCATCATCCTGATTGGTGATAGTTAAGGGATAGAAAATATCACGAGGAGTCAGATACTTAATGATACGGGACAGGGAATCGACCATTTTCCCAGATCTTTAGCGATGGATCGTACGTAGGAGCTCTATTTGAGATCTGGCTTGATTTTAATGCCAATAGGCACTCAAGGCACGGGACCTCCCTCAGGGAACATTCATCCATCCTGATTGGTGATAGTTAAGGGTTGAAAAATATCACGAGGAGTCAGATACTTAATGATACGGGACAGGGAATCGACCATTTTCCCAGATCTTTAGCGATGGATCGTATGTACGAGCTCTATTTGAGATCTGGCTTGATTTTAATGCCAATAGGCACTCAAGGCACGGGACCTCCCTCAGGGAACATTCCATCCATCTGATTGGTGATAGTTAAGGGATAGAAAATATCACGAGGAGTCAGATACTTAATGATACGGGACCGGGAATCGACCATTTTCCCAGATCTTTGGCGATGGATCGTACGTAGGAGCTCTATTTGAGATCTGGCTTGATTTTAATCAATAGGCACTCAAGGCACAGGACCTCCCTCAGGGAACATTCATCCATCCTGATTGGTGATAGTTAAGGGATAGAAAATATCACGAGGAGTCAGATACTTAATGATACGGAATCGACCATTTCCCAGATCTTTAGCGATGGATCGTACGTAGGAGCTCTATTTGAGATCTGGCTTGATTTTAATGCCAATAGGCACTCAAGCTGGACCTCCCTCAGGGAACATTCATCCATCCTGATTGGTGATAGTTAAGGGATAGAAATATCACGAGAGTCAGATACTTAATGATACGGGACCGGGAATCGACCATTTCCCAGATCTTTAGCGATGGATCGTACGTAGGAGCTCTATTTGAGATCTGGCTTGATTTTAATGCCAATAGGCACTCAAGGCACGGGACCTCCCTCAGGGAACATTCATCCATCCTGATTGGTGATAGTTAAGGGATAGAAAATATCACGAGGAGTCAGATACTTAATGATACGGGACAGGGAATCGACCATTTTCCCAGATCTTTAGCGATGGATCGTACGTAGGAGCTCTATTTGAGGTCTGGCTTGATTTTAATGCCAATAGGCACTCAAGGCACGGGACCTCCCTCAGGGAACATTCATCCATCCTGGTTGATAGTTAAGGGATAGAAAATATCAAGAGGAGTCAGATACTTAATGATACGGGACAGGGAATCGACCATTTTCCCAGATCTTTAGCGATGGATCGTACGTAGGAGCTCTATTTGAGATCTGGCTTGATTTTAATGCCAATAGGCACTCAAGGCACGGGAACATTCATCCATCCTGATTGGTGATAGTTAGGGATAGAAAATATCACGAGAAGTCAGATACTTACTGATACGGGACAGGGAATCGACCATTTTCCCCAGATCTTTAGCGATGGATCGTATGTACGAGCTCTATTTGAATCTGGCTTGGTTTTAATGCCAATAGGCACTCAAGGCACGGGACCTCCCTCAGGGAACATTCATCCATCCTGATTGGTGATAGTTAAGGGATAGAAAATATCACGAGAGTCAGATACTTAATGATACGGGACCGGGAATCGACCATTTTCCCAGATCTTTAGCGATGGATCGTACGTAGGAGCTCTATTTGAGATCTGGCTTGATTTTAATGCCAATAGGCACTCAAGGCACGGGACCTCCCCTCAGGGAACATTCATCCATCCTGATTGGTGATAGTTAAGGGATAGAAAATATCACGAGGAGTCAGATACTTAATGATACGGGACCGGGAATCGACCATTTCCCAGATCTTTAGCGATGGATCGTACGTAGGAGCTCTATTTGAGATCTGGCTTGATTTTAATGCCAATAGGCACTCAAGGCACGGGACCTCCCTCGGGAACATTCATCCATCCTGATTGGTGATAGTTAAGGGATGAAAATATCACGAGGAGTCAGATACTTACTGATACGGGACAGGGAATCGACCATTTTCCCCAGATCTTTAGCGATGGATCGTATGTACGAGCTCTATTTGAGATCTGGCTTGATTTTAATGTTAATAGGCACTCAAGGCACGGGACCTCCTCGGGAATATTCATCCATCCTGATTGGTGATAGTTAAGGGATAGAAAATATCACGAGAAGTCAGATACTTACTGATACGGGACAGGGAATCGACATTTTCCCCAGATCTTTAGCGATGACTCGTAAATAAAGACTTCATTTGAGATCTGGCTTGATTTTAATGCCAATAGGCACTCAAGGCACGGGACCTCCCTCAGGGAACATTCATCCATCCTGATTGGTGATAGTTAGGGATAGAAAATATCACGAGGAGTCAGATACTTACTGATACGGGACAGGGGATCGACCATTTTCCCAGATCTTTAGCGATGGATCGTACGTAGGAGAAACACTATTTGAGATCTGGCTTGATTTTAATGCCAATAGGCACTCAAGGCACGGGACCTCCTCCAGGGAACATTCATCCATCCTGATTGGTGATAGTTAAGGGATAGAAAATATCAAGAGGAGTCAGATACTTAATGATACGGGACGGGGAATCGACCATTTTTCCCCAGATCTTTAGCGATGGATCGTACGTAGGAGCTCCTATTTGAGATCTGGCTTGATTTTAATGCCAATAGGCACTCAAGGCACGGGACCTCCCTCGGGAACATTCATCCATCCTGATTGGTGATAGTTAAGGGATAGAAAATATCAAGAGGAGTCAGATACTTAATGATACGGGACAGGGAATCGACCATTTTCCCAGATCTTTAGCGATGGATCGTACGTAGGAGCTCTATTTGAGATCTGGCTTGATTTTAATGCCAATAGGCACTCAAGGCACGGGAACGGCCATTCATCCATCCTGATTGGTGATAGTTAAGGGATAGAAAATATCACGAGAAGTCAGATACTTACTGATACGGGACAGGGAATCGACCATTTTCCCCAGATCTTTAGCGATGGATCGTATGTACGAGCTCTATTTGGTCGGCTTGATTTTAATGCCAATAGGCACTCAAGGCACGGGACCTCCCTCAGGGAATATTCATCCATCCTGATTGGTGATAGTTAAGGGATAGAAAATATCACGAGAAGTCAGATACTTACTGATACGGGACAGGGAATCGACCATTTTCCCCAGATCTTTAGCGATGACTCGTAAATAGGAGCTTCATTTGAGATCTGGCTTGATTTTAATGCCAATAGGCACTCAAGGCACGGGACCTCCCTCAGGGAACATTCATCCATCCTGATTGGTGATAGTTAAGGGATAGAAAATATCACGAGGAGTCAGATACTTACTGATACGGGACAGGGGATCGACCATTTTCCCAGATCTTTAGCGATGGATCGTACGTAGGAGCTCTATTTGAGATCTGGCTTGATTTTAATGCCAATAGGCACTCAAGGCACGGGACCTCCTCCGGGAACATTCATCCATCCTGATTGGTGATAGTTAAAAAGGGATAGAAAATATCACAGGAGTCAGATACTTAATGATACGGGACAGGGAATCGACCATTTTCCCAGATCTTTAGCGATGGATCGTACGTAGGAGCTCTATTTGAGATCTGGCTTGATTTTAATGCCAATAGGCACTCAAGGCACGGGACCTCCCTCAGGTAACATTCATCCATCCTGTTTGGTGATAGTTAAGGGATAGAAAATATCACGAGGAGTCAGATACTTAATGATACGGGACAGGGAATCGACCAGATCTTTAGCGATGGATCGTACGTAGGAGCTCTATTTGAGATCTGGCTTGATTTTAATGCCAATAGGCACTCAAGGCACGGGACCTCCCTCAGGGAACATTCATCCATCCTGATTGGTGATAGTTAAGGGATAGAAAATATCACGAGGAGTCAGATACTTAATGATACGGGACAGGGAATCGACCATTTTTCCCAGATCTTTAGCGATGGATCGTACGTAGGAGCTCTATTTGAGATCTGGCTTGATTTTAATGCCAATGAGCACTCAAGGCACGGGACCTCCCTCAGGGAACATTCATCCATCCTGATTGGTGATAGTTAAGGGATAGAAAATATCAAGAGGAGTCAGATACTTAATGATACGGGACAGGGAATCGACCATTTTCCCAGATCTTTAGCGATGGATCGTACGTAGGAGCTCTATTTGAGATCTGGCTTGATTTTAATGCCAATAGGCACTCAAGGCACAGGAACATTCATCCATCCTGATGATTGGTGATAGTTGAGATAGAAAATATCACGAAAAGTCAGATACTTACTGATACGGGACAGGAATCGACCATTTTCCCCAGATCTTTAGCGATGGATCGTATGTACGAGCTCTATTTGAGATCTGGCTTGATTTTAATACCAATAGGCACTCAAGGCACGGGACCTCCCTCGGGGAATATTCATCATCCTGATTGGTGATAGTTAAGGGATAGAAAATATCACCCGAAGTCAGATACTTACTGATACGGGACAGGGAATCGACCATTTTCCCCAGATCTTTAGCGATGACTCGTAAATAGGAGCTTCATTTGAGATCTGGCTTGATTTTAATGCCAATAGGCACTCAAGGCACGGGACCTCCCTCAGGGAACACATCCATCCTGATTGGTGATAGTTAAGGGATAGAAAATATCACAGGAGTCAGATACTTACTGATACGGGACAGGGGATCGACCATTTTCCCAGATCTTTAGCGATGGATCGTACGTAGGGCTCTATTTGAGATCTGGCTTGATTTTAATGCCAATGACACTCAAGGCACGGGACCTCCCTCAGGGAACATTCATCCATCCTGATTGGTGATAGTTAAGGGATAGAAAATATCACAAGGAGTCAGATACTTAATGATACGGGACAGGGAATCGACCATTTTCCCAGATCTTTAGCGATGGATCGTACGTAGGAGCTCTATTTGAGATCTGGCTTGATTTTAATGCCAATAGGCACTCAAGGCACGGGACCTCCCTCAGGTAACATTCATCCATCCTGTTTGGTGATAGTTAAGGGATAGAAAATATCACGAGGAGTCAGATACTTAATGATACGGGACAGGAATCGACCATTTTCCCAGATCTTTAGCGATAGATCGTACGTAGGAGCTCTATTTGAGATCTGGCTTGATTTCCCAATGCCAATAGGCACTCAAGGCACGGGACCTCCCTCAGGGAACATTCATCCATCCTGATTGGTGATAGTTAAGGGATAGAAAATATCACGAGGAGTCAGATACTTAATGATAGGACAGGGAATCGACCATTTTCCCAGATCTTTAGCGATGGATCGTACGTAGGAGCTCTATTTGAGATCTGGCTTGATTTTAATGCCAATAGGCACTCAAGGCACGGGACCTCCCTCAGGGAACATTCATCCATCCTGATTGGTGATAGTTAAGGGATAGAAAATATCACGAGAGTCAGATACTTAATGATACGGGACCGGGAATCGACCATTTTCCCAGATCTTTAGCGATGGATCATGCGGAGCTCTATTTGAGATCTGGCTTGATTTTAATACCAATAGGCACTCAAGGCACGGGACCTCCCTCAGGGAACATTCATCCATCCTGATTGGTGATAGTTAAGGGATAGAAAATATCACGAGGAGTCAGATACTTAATGATACGGGACCGGGAATCGACCATTTTCCCAGATCTTTAGCGATGGATCGTACGTAGGAGCTCTATTTGAGATCTGGCTTGATTTTAATGCCAATAGGCACTCAAGGCACAGGACCTCCCTCAGGGAACATTCATCCCATCCTGATTGGTGATAGTTAAGGGATAGAAAATATCACGAGGAGTCAGATACTTACTGATACGGGACAGGGAATCGACCATTTTCCCCAGATCTTTAGCGATGGATCGTACGTAGGAGCTCTATTTGAGATCTGGCTTGATTTTAATGCCAATAGGCACTCAAGGCACGGGACCTCCCTCAGGGAACATTCATCCATCCTGATTGGTGATAGTTAAGGGATAGAAAATATCACGAGGAGTCAGATACTTAATGATACGGGACAGGGAATCGACCATTTTCCCAGATCTTTAGCGATGGATCATGCGTAGGGCTCTATTTGAGATCTGGCTTGATTTTAATGCCAATAGGCACTCAAGGCACGGGACCTCCCTCAGGGAACATTCATCCATCCTGATTGGTGATAGTTAAGGGATAGAAAATATCACGAGGAGTCAGATACTTAATGAAGTACGGGACAGGGAATCGACCATTTTCCCAGATCTTTAGCGATGGATCGTACGTAGGAGCTCTGTTGAGATCTGGCTTGATTTTAATGCCAATAGGCACTCAAGGCACGGGACCTCCACTCAGGAAACATTCATCCATCCTGATTGGTGATAGTTAAGGGATAGAGAATATCACGAGGAGTCAGATACTTACTGATACGGGACAGGGAATCGACCATTTTCCCCAGATCTTTAGCGATGGATCGTACGTACGAGCTCTATTTGAGATCTGGCTTGATTTTAATGCCAATAGGCACTCAAGGCACGGGACCTCCCTCAGGGAACATTCATCCATCCTGATTGGTGATAGTTAAGGGATAGAAAATATCACGAGGAGTCAGATACTTAATGATACGGGACAGGGAATCGACCATTTTTCCAGATCTTTAGCGATGGATCGTACGTAGGAGCTCTATTTGAGATCTGGCTTGATTTTAATGCCAATAGGCACTCAAGGCACGGGACCTCCCTCAGGGAACATTCATCCATTCTGATTGGTGATAGTTAGGGATAGAAAATATCACGAGGAGTCAAAGATACTTAATGATACGGGACAGGGAATCGACCATTTTCCCAGATCTTTAGCGATGGATCGTACGTAGAACTCTATTTGAGATCTGGCTTGATTTTAATGCCAATAGGCACTCAAGGCACGGGATCTCCCTCAGGGAACATTCATCCATCCTGATTGGTGATAGTTAAGGGATAGAAAATATCACGAGGAGTCAGATACTTAATGATACGGGACCGGGAATCGACCATTTTCCCAGATCTTTAGCGATGGATCGTACGTAGGAGCTCTATTTGAGATCTGGCTTGATTTTAATGCCAATAGGCACTCAAGGCACGGGACCTCCCTCAGGGAACATTCATCCATCCTGATTGGTGATAGTTAAGGGATAGAAAATATCACGAGGAGTCAGATACTTACTGATACGGGACAGGGGATCGACCATTTTCCCTGATCTTTAGCGATGGATCGTACGTAGGAGCTCTATTTGAGATCTGGCTTGATTTTAATGCCAATAGGCACTCAAGGCACGGGACCTTCCCTCAGGGAACATTCATCCATCCTGATTGGTGATAGTTAAGGGATAGAAAATATCACGAGGAGTCAGATACTTAATGATACTGGACAGGGAATCGACCATTTTCCCAGATCTTTAGCGATGGATCGTATGTACGAGCTCTATTTGAGATCTGGCTTGATTTTAATGCCAATAGGCACTCAAGGCACGGGACCTCCCTCAGGGAACATTCATCCATCCTGATTGTTGATAGTTAAGGGATAGAAAATATCACGAGAAGTCAGATACTTACTGATACGGGACAGGGAATCGACCATTTTCCCCAGATCTTTAGCGATGGATCGTACGTAGGAGCTCTATTTGAGATCTGGCTTGATTTTAATGCCAATAGGCACTCAAGGCACGGGACCTCCCTCAGGGAACATTCATCCATCCTGATTGGTGATAGTTAAGGGATAGAAAATATCACGAGGAGTCAGATACTTACTGATACGGGACAGGGAATCGACCATTTTCCCCAGATTTTTAGCGATGACTCGTAAGTAGGAGCTTTATTAGAGGTCTGGATTGATTTTTTTAAGGTCAATAGGCACTCAAGATATGGAACCTCCCGGAGGGAACATTCATCCATCCTGATTGGTGAAATTTCTGGGATATGAAATTTCAAAAGGAGTCAGATATTTACTAATACGGGACAGAGAACTGGCCATTTTCCCAGCATCATTAGCGTTGAATCGTATTTACAAATTCCATTTGAGGTCTGGGTTGAGTTTAAAGTCATTAGGCACTCAAGGCACGGGACTTCCCGGAGGGAAACATTCATTCATCCTGATTCGTGATAGTTCAGGAATAGAGGATAGCTGTAAGAGTCAAATACTTACTAGAACGGTATAGTGAAGCGATAACTTTTTTAACATCTTTTAGAGGCGTATCGTATTAACAAGCTACACTTGAGGTCCAGGTTGATTTTAATACAAGGTACGAGTTCTCGCCGAGGGAACATTCATCTATCATGGTTAGTCATAGTTAAGAGAGGGAAGATAGATGGAGGAGTCAGATAGTTAATGGAGCGGTACAGGGAACCGATACTTTTTCCAACGTCTTTAGCGATGGATCGTATGTACGAGCTATACTTGAGGTCTAGGTTGATTTTATGGCCAATAAGCACTCAAAGTACGGAATCACATTGAAAGAGCATTCATCCATCGTGACTGGTGATAGTTCAAAAATAGAGGATAGCTAGAGGAGTCAGGGACTTACTAGAGCGGTACAGGTAACCGATAATTTTCCCAGCATCTTTAGCGACGGATCGCATGAACGATCTCCACTTGGAGTCTGGGTTGATTTTAAGGACAATAGGCACTCAAGGTACAAAACTTCCCTGAGGGAAAATTCATTTATAGAGATTGATGATAGTTCAGGGACAGAGGATAGGTGGAGGAGACAAATTCTTACTGGAGTTGTACAGGGGATCGAACATTTTTTCAGCACATCTAGCGATGGATCGTATGAAAGAGCTCCACTTGAGGTGTGTACTGGGTTTAACGCCCAACAGGTGCTCAAAGCAGGTTCCTCATGGTCGTTGACAGACATTCGTGCTAAATCAGAGAACAGATCAGAATGTGAATTTAATTTAAAAAAATACTTTTCTTTGCAGAAATTGACTCCCTCATCAGATTTGCCTCTCCCAGCACCAATCAGTTCTCTGGCTGCACCTGATGCTATCAATATGTATGTCAAGGTAAGCACATCAATAGATTCTCATTTGTATTTCAAAAATAAAAAATAAAAATGCACCACCTGCTACATGGTCACGTCACAGGTTCCCCCACCAGGCTTTTTTCTTTTCTTTTTTTTTTATAAGAAAGAGGATATACACATAGAATTAAAAACTTAAAAACAAAAACAAAAACGGTCAAGGGGTGGATAAATCCTCTCATTAGATCAACGAGTAAATAATACATAGTATGTAGAAATACATGAGTCGGGTTCCTGGCGCTCGGTAAGCCAGTTGGGAGTGTTAGAGCTCTTAGCCTTCTTTAAAATTTCTAATTAAGAGTAGAAAACTGATGTAGATAGATAGATAGATAGATAGATAGATAGATAGATAGATAGATAGACAGACTGAGATAGATAGATAGATAGATAGATAGATAGATAGATAGATAGATAGATAGATAGATAGATAGATAGATAGATAGATAGATAGATAGATATAGACAGACTGAGATAGATAGATAGATAGATAGATAGATAGATAGATAGATAGATAGATAGATAGATAGACAGACTGAGATAGATAGATAGATAGATAGATAGATAGATAGATAGATAGATAGACAGACAGACACAGATAGATAGATAGATAGATAGATAGATAGATAGATAGATAGACAGACAGAGATAGATAGATAGATAGATAGATAGATAGATAGATAGATAGATAGATAGATATGAACAGACTGAGATAGATAGATAGATAGATAGATAGATAGATAGATAGATAGATAGATAGATAGATAGACAGACTGAGATAGATAGATAGATAGATAGATAGATAGATAGATAGATAGATAGATATAGACAGACTGAGATAGATAGATAGATAGATAGATAGATAGATATGAACAGACTGAGATAGATAGATAGATAGATAGATAGATAGATAGATAGATAGATATGAACAGACTGAGATAGATAGATAGATAGATAGATAGATAGATAGATAGATAGATAGATAGATAGATAGATAGATAGATAGATAGATAGATAGATATGAACAGACTGAGATAGATAGATAGATAGATAGATAGATATGAACAGACTGAGATAGATAGATAGATAGATAGATAGATATGAACAGACTGAGATAGATAGATAGATAGATAGATAGATAGATAGATAGATAGATAGATAGATAGATAGATAGATAGACAACTGAGATAGATAGATAGATAGATAGATAGATAGATAGATAGATAGATAGATAGATAGATAGATAGACAGACTGAGATAGATAGATAGATAGATAGATAGATAGATAGATAGATATGAACAGACAGATAGATAGATAGATAGATAGATAGATAGATAGATAGATATGAACAGACTGAGATAGATAGATAGATAGATAGATAGATAGATAGATAGATATATATAGATAGATAGATAGATAGATAGATAGATAGATAGATATGAACAGACTGAGATAGATAGATAGATAGATAGATAGATAGATAGATAGATAGACTATTAGCTTGAGAAGTAACGTTGAATGTTTAGAGAGCAAGAACCCATTTAAAATTAAGAAACTTTAAGAGAAAAACGGAAATTAATATTTATTTAAAAAAAAACAAAATACATATTTATTTTCTAAAACCTCGAAATGTATATTTATTTAAAACAAAACTATTTAATTATTTTAATACAAACGTAAAAGTATGTTAATTTAAAAAACAAAAACAAACAAAAATGCATATTTATTAAAAAAAGAAGAAATAAAATGCATTTTTTCTTGAAAAATGGAAATTAAAAGCGGAAAACGAAAATAAATATTTATTTAATATATATAACATTTTTTTTTACCTCGTTTCAACATGATATTCAATCAGTTGAGTGCCATACGTGATACACGCTTGGGCGATCATGTCTCGAAAGAGACATGACTGACTGGGCAGAACATTATCCCGCAGTAGGTTGCCATTGCTTTCTGCGGTAGACTGGTTGCCAACTAAGGCTATAGAACCCGATCTGTCCTGTTATTTGACTCATAGCTAGTGGAAGAAAAGATGTGTTATATTAAGTAGTAATTAGTGGGGGATCAGTTTATTACTTCATAGCAATAAAAAAACCGATCCCCCATTTTATGACCAGTAGACGCCTTAATCATGATTCCAATTATTATATTTTTTAGATGATAAAGATTTAGTGATCAGTCAAGTGTCATACGTGATACACGCTTGGGCGATCATGTCTCAAAAGAGACATGACTGACTGAGCAGAACATTATCCCGCAGTAGGTTGCCATTGTTTTCTGCGGTAGACTGGTTGCCGACCAACGCTATAGAACCCTATCTGTCCTGTTATTTAACCCATAACAGGAAGGAATAGGCGGATTAATACCTTTCCCAAGAGTGTTTGCGCGTAAGTGAATGCAATGAATTCAGCTGGAATTCGAATTCGGCTCACCGATTTCTCGTTCCGAGCCGATATCCAATGCACCACAACGCATATCCGCTTCTGTTTCGCTGTATTACAGCTCATCAGTACGGCTTAGACTCCGTTCGCTTCCTAACCCAGGATTGAAACCCGACCGATCGGCGTCAGTCGGCGAGTCTACCCCTAGGCCATCAGCGTACGGTAAGATTAAAAAAGATATTGCTGGTAATTCTTTATAAAGTATATTGCTGGCAAGTTTAAAAAGAAATGTATTGCTGATAATTAAAAAGAATGTATTGCTGGTAATTTTTTAAAAAATGTATTGCTGTCAATTTGGTGCCTTACAAGAAGAATGGTGGATGCATTTTGATTCAGAACTTTTTCATAGATTCTTTGTTCAACTGTTGTATTTTTTGGGGTTTTTGTTTTTTAAAGGTTTCTCCAAGCATCGATGAGAAGCAATCTGACTCCGCATCCAAGTTAAGCCCTATCATTCCATCCATCAAAGTAGAAAAAGCTGAAAATGATCATTCAATGAACGAAAAGGTAAGCAATAAAAAATATTTATTGCCAGTGTGTCTGTGAAGAGTTAAGTGCCAGACGTGATACACGCTTTGGGCGATCATGTCTTGAAAGAGACATGACTGAGTGAGCAGAGGATTATCCCGCAGTAGGTTGCTATTGTTTTCTGTGGTAGACTGGTTGCCAGCCAAGGCTATTGAACCCAAGCTGTCCTGTTATTTGACTCATAGCTGGAGGAGGAAGAGTTGCATTATACTTTTATGTAGTAATTAAGGGGGATCAGTTCTATATTGTTATGAAGTAATAAACTGATCCCCCACTTTATGTCCAGTAGAAGTATTAATTATGTTTCCAACTATTATATTCAGTCAGTCAGTTAAGTGCCATACGTGAGACATGCTTGGGCGATCATGTCTTGAAAGAGACATGACTGACTGGGCAGAGGATTATCCCGCAGTAGGTTGCTATTGCTTTCTGTGGTAGACTGGTTGCCAAGCAAGGCTATAGAACCCAATCTGTCCTATTATTTGACTCATAGCTAGAGGAAGAAGAGATGTATTATATTATTGTGTAGTAATTAGTGGGGATCAGTTTATTACTTCATAAAAATAGAAAATAGATACCCCACTTTATGACCAGTAGAAGCCTTAATCATGATTCCAACTCTTATATTCAGTCAGTCAGTTAAGTGTCATACGTGATACATGCTTTGGGCGATCATGTCTGGAAAAAGACATGACTGAATGGGCAGAAGATTATCCCGCAGTGGGTTGCCATTGCTTTCCGCGGTAGACTGGTTGCCGACCAAGGCTAGAGAGCCCAATCTGTTCTATTATTTAACCCATAACTGGTGGGAAGAGACGGATTAATACCTTTCGCAAGGGTCTGTGAAGAGACATTACAAATTTTGTTTTTCGGATATTTTCATTTATTTTGACACTAACAAAAACGTCTAAATTAAACGGATTTGTTAATATTTTTTAATGTTGCGCCTCAATTCCTGACCTCGATAGTGAGACAAAATAGTTATTTTGTGCTTAGAATCATTTTTCTTGTTTCCGAGTAGAACTTGAACATTAATCCAATGTTGATCAAGTGAATACTCATCGATGGTTAAGTGCATTTGGATTAAAGTCTGAGACTGAAGTCTTTATTATTGTAGCGCAAGACCAAAGTCTTTTCACTAGGAATTTTCAGGCAAATATTATTCATAATAATGTGGATCAAAAATGCAGGTTCTGTGAAAAACACCAAGAAGCAATAGATCATCTAATGTCAGGATGTTCTGTACTTGTTTCAAATGAATATAAAAATCCTCACGATAGAGTCGGGCAATATTTACATTGGACAATGTGCAAACACTATGGAAAATATGTAAACAAACACTGGTATGAACACCAGCCAGCACCGGTTACAGAAATAGATGTCACCATTCTATGTGATTACACCATCTACACAGGCAGAAAAATTGAATAGGCCAGACATTATTGTTAAAAACCAAAAAGAAGATAGCGAATGGAACTGTTTTCAAGATGGCGATTTTCCAGGGACATATCGTGAGGCGAAGATGGCAAATGGAACGATTTTCTAGATGGCGATTTTCCAGGGACATCCAGTGATGCGAAGATGGCGAATGGAACGGTTTTCAAGATGGCTATTTTCGAAGCTAAGCTAACCGTTCCATTTCCATACATGTAGTAGTGAATATAAAATTCCCCGTGTGAAGTTTTCATTTGCAAGATGATCCTCTTCTTCTTTATGTGGCATTCATTTGCTCAAGCCCATCAACTATGCCTCTCGTTGCTTTCCCCTGTCTCTTTTTCCTTCTATCTGTCCTGTGAGTATTATACTCTCCAGGCTCTCCTTCCTCATGAAGTGTTCCAGAACTTCAGCTGCCTCTTCTTTATACTAAGTTTCCTTCTCCAAAACCTTGTCTTTGTTTGCATGTTCGATCCATGGTATCCTCAGTATCCTTGTTAAAGTGAAAGCGAAGCCCTTCAATATATCTGTTATAATGATCTATACTGGTCTATACACCGACAACATAATCATGTACAGCAAAAACTAACGATCGACTTCTTTCAATATCATTCAATATTAATTGCAGATACCGAAAAGTCATTTAGTAAATGAAGCTTAGATCTGATACTAGGTCACAAGTATGGGCATCTGGTGAAGATCGAACATTATAAACTAGCAGTATAGCCCGGCGTTGCTTGGGTGTAATGAAAGCTTTAAAACTAATCTATGGCCCTGGAGCTCAGACTCAACCTAAAAAATATTTGTGTGAAGTTTTGTGAGAATTGAATAAATTGTGGATTTGTATAAAAGATATACAGACAGATAAACAGACACACACACAAACATCTTGCCTTATATATATACATATATATATATATTATCGATTTTCTGCACTATTGTAAGAAGTGCAACCTTGAAACATCTGAATATCGTTTCTTATGTTTTTGTCTATGAGTGTATCAAATTTGATTAAAATCAGACCACTCCTTCTATAACCCGATTTTTTCGATTATCGATTTTCGATATTTATCGGGGGTACCACGATACAAAACCTAGCCAAGAACACTCGCAGCTGTGTAAATTTTCAAGAAAATTGGTTCAGCCGTTTTGGAGTCTATAGGTAACGGACACACACACACACACACACACACACACACACACACACACACACACACACACACACAGACAAAGTTCCATTTATAAATAAGTTTAGATAGATAATCTGGGAGATTGATTTGCTAACTGTTAGCACTAAATACCTCGACGACCTCGCGAATTTATTTTCATCTTCTTAGCTCACCGGTCAAATTCTGTGAGGACAAGGTTTTCATTGTTCCCAAAATCAATTTCACATAGGCTAATCAATTTTACATAGGCTGGGGAAACAATTTCACATTGGCTAGCGAATCTGTTGTGACAAGACTTTGATTTCTCGTCGGCCAATCTCTGTGAAAACAAGGTTTTTATTAGTCCCAGAAAACAATTTCACATAAGCTGGCGACATTTTTTTTTTTACTTCTTCTTAGCTCAACAGTCAATCTTTTTGAGGACAAGGCTTTCATTACTCCTAAAAAAACAATTTCACATAAGCTGACGACTTTTTTTTTTTTACTTCTTCTCAGCTCAACAGTCAATCTTTTTGAGGACAAGGCTTTCATTACTCCTAAAAAAACAATTTCACATAAGCTGACGACTTTTTTTTTTTTTACTTCTTCTCAGCTCAACAGTCAATCTTTTTGAGGACAAGGCTTTCATTACTCCTAAAAAAAAACAATTTCACATAAGCTGACGACTTTTTTTGTTTTTAGTTCTTCTCAGCTCAACAGTCAATCATTTTGAGGACAAGGCTTTCATTACTCCTAAAAAAAAACAATTTCACATAGGCTGACGATTTCAAATTTTGCGAATTTATTTGCATCTTATCTTCACCTGGCTGATAAATCTCTGTTACAACAAGGTTTTCATTGGGTCCAAAAAGCAATTTCACATAGGCATGCGAATTTATTTCCCTCTTCTTCTCAGATCGTCGGTCAATCTTTGTGAAGAGTAGGTCTTCATTTGTCCCAAAACCAATTTCACATAGGCTGGCGAATTCATTTCCCTCTTCTCATCTTCTCAGTCAATCTTTGTTAAGACTGGGCATTCATTAGTTCCAAAAGTAATTTCCCACAGGCGCGGGAATTTATTTCCATGTTCTTCTCGGCTTCTCTGTCAATCTCTGTGAAGACAAGGTTTTCATTGGTCCCCGAAAGCAATTTCACATAGGCTCGCGAAGTTATTTCCATTTTCTTATCAGCTCGCCGCTCAGTCTTTGTGAAGTAAAAGTTTTCATGGGCACTAAAAAGCGATTTTACATGACCACGTGAATCGATTTCCATTTTGTTCTATTCACTCGCTATGATGACAAGGTTTTCATTAGTCGCAAAAGCAGTTTCATATAGGAACGCGAATTGATTTTAATCTTCTTTTTAACCCGCCCATCAGTCTCGGTGAAGACAATGTTTTTATTGGTCCTTAAAGCAATTTCACACAGGCTAGCAAATTTGTTTTCATCTTCTTTTCCCAACGCTCTTCAGTCTTTGCAGCGTCACTTTCTCACCGGCGCAATGTAGCTTCCCTGTGTCACTTCTGCAAATACTTTCCCGGCTTCTACTCCGACGAACTTAGCTCACTGGTGCCCCCTATACATGAATTTACTCAACAAGATTAGCAACTAGGTCCCACCCTTTTACTGCGAAACCAATAACATGTAACCGAAAATCCATCAGCTTCTTTTCTCGCACTTCCCGCCTGTGGAATTTCCTTTCATTTATTTGCTTCCCCCGGCAGCTACAATCTCCACAAATTTAAATGTAAAGTCAATAGTCATCTCCTATCTCACTAACCTGCATCTTCTCTCTCAAGCCCCTTTCTCCGTCCACTCTACTCTCATCAGTATTCTCATTCTTCTCTTAACCACTTCCTGACACCCCCTATAACCTGTCACTCTTTCTCATAACTTTTCTCCTATGTAACCCCCTGCAAAACAGTGGCAGTAAAACGCCTTGCTTGGGGCGATATGATTATTAAAAAAATTTCTATACATTTATATTCCAGAGAACGTAAATAAATCTAAAAGACATACATGTGTAGCTAATCAGTATTTCATTTACTGATTGATTCGTTTTCTACGGCTTATCAACAGACAAAGAATTATTTTTTGTAAATATAAAGTGGGGGATCAATTTTATATTACAATCAATATATAAAATGATCACTCATTTATGGCCACAGTCATCCTTCTCTTATCCACTTCCTGACACTCCCTATAACCTGTCACTCTTTCTCATAACGTTTCTCCTATGTAGCCCCCTGCAAAACAGTGGCAATAAAGTGCCTTGCTTGGGGCGATATGATTATTTTTTTTTAATTTCTATACATTTATATTCCAGAGAATGTAAATAAATCTAAAAGACATGCATGTGTAGCTAATCAGTATTTCATTTACTGATTGATTCGTTTTCTACGACTTATCAACAGACAAGGAATTATTATGTAAATATAAAGTGGGGGATCAATTTTATATTACAATCAATATATAAACTGATCCCTCACTTTATGGCCACAGTCATCCGTCTCTTATCCATTTCAAGACACCCACTATAACCTGTCACTCTTTCTCATAACTTTCCTCCTACAAAATAGTGGCAGTAAAATGCCTTGCTTGAGGCGATATGATTATAAAAAAAAAATTATTTTCTATTACAATGTGGATATAAATCGAGTATCAATTCTACATTACAATCAATATATAAACTGATCCCTCACATCATGTCTACAGTCATCCTTCTCTTACCAACTTCCTGACACCCCCAATAACCTGTCACTCTTTCTCATAACTTTCCTTTTATGTCAAAACGGTGGCAGTAAAATGCCTTGCTTGAGGCGATATGATTATTTAAAAAAAAAAGATTCCTATAGGCACGCGAATTTATTTCCAACTTCTTCTCAGCCCATCGAGGAAAAAAGGATTTATTATTATTATTATTCCACACTTAGTAGAAATTATTATTTTTTCAAGTTTGTCGGCAACTACCAAGATCTGACGGACTTTCAAAATTGTACTCTAAACTTTAAAAATACATGCCAATTATTCAGAAAGAAATGTACATCAGAGGTTTTTTGTTTTTAGTCTTTTTTTTTTTTTTTTCCCCTCCGGTGAACAAAAAAAATACACAGTCGCAATTAGGTATCAGCAAACAACAAAGATATTTTTTGTGTCTACTCTTGTTAAATTCTTTTCTGAGAATTTCAAAGAATATTTTCAATGTATTTAAAAATTTATAGTAATCATTAAATCATTATTTTTATGTGGTATAACAGTAACACCTTTGAAGAATTAGTGTTGTTTAAAAAAAAAATAGGAATATCCCAAATTCACAAATAATAAGGAGAAGCCACGAGATTAGGAGTGATTGTTACTGAGCAGAGAAAATACTTTGTGACCAAAAAAACTTCTACTAAAATGATTCAATTAATAAAAATTCATTGATTAATAAATAAATGCTGAAAATTTCAATGAAATCCGATAACTCTACGATTCTGGCTATTAAAAATAAACATAAAAAACGTTGATACTTTTTTTTCGTGTCTGGAAAAAAATTATGATTTTGGAAGTATCAAGTTATGAGTTCCCATATTTAAACTACAACGTGTCGTCAAAATTTCTCCAAATGGTTCAGGGGGAATAACTCTGTGGTAACAACGATTGCTTTGTAAAGAATTCGAATTAATTCGTCGGTTATTATTATTATTATTTTTTTTTTTTAATCGTATCACCCCGAGCAAGACGGTAACGCCACTGATGTGCAGGAGGCTACGTAATAGGGAAAAGGTTGGAAAAGAGAAAGCCGGAAACCACATCCTAAACAGGGAACAAGGGATGAGCCTCTTAACCTGCTATTATCTGAAGTTATACTCAGCTAAGCGGGTGGTGCAATCGACTGTGCAATCGAATGAGAACTGAGTTCGAATTCTATTCGTGTTCGTTGCATTCACTTACGCACAAGTTTCCTTGTGAAAAGAATGTATAGAGTTCATTCCTCCCAGCTATGAATTAAAACTAGTAAGACCTGTATCTGGAAAAATAATAGTTGTTAACTTGTTATTCTTTGAAAAAATATTGATATGCAAAAAAGTATTATCCTTACAATCTAAAATAGAATCTAAAATATGCTTCGGTTTTTAATAACCAACAACGGGTTGATAAACCATAAAAAATCACCTATCAATAAAGAAAAATTACAATGGTATTTTCCTACCTTGTGGTTGAGATAATCTACACTATTATAATAAAGGTCGCTGTATATATTTCCCACCTGTCACGCTCATGGGTAGAGAGGGGGGAGAGAGGGGAGGGTGAGAGAGAGAGAGAGAGAGAGGAGAGAGAGAGAGAGAGAGAGAGAGAGAGAGAGAGAGAGGGAGGAGAGAGAGAAGAGAGAGAGAGAGAGAGAGAGAGAGAGAGAGAGAGAGAGAGAGAGAGAGGAAGAGAGGGGAAGAGAGCGGGGAGGAAAGAGAGAGAGAAAGAGAGAGAGAGGAAGAGAGGGGGAGAGAGAGAAAGAGAGAGAGAGAGAGAGAGAGAGAGAGAGAGAGAGAGAGAGAGAAGAGAGAGAGAGAGAGAGGGAGAGAGAGAGAAAGAGAGAGAGAGAGAGAGAGAGAGAGACAATAGCGAGGCATCGTCGGCTCAGTTCATTCTCTTTAATATCATTTATGAAAGCTCTTGTCGCGTATTTGCTCTTTAATATTGGCTAATTATTTTATTTTTTGCAACAATTATGTCGTCGAGTACAGAAGAATATATATATATATATATATATATATATATATATATATATATATATTATTATTATTATTATTATTACGCCAAGGCCATCTTATCGTCTAGGATAAAATACAGACGCCAATAATAACTAACACTGTAAATCTAACCTCCTCACCCCGATTTTTTTCTCCTATGATTCTTTTTGTCGGAATAAATCTAGCCCATTTATTGTTGTATGAATTTGGTCTGATGAGCGGTCTGTAAGAGCTCCGCGAAATAAGCTATTACCAATGGATTTATAAAAACATCCAACTTATTTTCATCTATATATATATATATATATATATATATATATATATATATATATATATTCACTATTATAATAAACACTGTTGTGTTTTTATTGGTTTTTATATATATATATATATATATATATATATATATATATATATATAGTTATGTGAATTAATAAATATGCATTAAAGACCGTTGTGTATTTATTTGTGCAGATATATATATATATATATATATATATATATATATATATATATATATATATAGCTAAAAAGTCTGCCTCCTTCTACCGAGCGCCCATAGCTCAGAGGTAGAATTGCCGACTGACGCCAATTCGATCGCGTTTCAATCCTGGGTAAAAAATAATCGGATGTCTAATCATACTGATGAGCTGTGATACAGCGAAACAGATCTGTCTGCGGATATATATATATATATATATATATATATATATATATATATATGTCCTGTCACGCCCAGGATCAATAACATATGAATAAACATCTAATAATCCTCTCAAATATTTTGCTGTCATTTTTTATGGCAGGGACCCACTCGTTGTGCAACGCCTGATCGAAATTTTTGAATCCTGGTTTCAAAGCAGGGTGACAAACAGCGCCCATCTTCTATTCAATATGTGTCTTCGTGAGGCATTAATACTGAGTCGGAAGAAAAGTTTGTAGCGTCTGTTTTTTTTGTCTTTTTTTTTTTTTTTCGAAGACAATATTTAGGTATTCTAAACTTATTTATAAATGGAAATTTGTCTGTGTGTGTATGTCTGTGTGTGTGTGTGTGTGTGCGTATGTGTGTCCGTTACCTATAGACTCCGAAACGGCTGAACCGATTTTCTTGAAAATTTACACAGTTGTACTATAACCGTCTGCAAGTGTTCTTAGCTGGGTTTTGTGTCGATGTACCCCCAATAAATATCGTAAATCGATAATCGAAAAAATCGGGTTATAGAAGGAGTGGTCCGATTTTAATCAAATTTGATACACTCATAGACAAAGACATAAAAACGATATTCAGAAGTTTCAAGGTTGCAGTTCTTACAATAGTGCAGAAACTCGATAATATATATATAAAAGGCAAGATGTTTGTGTGTGTGTGTCTGTTTATCTGCCTATATGTCTGTATTTTTTTTTCCAGCCCTTTTATTTTAGTTTTTGCTTCGGGTTTGGCTCTAAGTAGGTATAATTGTAGTTCTTAGTCTCAGCCATGATACCATTTACTCAGAGGACTTATTTAGCCTTCAAAATTCAGTTTACGTCGAAAAAACTTATTTGATATCGATACGAGGAAATCAAAATTTGACTTACATCCATTCATTTTTCTTTCAGTCTACGGTTTCGCTTTAACTGGAAACGAGTATTGCTTTTTAGTCTTTCATGCCAACGTCCAAAGAGTCTGAGCTCCAGGACCATGGATTAGTTTTAAAGCTTTCTTTACACTCGAGCAACGCCGCGCTGTACTACCAGTTCTATATAAATGTCATTTTGTTCCACTATTTTACCTCATCTTTGAAACAGCTTTATAATTCCATCCTCCAAGATTTATTTCTGTGTAATTCATTTTTCTACGTAGTTTTTACAGACTTCCAGAAACTGGAAGTTTTTTCCTGTTTACACAATAGTCACGGACTCTATAAGAACTAACCCTTTACAGAAGACAGATAGACAGACAGACAGACAAACAGACAAGCAGATACTCACAGTCTGATTGGTTTTTCACGACACTCATGCACGCTGTACACACATCACTTTTCAGCTAGCTATGCTTGAAACAAATTAAGGCAAAAATAATCAACAGGTGATAAACCTTGAAAAATGAAAATTATCATTTGCTCTAATGGAGTGGCAAATGGTGGCTGTCTTATAGAGAATGATGACATTTGTTTAAATGGTAAACCTGGACCCAACAGCAAGTGAAGAGACGACTAACTGTTCTGTAAATAGTGCTTGGGTGCTTTTTCTTTCCAGCAGTGGCTGGATCTGTTTTCTTTTGTTTCTTTTACTGGGAAGCCGTTGATTGAAATAAGGTTGAAGCCGTTGGGAGATGGTTAACGTTTCTTGGTTCAGGCCTTGTGTCAGACAGAACCGAGCTCCCTATGCAAAATTATCATCAGGTTTTCATCAGAAGTTTGGTTGTCGGAAGATTGGAATATGGGCAATTGTGTTGAATGGTGTAAGATTAAAATATACATTTTGAATTTTAAAGTATATTTTTTTAAATGAAAGCATAACACAAATTGTAGAAGTTAATGTTCAATTAGAAACATTATTAAGAAGTTAAGGGTAAAGTTCGTGTGCAATGATAAAGTTATGGGTATCAAGACTTGTAGAAAACGTTCGTAGTAGTTATTGTAGGTATTTAAATTGACCGCAGAAGTTTAGAGTTCATGGTTGTGTCGTAGCAGAATGTAAAGTCTTTGTTCCTTCCTCTTTTTAGTAGGTCACGACAGTTTGAGAGGTGGGGATAGGGGGCAAAACAAATAAAGAAGTTGTACTTAACGCGTCCATTTTGTCGCTGTGTTGTTCTCTTTAGCGGTGTAGTGTGAAAATGAAGAAAAGGACGTTGGAAGAAGAGGTCGAATGAAACTGTGGCGTGACCTACGTTCGAGTTGGCGTGGAGTGAAAAAGAAGAAAAGAAAATTGGAAGAAGAGGTCGAATGAAACTGTGACGTGCCCTGCGTCCGGGTCGGCTTCTTGAATTTTCTTTCGTTCCATTGCCACGAAGTTCTAAGCTAATTGCTCCCATGCCGGACTGACTTTGACAGGTTAGCGTCGTTATTTAAATAGTGAAACTTCTCATGATGCCGGCTCCAGCAAGTCTTTTTACATCTAGGTGTAAAAATACGTCATATATGAATTTGTTGTTTTTAATCCAATCAGGATACAAAATTTGGCTTTTCCCACTGACTTGTGAAAAAGAAAAGCTTTTAGCTGTTTGAATCCTCTTTTGCGGGTGTGCAATTTTACTTTGGGTTTTTTCCAAAATGTTTTTAGTTCTTAATTTCTTATTCCTACAAGGTCTTTGAGTGAATATAAATGTTAATTTTTATCTGATCCTCACGGAGTCCCTGAAACCCAGGTTAAGTAGGCATAGTGTAGGGATTGATATAATTGGAAATGAAAAGGTGCAAGGTCAAGGGATCTTGACGGGTGTAATAGAACATTCCAGTCAAGTTTCATTTCTGAAACTATCAAATAAGTTAAAAACAGGGGTTTCAGTTACATGACCATCACCAAAAACGGTATACATTATTTTTTTAATGTTTGTATGAAGTTTCTTCCACTTCTGAAATGAAAGTTTAAATTTAAGTTCCATTTAACGGCATATCAACCTCTGTACGTTATTTAATGCCAAAAAGGTGAGGTTTTAAGGTTTGTTTTTTTTTATGTTCGATTATAGTGAGAAGTTTGATTTAGTCAGATTTTGACGAAAACTTAAAAAAAAATTTTTTCTTAGAAAACTGAAAATGTCTTCTGGTTTGGTATTCAAAAATGTATCATGGCAATATTTTTTTTCCTTAAAAAATATGTTATGGTAATAATCTTTTTCCTTCAAAAATGTACTCTTGGTAATATTTTCCATTAAAAATGTATATTTTTCTATCAAAGTCTAGTTTTATATTTTCATAGTGTTTTGACTCCAGTTTGGTGGGGGGTTAACTATTTGCCCATAGCTGGGACCCTACCAGGTACTACCACTCCGTGTTAGGGTGGACCTGGGAACAACAGCAATTAAGAGCTGGTTCCATGCTCCACACAACCTCCTAATCAGAAGCCTTGCTCCCGGATGCAGTTTACCGTCATACCTAGGACCCTGAAATGACAAAAAATATAGCTCAATTCAACAACATATACGCTGCTCTGTCCCATAGCTTTCACCATCTTTGAAGCAGCTTCATGATTGCTTTCTCGTAAAACTTGGTATCATTCTGGGTGAAGAACTGGTCTAAGACGTTCTTACAGGCTTCAAGAGACTGGAAGTTCTTACCATTAAGAGAATATTGTGGAGAGCCATGATCGCCAACGTCCTAAAGTGCCGTATCACATAGAAGAATAAAGAGCTTAGGCAAATAGATGACAGAACGGGGTTTAGGATAGATAACAAAAAGAGAAAAGTTATTAAGAGCTATAACGAACAGGAAATAGTGGAGAGCCATGATCGCCAACGTCCTAAAGTGCCGTATCACATAGAAGAAGAATAAAGAGCTTGGGCAAATAGATGACAGAACGGGGTTTAGGATAGATAACAAAAAGAGAAAAGTTATTAAGAGCTATAACGAACAGGAAATAGTGGAGAGCCATGATCGCCAACGTCATAAAGTGCCGTATCACATAGAAGAAGAATAAAGAGCTTGGGCAAATAGATGACAGAACGGGGTTTAGGATAGATAACAAAAAGAGAAAAGTTATTAAGAGCTATAACGAACAGGAAATAGTGGAGAGCCATGATCGCCAACGTCCTGAAGGTATACATCACGTAGAAGAAAAAGAAATAGCTTGAGTAAATGAATGACAGCACGTGGTTTAGGATAGACTAGCATCATACCTCGGCGTTGCCCGTGCAACTCAGAACATTTTAGTAATAATTAAATTAAACATTGGCACTTTTTTTTTTTACATATTTTGTTCTTGTTTGAAAAAACACTTTTTTTTAAAAAAAATATTTCTTTTGTTTCAAAATTACGAGGAAAAATATTCACATTTTTTGTTGACCAAATGAATTTTTAAAACGTCGGAATAAAAATTAAATATAAAGGCTCTTTTTTTTTTAGTCGCGTTTGACACGTGTGATTTGATTTCTGTGACGTAAATTAGCAACCATCTTAGATCTTAGATGTTTTACGGAGCAAATATAAACAATCGGCTCCATTAGTCAAAAAGTGCGAAAGGAAAAATTGCTGAAGGTATGTGTCGATCTGGCTTCCCTGTAGATATATGTCCCTAGAAAGTTTGAATGACGTAGCTTAAAAAATGTAAACGTGCATAGAGAACAGTCACACACAGACTCACAGATTGCCTTTTATATACATATATATATATATAACAAAAATGTATTAAGACCTACAAAAGATAGGAAATTGCAGAGAACCATGATCGCAAATGACCTGAATGGCACATAGAAGAAAGAGCTTGTGAAAATGGATGACAAAACAAGGTTTAGGATAGATTAAAAAAAAAGAAAATTTATTAAGATTTACAAAGGACAGAAAATTGTGGAGAGCCATGATCGGCAAGGTGGAAAAATGTGGACATGGCGATGGAGCGATATCTTGGAGAGTACTTTGAAAAAATAGTTTCTCATTACATTCACCATGCTTTTAAATTCAGTGTTGTACTTCTAGACTGGTTTCCGACCAAGGCTAAAGAACACAGTCTACTCTGCTATTTTATCTTAGGCTACCTCCTCCACAGCTTTCCTCTTTGTAGGTTAATTTCCATCTAAAGTTAGACAGACCTGTCTACTCTGCTATTTAATCTGGGGTTTTGTAAAGATAGGGTTGTACACACTGTATTTCAAATTAACCAACTGAAAAATTTGTGTTAATGATGGTGGTTTATTTTTTGCTATACGTTATGATGTAATGGATATAGGATCGGAATGAGAAATTAGAGAACCGAGTTCGAATTGTAGTTGAATTTGTTTCATTCACCTACGCACAAATACACTTGGGAAAGGTATTAAGCCGTCTGTTCTCTCTCCAGCTATGTGTTCTATAGTCTTGGTTGGCAACTAATCCATAAATTTAATCTACAGCGGAAAAATCTTCTGCCTCTTCAGTCATGTCTCGAAGGAAACATGACTGCCCAAACGTGTATCACGTATAGAAATTAACTGATTTTTCAGAGCTAAGCCGGCTAGCCAATCCCTGTTGCAAAGACCTACTTAGGTATATTTGTGTTTGATCAAGACCCTAAGAACCCAGCTTTGGTTTATATTTCAACTATGCCAAGCGGACGTTAGTTACAGTGTGTTATCTGGCATAATCAATACTTTCGGTTAGGATAACTTGGGATTTCGTGCTAGCAAAAACTATTGATCACTTTTGAATAACTCCAAGTAATTTCATTCACAAGAGTTGGTTCAAAACGGGGTATGGTTTTCAGGCACTTTCCAAAGTTCACCGGGGTAGCCTCTCCGTAACTATAGCATCAAGAAGTGGCAAATTCACCATCGTGGGATTTGAACCTGGGTATCGTGGTCGGATATCGAACGTACTAAATGCTCGGTCATGTGCCTATGATAATAAACGTCTTTTAGTGATTTTCTAAAATTTATATTTAAATTTTATATGTGCTATAAGGCCGAAAGTGTGGAGCACCCACTGAGGATCATACTCACATAAGTGATGTAGCAAGACAAGTTTGATAACCATCACACCACGTCGAAACGCCCTAAGCCGTTTTACAAGGAAATAAGGAACAAATGCAGACAGGCTAAAGAAAGATGGCTCGACGAAAAATGCGCCGAAATAGAGAGACTGGGCATGACAAAGGAGATATGCATAAAAAAAATAAAGGAACTGACAAGACAAAAAGATGTAAAAAAAAAACAATGGACGGGACTAGAAAAAGAAAAAATACTTCAGAGATAGTATGAGTATATTGCTGATCTTTTTCACGACAAGAGATAGCAATCAGCAATACACAGAAATACGGGCGGACCAGAAATATTGAAAACCGAAGTGGAATCGGCAATGGCCAAATTGAACAGAAACAAAGCATACGACGGTATTGTAATAGAGATACTGACGTTCTTAGACAGATTCGGCGTAGAAAGGATCACCGAAATAATAAACGACACCTACAACAGTGGCAATATACCGGAGGACTTAAGTAGATCAATTTTCATAGCACTACATAAGAAGCCAGGTGTCAATGAAAGTGAGCCCCAGCGAACAATCAGCTTAATGAGCCACATAACAAAACACATCATCGGATTCTGATGAACAGAGCATGCAGCAGAATCGGTCGAGAGATAGAACAAGAACAATGCGGCTTCATTAAAGATACCGAAATAAAGAACACTATATCCATGCTCAGAATGCTATCTAAAAGAGCAATACAAATGCAGGAGGACCTTCGCCTATGCTTTACTAGCAGTATAGCCCGTCGTTGGTCGGGTGTAATGAAAGCTTTAAAACTAATCCATGGTCCTGGAGCTCAGACTGTTTGGACGTTGGCACGAAAAACTAAAAAGCAATAGTTGTTTCCAGTTAAAGCGAAACCGTAGATTGAAAGAAAAATGAATGGATGTAAGTCAAATTTTGATTTCCTGGTATCGATATCAAATAAGTTTTTTCGACGTAAACTGAATTTTGAAGGCTAAATAAGTCCTCTGAGTAAATCATCATGGTATCATGGCTGAGACTAAGAACTACAATTATACCTACTTAGAGCCAAACCCGAAGCAAAAACTAAAATAAAAGGGCTGGAAAAAAAATACAGACATATAGGCAGATAAACAGACACACACACAAATATCTTGCCTTTTATATATATATATATATATATTATTGATTTTCTGCACTATTGTAAGAACTGCAACCTTGAAACTTCTGAATATTGTTTCTTATGTCTTTGTCTATGAGTGTATCAAATTTGATTAAAATCGGACCACTCCTTCTATAACCCGAGTTTTTCGATTATCGATTTTCGATATTTATTGGGGGTACTTCGACACGAAACCTAGCTAAGAACACTCGCAGACGCTTATAATACAACTGTGTGAATTTTTAAGAAAATCGGTTCAGCCGTTTCGGAGTCTATAGGTAACGAACATACGCACACACAGACACACACACACACACATACAAAGTTCTATTTATAAATAAGTTTAGATAGACTACGCAAAGGCATTTGACAAAGTACGCCACAAAGACTTGATACAGACGCTCGGCAACCTCGATATATTTGGAAAAGACATTAGGATAACCAATAACCTATATTAGCAGCAAACCACTTGGGTAGAGATAAGAAATGAATTCGGCAAGTACACAAAAATATAAAATGGCGTAAGACAAGGGTGTGTTTTCTCGCCGGATGTACAGTGAAACAATTCTGTGAGAAATAAAATCATTGCCACGATTTGTCATTGGCGGCCACAATCTCAACAATGTAAGTTACGCGGATGACACAGTGCTGATAGCAGACACGGAAAAGAAAATGCAAGATCTCCTACATATTGTAGCAAGAGAAAGCGTGAAGAAAGGGCTGAGCATAATCTTCAAGAAAACTGAATGTATGGTCATCAGCAAAAGAAGAACCAAAATGCCAGCTACAGGTTCGAGAAACTAAAATAAAACAAGTAAAGAAATTTAAAAAATTGGAAAGTGTTCCGAAGACGCATTGGCATGGCGAAAGACGCATCTCAAAAGCTAACCAAAGTACTGAGAAAGAACAAAACCCCATTGGAAAAGAGTGCTAGACTGCTATGTGATATCTGTCCTTCTGTATGGCGGTGAATGTTGAGTGATCTCCGCAGGGATGAAGGAGAAGCTTGAGGCAGCTGAAACGTGGTTCTACAGAAGGATGCTGAGGATACCGTTGACTGAGCACATTAGCAATAATGAGGTGTTGGAGAGGATGCAAACGAGAAGAAAACTCATACTTAACATCAGAAAGAGACAGAGGAGGTTCCTGGGACACGTAATGAGGAAGGAGGGCCTAGAGAATTTAATACCCACAGGATGGATACAGGGAAAGAGAGACAGGGGAAGGCAGCGCGAGACATATTTGATAGGCTTGAGCAAATGGGTGACGGACCGGGGTTTGAGAGAGATACCAAGAAGAAAAAAAATTGGGAGCGACAAGAGACAGTGCCAAGTGTAAGTCCATGATCGTCTACGTTCTCAACGGACACGGCACATGAAACAGAAGAAGCTCAGATGTGTCACAAGGCTGAAAGTATAGGACACCCAGTGAGGATCGAACTCACTACTCATTTGTAATTGACCTAGTGAAATAAGCTTGTTAACCATTACATCTCGTCGAAGTGCCCTAATAAACGCAGCTTACTTTTTTTTTTTAATCATTTCACCCCGAGCAAGGCGGAAACGCCACTGATGTGCAGGGGGCTACGTAAATGTAAAAAGATTAATTAGAAAAGAGTGAGGAGTATGGTGCACCCAGTGAGAATCAAACTCACTACTCAGTCGTAACTCATCTAGTCGTAATGCCCTGTCTCTCAATGAATATAACGTGTAATCTTTATTTATTTTTGTCTCCTTTCAGCCAGAAGTTCCAATCACCCTAGAAATGGTCGAGCATTATTTAAAACTTGAAAAGGAAATTTGGGTGTTTGAAGCCAAGAACATCGGTAAGAATCTACAGACCAAAAAACTGCAACTGGACAGCGCCCGTAAAAGTTGGCAGCAGCTACAGAAACATTACACAGAAGTTGAACTTGAATTGTAAGTAGACAGTTATCTGCCCTTGATTCTAAAATCTGCACATAGGTTAGTTTTTGCTTGTAAATCCAGATATTTTGCTCGGTCTGGTTGATTCGTTTTCTACGGGTTATCAACTCTTTTGAAAATTATTTAAAATCAAAAAATATTTTTAGATTGTAAGAATTTTTTTTTTCGGAAATGCTGATTAAAAGCAAAAAAATGTCGAACATGCTTATTCTTGTCTACCTGGCATTCCATCTCAAAGACTGTGTCTAATCTGAAAAAAAATTCAGTAACATTAGACAACAGTTCCACATGATAGCCAGAGTTACTAAGTAAAACTGGCTATGGAAGACTATTGATGGATTTATTCGTATTAAATGGATTTGTAACGGATAATAAATTAATTAAATCAACTCCCTTCACTTTTACAAAAGTTCACAACGATATGTGAAATCCTGGTTTTCCCAAACAGAAAAAGGATTGACCATGTGCTTCACGAAAAAGTCGAAACCAGATTTCGCAAGTAGGTGTTAAAATGATTTTTGACCAATAGGAGCGACTTGTAAGACTTGAAAGGTCTTGGCGATCCAGAGCGAAATTCAAAAGGACATATAAATGTCTTCGCAGCGTTAGCGTCACAGATGGGAGCCGAGAGACGAAAGTAACCAACTTCAAATCGACCCGGAGATAAGGTCAAGTCGCACCTTGTTCTCTTTCTCTTTCTCTTTCTCTTTCTCCTTATCTATTTCAACAATGACTACTAGAACATTTTGTACGAACTCTACCCTTAACCTCTTAATAATGTTTCTAATTGAACATTAACTTTTACAGCGTGTGTTATTCTTTACTTATATTAAATTTCTATTTTAAAATGCAAAATGTATATTTTATTCTTCTTACACATTCCACACAATTCCACACATTGCAACCGACAACCAACCTTCTGATGAAAACCTTCTGATGATAATTCATCATAAAACTTGTAAGCTGTAGGGAGTTCGATTAAGTCCGACACAAGGCCAAATCAAAGAAACATTAACAATCTTTCTACAGCTACAGATTATCAACGTTTTTTTACAGGTTCTTTAATTTCGGAACATATTTATAAATTGTAAAAAAATTGTTAGAAAAGAAATGCTGATTAAAAGCAAAAAGATGTCGAAAATGCTCATTCTTGTCTACCTGGCATTCCATCTCAAAGACGGTGTCTAATCTGAAAAAAAAAAAACAGTAACATTAGACAACAGTTCCACATGATGGCCAGAGTTACTAAGAAGTAAAAATGGCAAGGAAAGACTATTGATGGATTTATTCGTATTCTACGGATTATCAACCTGTTTTTACAGGTTATTTAATATCAGAACATATATATAAATTGTAATAATTTTTTTTTAGATAATAATGTTTTAGTTTTACAAATTAACCCATAGCGGAGGAAGAAGAGATGGATTCAAACTTTTCCATAGGGCATTTGCGCTAAATGAATCTAATGATCCCAACGGGAATTAGAACGCGGCTCTCCGATTAACTTAACAATTGCAAGCAATTATCCATTACACTACTCACAAACCCAAGCTTACAGTACCTGGTATTACAAAGCAGTCACCCATCCAAGTACTGAACAGGCTCGGCGTTGCTTAACTTTGCTGATCTTACTGGGACCGGTGTTTCAACATAATGCCGACTGTAATCTCCCATATATTTATCTAACTTTTGTAATATTTTTTGTCTCATGCTGTTTACAACTGAACTCGAGCCCCTGGAGAGTAATCCCAACAATGAAACAAAAAAGTATGAACTAAAAGGGATTACAGATTTATCTGAAGAAAAAAAATTTTAAACACAATAAAAGTCGAAAAAAATAATGTGTGTAAAAGGACATATTAGTCGACTATGTGCGTGGGTGGTGCAGTGGATATTGGCTAGGAATGACAAATCGGATAGCCGAGTTCGAATTCCAGTTTGAATTCATTGCATTCACTTACTTGCAAATGCCCTTGGGAAAAATTATTAATCCATCACTTCTCTCTCCAGCTATGTGTTAAATAGCAGGACAAATTGGGTTCTGTAGCCTTGGTTGGCAACCAGTCTGCCACAAACGGTAATGACAAAATCTTCTGCCCGGTCAGTCATGTCTCGAATTTATGGCACTTAACTGACTGACTCTCGTCTTCCACAAAGCTCAGCTGAGGTTTATGCAGCAACTATGCTGTTACACTCTCTGATAGAGAGTGCATAATTTGTCATGATCAGTACTTTGAACAACGCCAGCGCATTCAAATCCTCGGTCACGATGACTTACGACTTTGTGCTAGCACAAGAAAGGACGGTTTCTGAACAATTCTGTCTACCAATTTCACTCAAACGCACTTTCCCAAGGTTCCTCCATCTGAAGTCGCCTATCCAGACCGATAACATTAAGAAGTCATCTTCCTGATAACTCGACCATAGTGAGATTCGAACTTGGGTCTCATGGTTGGAAACCGAACGTGCTAAATACTCGGACATGCGCATATATTAAAAAAAAAAAAGGAATGAGAGACACATGTAACCTTTTTTCTCTTCTTTTAGCCAGAAGTTTCAATCACACTAGAAATTGTGAAGCATTATTTAAAGATTAACCACGAGGTCACAAAGGCATATATTTACATTATTTACATTGTTCAGACTGTTGTCCTCATCTTTATTGTCATATTCACAACGTTTCGACCGTTGTACGCCCCGACCTTCTTCAGGATTGGAATTTCGAACTGAACATTTTATTTTGATCATTGGAGTAAATTGTTCTCATTCCATGAGTCATGTCACTTCCGGATGTCTTAGTTATCTCCCATTAACTCAACTGCCTTAGTTTTCGTTCACCACGGCTGTAGCCGGGTATCGAACCCACAACTCGGGTCAATTCACTGGATCTAACCAACCCTTTTATCCTTAAGAATTAGGCATCAATGTATAAATCTGATATCTCAGAAAATATTTTGTTTTACAAGAGCTCATATGACAATATTGATGTTTGTAATTGGTTTTCTCTAGCCCTCTATATTGCTGGTTCCCATAGTGTATTCATTTTTATGCTAGGAAATTTTTGTGGCCCAACATATGCGCTGATTCCTCAAGTATTTCTATTTTCCAATGGTATTCCCTATCTATCATTATAAATTGATATGTTTGGATGTACTAACATTTCTTGCAATATTACTTCCTAATTAGACCAATGCAGTGGCATAATCTATTAAATGAAACATAGCTCACTTTTGAAGATTCAGTCAACTAAGTGCCATACGTGATACACGGTCGGGCAAACGTTGTGCGTTGTGAGTTCGAATTCCAGTTGAATTCCTTGCATTCACTTACGAGCAAATACCCTTAGGAAAGGTATTAATCCGTCTCTTTCCTCCTGGGTTAAATAACAGGACACATTGGGTTCTATAACCTTGGTTGGCAACTATTCTACCGCAGAAAGTAATGGCAACCTACTGCGCGATAATCTACTGCCCAGTCAGTTATGTCTCTTTCGGGACATGATCGCCCGAGCCATTTGTAAAAGATGCAAAAAATCGTATTAAAAAACCGGAAAAATAAAACAGAAACTTTATTCCGTACCGGATCGAACCCAAAATCTAATCAGTTCTTGCCAGTCATGAGACCAATCATCCCTGAAAGTTTCATCCAAATCCATCCAGCGGGTCTTGAGATATCTTGACAGACAAACGTGACCGAAACGCGGGAGTATAAAAACAATACCTCCGCCTCAAGGCGAAGTTAATAATAATAATAATAATAATAACAATAACAACAACAACAACAACAACAATAATAATAATAATAATAATAATAATAATAATAATAATAATAATAATAATAGTTCGGTAAAAGCCTTTGTTGCGGAGTCCGGGACTCCGCAAACGAATTTATATTTATAAATCTTTTTCGTGGAATTGAAGTTGGAAATAAGACAACAATGACGCTTGAATAAAACAAACAATGAATAGTATTAACGATTAATTTACATTAACGATTAATTTACATTAACGATTAATTTACATAGCTGAGATTAAGCATGCAATTACTAGAAGGAAGGTTGTTTCCGTTTTAACGTTAAGAATCATGAAGTAAAGTCAATAACTGAATAATATTCCTAAAAGAAGGAAAGAATGTAATGTACATACTGATGTTGAGTTGAAGAAAGTTCCGATTGGAAGATGTGAGTGATTTGTGCACATGTGTGTTTAAGAAATAAATAGCAGCTAATTGCGTCCTGCAAGTGCGGGTGTGTTAGGTAAAGATTGAGAAACATGTCTCCGCGAAACTGCCAACTGCCTTTCTGGAACGTGTGTCCCTGCTTTTTATAAGCCCCGCGAAAACGCGGGAAAGCAAAGGAACACAACGTGAAGGTCGCGTGTTTCGTGAATGAAGAAACACTCGAGACAGAAATACTGTATGAGTATGTATGTACATGTGTGAGTGCGGAATGTGGGTGAACTGTGTGAAAATACACGTGAATCTCATAATCTCAAAAAGATTCAGTATGATTCTTTGATCGATGTTTTTGACAAAATTCTTGCATTACGCATTCCTTTCCCATCTATTTCTGTAGAACACAGGAACGCTCCGATGTCCAGAAAATGACTCAACCGTCCATTCGACAATTCTATCAAAATCAAAAGGAATTCGAGGCCAATTTTTCCAAGGAACAGGTAAATAGATGCTCTGGAATAAAACCCACTTCAACATGAATTCTGCCCTGAATACATAAATTTAAGCACCTGTAATCTAGATCCCACACTTTTGCTTATGAAATAATTAAATTTAACCGCCACTTCTTTCCTCCAAATTTAATTTCTCGTGCTTCCCACGCGTGGAACTCTCTTCCATTTGCTTGCTTCTTTGATAACTGTTATCATCAAAAGTTTAAACGCAAAATTAATGACCATATTCTTGAATTCCGTTCATCTTTTTTTTTCTTTTCCTGAATCTTGCCGATCATCTTGGGTATGACAAAAAACTGCATTCAGTAGCAAGGCTTCTGGTTGGAAGGTTTTGAAATGCGTGGAACCACTACTTAAGCGCTGTTTTTCCCAGGTCCACCCCGAGATGGACTGGTAGCTCCTTATAGAGCCCCAGCTATGAGCTAACAGTTAAACACCAAAATACCATAAAAGTTTAAATCTTCGATAGTAAAATCACCAGCAATACATTTTTAAAAATTATCAGCAACAAATTTGACACTCGTCATAACCCTCTTTACGAAAGATTCGTAAACGAAACCTGATCTACAAACTGATTTCTTACAAAGAAATCATATTCTATTAATACAAACCTTTCTTAAAAATATTGTCGGTTTATTTGATTTTAAGGCATATCAACATCAATGGTTGCACTAATGTTGATATTCCGTATAACAAAATAAATCAAACCAAATCGACAAACTGATATCTTGCAAAGAAAACATTTTCAATTCATACGAACCCATCCTAAACATCTTTTCGACATGAAATAAATAACTGGGTTTCATATGCCGTAAAACAAAAAAAAAAAACAAGCCCTGATCAACAAACTGGTTTCTTACAAAGAATACATGTTTTTTTTATACATATGAATCTATTGAAAAAATCTTGTCGGCATTAAACAAACCATTGAGGTTGATATGCCATAAAACAAAATAAACCCAAACCCTGATCTACAAACTAATTTCTTACGATTAATAGATATACTATTCACACGAATCTATTGTAAAACTCTTATGGGTATTAAACGACCCATTGAGGTTTATAAGCTGTAAAACAAAATAAATCGAACATGATCAACAAACTGATTTCTTATAAAAAAAACAAACATTTTCTATTCATACGAAACTATCCTAAAAATCTTGTCGGCGTGAAATAAACTATTGGGCTTTATATGTCATAAAGCAATAAACCCAAACCCTGATCAACAAACTGATTTCTTACAAAGAATACAAGGGTCATTCAATAAATAAGCAGGATTTTTCGGTATAAGGACTTCTACGAGGGTCATTCAATAAATAAAGTGAATTTTTCGTATAAGGACTTCTACGAGGGTCATTCAATAAATAAGGTGAATGTTTCGGTATAAGGACTTCTACGAGGGTCATTCAATAAATAAGGTGAATTTTTCGTATAAGGACTTCTAGGATGGTCATTCAATAAATAAGGTGAATTTTTCCGGCATAAGGACTTCTACGAGGGTCATTCAATAAATAAAGTGAATTTTTCGGTATAAGCACTTCTACGAGGGTCATTCAATAAAAAAGGTGAATTTTTCGTTATAAGGACTTCTACGAGGGTCATTCTTTAAATAAGGTGAATTTTTCGGTATAAGGACTTCTACGAGGGTCATTCAATAAATAAGGAGATTTTTTCGGTATGAGGACTTCTACGAGGGTCCTTCAATAAATAAGGAGATTTTTTCGGTATAAGGACTTCTACGAGGGTCATTCAATAAATAAGGTGAATTTTTCTGTATAAAGACTTCTACGAGGGTCATTCAATAAATAAGGTGAATTTTTCGGTATAAGGACTTCTACGAGGGTCATTCAATAAATAAGGTGAATTTTTCCGTATAAGGACTTCTACGAGGGTCCTTCAATAAATAAGGTGAATGTTTCGGTATAAGGACTTCTACGAGGGTCATTCAATAAATAAGGTGAATGTTTCGGTATAAGGACTTCTAATACAGATTGAAGCTTACTTTTTTAAATTTTCTTTCATTTACTTCTTCTTCAAAGGGATTTGGAGATTGAAAAACTTTGGGAGTTTGGGAGATTAACAAAAATGGCCGACCAAGAAGCATGCTCCAGGATTGACCAGAGGTCACCTATCAAGTTTTTGGTCGCTGAAGGGCGTAAACTAGTTGAAATGTATAGGAGAATGTCAACTGTGTGTGGTGCCACATGTGTCAGCCAAAAAATATCTACAAGTGGGTTAAATTGTTTTAAAAAAAGACGGAGCAGTGTTGAGGATGAAGACAGGCCTAGGAGGCCTACAGAAGTGAGGTCTCCTGAGGTGATCAAATTAGTCAATGACCTCATTCAGTCTGACAGAAGGGTGACAGTGGATGATATTTCAGGGACTTTGAGCCTATCTGTTGGGACAGCACACAAGATTTTCCATGATGACCTTGCCTACTCGAATGTCAGCTGCCGGTGGGTGCCAAAGATGCTTACTGCAGAGCACAAACAGAAGAGGGTCGAGTTGTCCCAACAGTGTCTCTCCCTCATCTCCCTTACAGCCCAGACTTTGCCCCTTGAGACTTTCACCTGTTTGGTCCCTTGAAAGCATTCACGAGAGGCACGAAGTTTGAAAGTGACAATGAAGTCAAATGCTGTGAGCGATTGGCTGAGACATCAGTCCAAAGGTTTTTACGCTGAGGGAATACGGAAGCTTGTGCACAGATGGGAAAAGTGTGTGACACTGCTGGGAGACTATGCTGAAAAATTTTAAAAAAGTAAGCTTCTATCTGTATTAGAAGTCCTTATACCGAAAAATTCACCTTATTTATTGAATGACCCACGTAGAAGTCCTTATACCGAAAAATTCAGCTTATTTATTGAATGCCCCTCGTACATGTTTTATTCATATGAATCTATTGGAAGAATCATGTCGGCATTAAATGACTCATTGAGGTGTTGATATGCCGTAAAACAAAATATACCTAAGCCCTGAGCAACAAACTGATTTTTTACAAATAATACATATTCTATTCATACGAATCTATTGTAAAAATCTTATCGGTATTAAATGACCCATTGAGGTTGATATGCCGTAAAACAAAATAAGCCTAAACCCTGAGCAGCAAACTGATTTCTTACAAAGAATACATATTCTATTCATACGAATCTATTGTAAAAATTTTATCGGTATTAAATAACCCATTGAGGTGTTGATATGCCGTAAAACAAAATAAACCAAACCTAATCAACAATCTGATTTCTTACAAAGAAAACATTTTCTATTCATACGAACCTATCCTAAAAATCTTGTCGAAATGAAATAACTAATTGGGTTGATATACTGTAAAACACAACAAGCCATAATAAACAAAGTCAAACCAAATCCTCCTGATTCTCAGTCTTTCCTCTCGCATTCAGTCCCTGTTTCCATCTGCATACTAGTGACATTCCCGCCTTGCTTGAGTTGAAAAGCTTAAGACAAAAAAAAATTAACTAATAGCTTGCAAAATTTCAATAGCTATAATTCAATAGTAATTAATTATAAGCTTATGACACACCCCAAAGAACCGTGTGCTGATCAACGATTGTCGGTGTTGATCGAGGCTGAGACGTGATGACTGTCTTACCATGGAGAGAGCTTAAGAAGGCCAGATCGAAAAAAAAATGGTTGAAAAAGAAAAGGTAAAACTGCTATTTTCAACTAACAAGTTCTCATTATTATTAAACTGAGTAATTTTTTTTTGTTATTATTTTCTCATTAAATTGAAAACTTTCATCTTTTCTCCTAAAGAAAGTACTTTATTTTATGTATACTAATACTCACCTAATACAGGACCCAAGATCCGCCCGAGGTAGAGTGTTACTGTGTGGCTTTGTACGAACATAAGAAATGGCAAGCAGTGAAGTTCTTGGAGCTATACAGAAAAAATAAGAATTAAACCAAGATTTGAAGAGGTTACGGTTGTAATAATTGGGAAAAAACTATGCCAGGAGTCTGTTCCACAAATAGGCGGCCCTTGGGAAGAAGCTGGCCCGGTAGAATGATGATGATTCCTCCTCGTGTAGGTGGTATGCCGGGTACCAGTCACAAATTTAACGGGTGTTGGAAGCAAAGAATCTAGCTCGTCAGAATACATGCCATGGAAAGAGTGATAGAGTAGCGACTGGTTCGCGATGATTCGCCTGTAGGAAAAGGGGCTGATGGGTAAAAAGTAATTAATCACTCTCAAGGCCACACAGATTTTTTGATCAATATAAAAACAACAGAAGGTAGCGGTGGAGAGTGACAAAACGACTACAAATAAACTTTAAGAAAACTGAATGCATGGTCATCAGCAAAAGGTGCAACCCAAAATGCCAAATACAGGTGGGGGATACCAGAATCAAGCAAGTACAAAAATTTAAATACCTAGGAAGTGTTCTAACAGGAGATGGAAAGTGTGTCACAGAGATCCGAAGGCGAATTGGCATGGACGCGTTTCAGAAGCTGAGTAAAGTACTAACACACAGAATAATTTCATTAGAAACAAAGAAAAGAGTGTTAGATTGCTATGTGATGTCAGTTCTTCAATACGGCATTGAATGCTGGACAATATCATCGAAAATGAGGACAAAACTTGAAACAGCGGAAATGTGGTTCTATAGAAGGATGCTGCGGATATCGTGGACTGAGCATGCAAGCAATGATGAGGTGTTGGAAAGAATGGCAACAAAAAGGAAATTAATACTTAGCATCAGGAAGAGACAACTGAAGTTCCTGGGACACGTAATGAGGAAGGAGAGCTCGGAGAACCTGATACTGACTGACCAGATAGAAGGAAAAAGAGACAGAGGATGGCAGCGGATAACATATTTGAAACTCCTGATCAGGGGTTGCGAGGTATAACAGAAGCAAACATACTAAGTGCCACCAGAGATAGGGAGACGTGAAGATCCATGATCGCCTTCGTCCTGAAGGAACAGGGCACAAAGAAGAAGAAAAACAAGTAGCTTCAACCCAGATGTGACAGCAAATCTGGTTTGATCTGTCTCTTGTAATGCGAATGAGTTAGATAATTACTGGAGTGGTATAATGACCCGACACTTTTTTAAGTATTTGGCGATAGATTGGATATATATCTTGATCTCTCTTTTGTAAAGATAGACTATAACAGGAGTTAGATACGTACTGGTGTGGTACAATGAACCGACACCATTTCTAAATTATTTAGTGATTGAACGGATTTATGTCTTGATCTGTCTTTTGTGGAGATTAAATATAGCAAAAAGAACTAGATAATTACTGTAATAATACTGTGAACTCACCACTCTTTCAACATCTTTAGCCATAGATCGGATATATGAGTCGATTTAGCTCGTGTCATAGAATATATCAGGGGTTGGGGGTTCAAATAGTTACTGGAGACGTACAATGAACCGACACTTTTTCTAAATTATTTAACGATTGATCGGATATATGACTTGATCTGTCTCTTGTAACGATAGAATATAGCAGAAGGAGTTAGATACTTACTGGTGTGGTACTATGAACCGACACCTTTTCTCAATTATTTCATAGCTAAATCCACTGCTAGGTTCTGTGTAGGGCCAAGAAGTTTTTCCCGTCTGAAACAATCCTGCAAATAGATAAAGCTACCATCCGCCCGTGCATTGAATACTGCTACCATATCTGGTCGGATACTCCTGCTATCCACCAAGGGGTCCTTGACAAAATCCAACGAAGAATCTAAAATGTGATCGATCCTAACTTGGCAGCTCAGACACAATCACTTTCTCACCGGCGCAATGTGATTTCCCTGTGTCTCTTCTACAAATACTTTCACGGCTTCTGCTCCGATGAACTTACCTCACTGGTGCCTCCTATATATGAATTTACTCGAGCCACAAGATTAGCAACTAGGTCCCACACTTTTACTGTGAAACCAATAAATTGTAAACACAAATTCTACTCTATCAGCTTCTTTTCTCGCACTTCCCGCCTGTGGAATTCCCTTCCATTTACTTACTTTCCCGAGAGCTACAATCTCCAAGAATTTAAATGTAAAGTCAATAGTCATCTTCTATCTCACTGACCTGCATCCTCTCTCTCTCTCTCTCTCTCTCTCATGCTTCTTTCTCTATCCACTCCACTTTCATCAGTATTCTCATCCTTCTCTTACTGACTTCCTGACACCCCCTATAACCTGTCACTCTTTCTCATAACTTTCCTTCTATGTAACCCCTTGCAAAACAGTGGCAGTAAATTGCCTTGCTTGGGGTGATATGATTATTTAAAAAAAATTAACGATTGATCGGATATATGTCTTGATTTGTCTCTTGTAAAGATAGAATATAGCAGAAAGAATTAGATACTTACTGGAATAGTACAATGTACTGACTCCTCTTTCAACATCTTTAGCCATAGATCGGATAAATGAGTCGATTTAGCTCGTGTCATTATAGAATATATCAGGGACTGGAGGTTCAAATACTTATTGGAGACGTACAATGAACCGACACTTTTTAAAAATTATTTAGCGATTGATCGGATATATGACTTGATTTTTCTCTTGTAAAGATAGAATATAGCATAAATGAACTGACCATTTTCCCAGCATCTTTAGAAAAAGATCGGACACATAATTTCTGCTTGATGCCTGGAGATAGCTTGAGTCCCAATAAACTTTCAATAGCCTCCTTGAGAGAAGCCCCATCCATCGTGATAGGTGAAAGTTCAGTGTCTGCGTGGTGGATGCTACCAATCTGGGTTTTGCTGTATTGAATTTTACAAACCAGTTCTTCTCTCTTTGAACCACCTTGGCAGAGTCAGCGGAGAGAGGAATTGTTGGGT
The DNA here is from genome assembly GCA_037127315.1 of Ascarosepion bandense. Lineage (NCBI taxonomy): Eukaryota > Metazoa > Mollusca > Cephalopoda > Sepiida > Sepiidae > Ascarosepion > Ascarosepion bandense. The sequence continues at coordinate 2,048,882 of JBBBDQ010001471.1, forward strand.
TCTGCTCAACCCTATTTTTGTGGGTGCACCTATAAACTGCTATATTATCAGCGTATGTATTCACTAATAATCGGAATATGTTCTTTGGTAGATTATTAATATAGAGTAGAAATAGGGTTGGCCCGAGGAGAAAATCTCCCGGCATTTATCTTATGGGCTTCCGATGATTGGCTGCTAACAACAATCTTCAGGACCCTGATAATTGAGAAAGCCCTTTCAGAGATTCTACATCTGGAGAATTTATGTAGCTATCACCGATTCCACCACCGTTGATATATCTGAGGTAATGGTCCTCGTGATGAATTTACAATCTCGTTCCTCGCTGATTCTGTGAGCAATGTCAGTTAGGAGGATATCAGCAGTGGATCTAGAAAAGCGATAAACATACTAGTCACCGCTCTTTGAAGAGAACTGAGAGGGGGAAGACAGGTAAGGGGTGGTCCTTAACTTAACGTAACTCCCTACCTTGAGTTACCCTCGGGCCTTGTACAGGATGAAATTTACAGTAAGAAAAAAGGAAGAAAACCACTGTGTCATTATCTTTTTAAACAAAGTGATCATTTAAGATATTTTATTTGTTTTTTGTTTTTTTTTATATTGCTAGAAAGAATATCTAGAATGTCTGGGAAAATTTGAAGTCGCTCAAAAGAATCTGATGTCGCTTATGGATGAAATCAATCAACTCACCGGAGAAGTGACGGATCTTCACAAAGAAAACCAAATCCTGCAAGGATTGTACAAACAGCAAGACGAGTTCCTAGGTAAGGGCAATACACGTTGGGCAAACGATATCGTAACGAATTTGAAAACTTTTAACAAAATTTAATTGTGATTTAACTTAAAATATGAGAAATACTAAAAGCTTTGGAAAGAATGGAGTTCTGGATTGCACTAGAGAGCAAAGGGACTTTTTATTTTAGCTCGAGGCCCCCTGTGGAAGTCCCGGCGCTACATTGAAATTTCAGTAGCGCTCTTTCTTTCTTCTTTTACAAAGTGAAGTTGACCTATGCTTATACCAGGCGCCTCTATAGGTTCTACTGATACCATATAACTCAGTACTATCTGCCTCATGATCGGGTCGTCGGCAACTAAACAGTTTCCTTCGCCAGGCTTTTGTAGAAGCCCCGCAGGATTCAAAACAAAACCTGTCAAAGGGTGGAAGAACCTTCTTGTAGGATCAATGTCTCAATGAGATAGACTGGGGCTCCATAGCTATGGATGCAACTAGTGTAGTAATAACAAGGCATCGATGGGCTCAGGGCTTCCTAGACTTAAGTCAGAGCGGAAGTTTCCTCTCGATGAAATCAACTGCAACGTGGCCGTGACAAAGACATGCCTTCAAGTCGGACATTAGCTCTGGTTTGACCTGGAGAGGGATGGGCTTCGCCTGGTCTGCTTTGCTGAAGACATGTTATCTATAAATAAGTAATTCATGATTATGATTGGGTTAACAATGATGATTGAGTTAATAATGATGATGATGATGATGATGATGACGATGATGACGATGATTGAGTTAACAATGATAGTGATGATGATTGAGTTAACGATAATGATGATGATGATGATAACTGAGTTAACAATAATAATGATGATGACTGAGTTAACAATGATGATGAGGATGATTTAGCTTACAATGATGTTGATGATGATGATGTTGATTGAGTTAACTAGAATGATGATGATGGCGATGAATGAATTAACAATTATGATGTTGACGATGATTGACTTAGCAATGATGTTGGTAATGAAGATGATTGAGTTATAAATGATGATGATGAAGATGATTGATTTAACGATGATGATGATGGTTATGATGATTGAGTTAACGTTGATGTTGATGATGACGATGTTTGATTTAACAATGGTGATGATGACGATATATTGTGTTAACAATCCCTGTACACATCCCTGATTTTTTTTCCCGGACTGGATATTCATTTCTTGTCAAAGTTATCTTCTCTTAGTTCAGGAGATGAGAATATTTTGAGGACCCTAGATGACACGCCAGGATTTGTTATTAGAGGCCACAACTTGAACAACATAAGGTATGCAGATGATACAGTGCTGATTGCAGACACGGAAAGAGAACTACAAGACCTCCTACAGAAGGTATCGGTGAAGAGTGACAAAACGACTACAAATAAACTTTAAGAAAACTGAATGCATGGTCATCAGCAAAAGGTGCAACCCAAAATGCCAAATTCAGGTGGGGGATACCAGAATCAAGCAAGTACAAAAATTTAAATACCTAGGAAGTGTTCTAACAGGAGATCCGAAGGCGAATTGGCATGGCAAAGGACACGATCCAGAAGCTGAGTAAAGTACTAACACATAGGATAATTTCACTAGAAACAAAGAAAACAGTGCTGGATTGCTATGTGATGTCAGTTCTTTAATATGGCAGTGAATGCTGGACAATGTCATCGAAAATGAGGACAAAACTGGAAGCAGCGGAAATGTGGTTCTACAGAAGGATGCTGCGGATATCGTGGACCGAGCATGCGAGTAACGATGAGGTGTTGGAAAGAATGGCAACAAAAAGGAAATTAATACTGAGCATCAGGAAGAGACAACTGAAGTTCCTGGGACATGCAATGAGGAAGGAGGGCTTGGAGAACCTGATACGGACTGGCCAGTAGAAGGAAAAAGAGACAGAGGAAGGCAGCGGATAACATATTTGAAGGGCCTGATCAGGTGGATGACGGAACAGGGGTTGCGAGGTGTAACAGGAGCAAACATACTACGAGCCACAAGGGATAGGGAGACGTGGAGAAACATGATCGCCTACGTCCTGAAGGGACAGGGCACATAGAAGAAGAAGAAGAAGAAGAAGAAGAAGAAGAAGAAGAAGAAGAAGAATGGACCTCTTTGCCTTTTAATTTTTTTTTTTTTTTTTTTTTTAGTGGGCTCCTGTAGTCATTAGACCAGAAATTCACAACCGGGGTCGACATAAACCCTTCTGATTGTTCTTGTCACAGAATGATGGGGGGTAGCCAGGTTAAAAGGAAATATAAAGGAGATAAAGCCTAGGTGTGAAGCAGATAGTCAAAAGAAATTAGAATAATTGAAATCGTAATTATTTAAAAAGAAAACGATCATCCAATCAGATCTAAGGTTTTATCGTCAGTCAGTTAAGTGGCATACGTGATACACGCCTGGGCGATCATGTCTTGAAACAGACATGACTGACTAGACAGAAGATTTTCCGGCAGTAGGTTGCCATTATTTTCTGCGGTATACTGGTTGCGGACTAAAGCTATAGAACCTAATCTACCATATTTAACCCATAGCTGGAAGGGAATGAGTATTCACAAAAGTATTTGCGCGTAAATGAATGCAACGAATTCGAATTGGAATCCCGTTGCATTGGTAACCTTAAAAGTACAACACTGTAAATTGTCAATTTCCTTCTTCTGCTTAACTGCGATAAAAAAAAAGTAAAAACTACGTGGATATTTCGACTTTTATTATTTTAATATGGCATAAATTATTGTAGAAATTCCTTTCTCAGTATTACGGCCATATCACGTTGAATGCACCGGTTCTCGCTCGATCACCGAAGTTAAGCAACGTTGAGCCTGGTCTGTACTTAGATGGGTGACCGCTTGGGAATACCAGGTGCTGTAAGCGTTTAGTGTTGTAGTGCAGTGGATATCGCTCGGAAAGAAAGTTCGAATTCCAGTAGAATTCCTTGCATTCACTTACGCGCAAATATCCTTGGGAAAGGTATTAATCCGTCACTTCCCTTCAGTTATGGGTTAAATAATAAAGGTAGGACTTGGCGACCCTGCCCTTAAAAAAAAACATAATCCCAATGAATCTTGATACTCGAAAAGAAAAAGTTTTACTAGACACAAAACTTATATAAAAACAACAATAAACTGTTGTAAAGAGAAAGGTATTATCAGTTATAAATAAATATAATTTAGTTGGCAATAAATGACCCGCCTAGGTTGATAAGACATAAAAACAAAACAACCAACCAACTTTTCTCTAAGAAACCGTTCAAAAGTAGAATTGCCCTATGAACCATTAAAATATATCACCGTGGACCACTAGCAATGTTACGTGGACACTCCGAGGGTCCGTGTGGACCCCGGTTGAGAACCATTGTAATAGTTGGACAACCTTTACAAAGATAAAAGGAGTACGTTTATGCCTTCTTAGAAAGATACTAGCAGTATAGCCCGGCGTTGCTCGGGTGTAATGAAAGCTTTAAAACTAATCCATGGTCCTGGAGCTCGGACTCTTTGGACGTTGGCACGAAAGACTAAAAAGCAATAGTTGTTTCCAGTAAAAGCGAAACCGTAGACTGAAAGAAAAATGAACGGATGTAAGTCAAATTTTGATTTCCTCGTATCGATATCAAACAAGTTTTTTTCGTCGTAAACTGAATTTTGAAGACTAAATAAGTCCTCCGAGTAAATGGTATCATGGCTGAGACTAAGAACTACAATTATACCTACTTAGAGCCAAACCCGAAACAAAAACTATAATAAAAGGGCTGAAAAAAATACAGACATACGGCAGATAAACAGACACACACACACAAACATCTTGCCTTTTATATATATATATATATTATCGATTTTCTGCACTATTGTAAGAACTGCAACCTTGAAACTTCTGAATATCGTTTCTTATGTCTTTGTCTATTAGTGTATCAAATTTGATTAAAATCGGACCACTCCTATAACCCGATTTTTTCGATTATCGATATTTATCGGGACTACCTCGACACCAAACCTAGCGAAGAACACTCACAGACGCTTATAGTACAACTGCGTAAATTTTCAAGAAAATCGGTTCAGCCGTTTCGGAGTCTATAGGTAACGGATACACACACACACACACACACACACACACACACACACACACACACAGTTTCATTTATAAATGAATATATAGTACTGCTAAACGAAACTGGAACTATTAACCAAATCAGTTTTCTGCACCAACAGCCGTCCACATGTGCCAGATCACACAGCAATTTATGAAGAGTCAAACTCAGTAATCAATAGGATTATTGATTTGTGCTGCAAAAGTGCAGGATTTGCCTGCATGTTAATAATGAATCACATGGGCTGCGTTCGCTGATGCTGAATAACGTTTTTTTTCATCTTGCATTTTGAGAATCAGTGTTTTATTTTTAAAAAATTATGCATTAAATTTCCTTTTAGTTTTTGATGAGATGCTCACTAAGCCAGTTACTTCTGATGAAAATTAAATAGACACTACCGGCTATAATTATTAGGCCACCCCTGTGGTTTAAAAAAAGAAATGATGTATTTCATACTTTTTTTTCGTATTTATTGCCAAGTGAATAATTATAAATGAAAATAGAATGATTCTTTTGTTATCATTGCTTTGCAGAATTTTACAAGGCTAAAAGCGACGATTTACCCATCGCACCCTGTAGATTATATATATATATATATAAAAACTACCAGCCATAATTATTAGGTGACCACAGTGTTTTAAAAAAAATGATGTATTTCATACTATTTTTTAGTATTTATTGCCAAGTGGATAATTGTAAATGAAAATCAAAAGGGGCTTTTGTTATTATTACTTTGCAAAATTTTACAAGGCAAGGAAGCAAAAATGAACTTGTCCGAATCACCCTAAATTTTTTCTTCATTCTTTCATTGAAAAAACTGCAATATAGGTAATTATTAAATATTTATAAATTCATTTGATGCACATATTAATGTGCAGTATTAACAAAAGAACTATTCTTTTTTCATTTACAATTATTCACTTGGCAATAAATACTAAAAAATAGTATGAAATACATCATTTTTTTTAAACACTGGGGTGGCCTAATAATTATGGTCGGTAGTGTACCTTTACACAAGAAAGACCCTTATTCAAAACAAAAAGATTCCTTGAACAAATAATTTTATTCAATATAAAGATATCTTTATTCAAATTAAGAAGATCTTTATTCAAATAATAAAGACCGTTATTTAAAATAAATAACATTATTTATGGGAAAGATTACTTAATTTTATATAAAGATACATTTATTCAAATTAAAAAAAACATTCACTAAAATTGAAAAGACAGTTATTTAAAATCAAAAGATCATTATTTATTAGACAGATCCTTTATTCACTATAAAGATACATTTATTCAAATTAAAAAAGAAACTTTATTCTAAAAGAATAGTTCCTTATTCTAAATAAAAACGCTATTATTTAACCCATAACTGGAGGGAAGAGACTGATTAATACCTTTCCCAATGGTATTTGTGCGTAAGTGAATGCGAGGAATTCAACTGGAATTCGAACTCGGCTCCCCGATTTGTCGTTCCGAGTCGATATCCACTGCACCACAACTGCTGAGCGTCCAACCACGGCGCGCGAGTGGTGGTCGGCTAGGCGTCTGACTCGCGTCTGATCACGGCAACGTGTGGTACCCCCATCTGATCGACACTTAACCTACAACGTGCGACATTGCCCGGGTGCCACGTAGCCGGCTGCTGAGCCACAGCGCGCGAGGGGTGGTCGGCTAGGCGTCCCACTGCACACAGCCAATTTGTGTAACAACAAGGTGTTTCAGATAAATTGATATCATCTCGTAATCTAATAATTTGACCAATTCTTGTTCTTGATCTCAAAATTTAACGGCTTGTGTAGAAACACCTCAAAATTCTAAGATTAATGTTTATTTTTTGCTCATCAAATATAAAAATGTTATTCACTGCAAAAGAAAAAGTGTTTTGTTTGTTAGAGTTCACTTGAACAGAATCGCGTGCATTTGTTAGGGGATTTGCTAAAAATAAACCAACTCCAAATCGTTCAAAGAGGAAGGTTGTCTGTATAGGGAGAAAGTATCAGGCTGACCACCAGTTTCGGAAGACATGGTCGAGTGGGTTCGGGAAACATTTTTTGCAAAGCCAGATTCTTCCAATGAGAGTTTAGCGTGTCGCGAGAAAGTGCTTTCGAATGACGCCCTTCACGCTCCGGCTCGTTCAGGTTTTAAAGACAGATGACAGGAAATTCTGGGATTGATATGCAAGAGAAACTTGAAGAAGGCAAGTTTGAAGAACGTCTTCTTTACAGCGATGATGCCACATTTTATACGAAAGTCAAGAAGCATAATGTTCGCATTTCGGGTGAAGAAAATACTGCAGAAAATTACACGAAAATAATGCAGAGCTCAATACAAATCAATTGTGCACACACAAACAAAAAAATTCAACCCAAACTTATAAATGCTTCTGTGCTTCCATTTTGCTTGCATGTTAACTCCTTGACCATTCTTATTCCCTAGTGAGAACTTCGGTGTAGGATAATGATTCTCAAATCCTAAAAAGTTCACAAGTAAAGCAAGTCTAGAAACCCAGATTCCTCAAATGACAGCGTTTTGTGTGTCGCGAGAAAACGCTTGCAAATGACACCCTACACGCTGCGGCTCGTCCAGGCGTTAAAGACAAATGACAAGGAAAAGTTCAAGCAATTGTGGGGTCGATATGCAAAAGAAACTTGAAGAAAGCAAGTTTGAAGAGCGTCTTGTTTTTAGTAATGATGCGACATTTCATACGAATGGCAGTCTAGAAATATAATGTTCGCCTTTGAGACGAAAAAAATACTGCAGAAAATTACACAAAAAATAATGCGAAGCTCAATACAAATCAAATATGCACAGACAGACAAACACGAGAATTCCTCCCGGAATTTATAAAGACCTTTGTGCTTCCAATTTCCTTACCATTAATTTCTTAACCATTCTTATTCCCTAGTGGGCACCTAGGTGTGGGTTAATGATTCCCAAATCCCAGAGAGTTCATAAAAGGAGCAAGCCTAGAAAGCCTAACAAAAAGATTCACGTTACATCTCTCTGACAATCGATCAATTAGGTCTCCTTTAAACATTCACAGGAACTTACCAAACACCTTCTGCGACATAATCGTAAATAATACAAATATAACAGACTTATTCACATGTAAAAAAAAAAAAAGGCTATACATAATAGAAGCATTATTGATAAAAAAAAAGAAAAAGTCAACAATCAATAACATCAACTACAAACACAGCCACAATGAGCTGACCGTGTCTGGAAAATAAAAAGAAAACATTCCTATAACTCTTGAAACATACATTAGAAATTCATACATTCAGTCAAAAGTAAAAATAAAATCATTCATGATAATGGCTAAACGAATAGCTGAAAGCGCTCGGATATACAAAACATTCGGATAATTTCTACATACTTTATGTCCTGAAAAGAAAACAGTATATAAAAAAGTAAGAAAAAATTAACTAGAAAATTAACTACAACGACTTTTCAGTCGTTTTTAACGAAACATATATACAAGAAGAATTACTGCCCAAATATACAATATATTTATATATAATAAACTCTGTTGTTGGTTTCGACATATGAGGATCCAACAACCTCATTAAGTTTTTATGCTTGTGTCGTATGGCTCTCCAGTCCGGCTAGTATATACTGGTTTTGAACAAAGTGTGCGGGTTTTAAACCCCTTAGACTTTTAGTGACCAGTTAATTTGTCCTTTGTAAAAGGGCATTGACGTGACACGGCGAGAGAAAACAGGACAACACCAAACTTGAGTGGAAGAAGAAAAGGCTTTATAACAGAAAGAGGAAGGAAGAGAGAGAAGATATAAAAATAGAGTTTAAGAAAATGGTTGCAAAAAAAAAACAGTGGTTTTTGTGCAGACTTAACTGTAAGCAGTGTAGTTCGTTCTGTTAACAGTTCTCATTTTCTGTTGCGACGTCAACTCTTCAACTAGAAGACAAATATACTCGCCTTCTAGTTAAAGAGGGATTCCGTTTTATGATGCTTTGTTGCAACTGTTGGGACATCCTCGATCCTCTGCTGTCTTCTTGGTTGCTCCATTTTCGGACACGATGTGGTTGCTGGTTGAGTTGCACGAAGCTAAAATTAGTCCGTGTTGACTCGTTGAAGTTGCAGGAAACATGGGAAGATATGGGCAGCTGTCAGCCCAAACCAGGTGCCGGTAATCACGACCTCCTATAAAGGGAGACAATTCATTCATCTATAAAATATTTCCAATAAGTGACCTGCATACAAGTGGCTGTGCAATGGCGAGAATCTCGGGACAGCTACAGGACCATTTGCTGAGGCGTTTCGCCGTTGTCTCTCAACTCTTAGTTGCTCCATACGACTGGTTTCAAAATTTATATCAATCTGGCACAAACATACCCAGTTGTTTCAATCCAAGGCAACTCACTCGTGGTTAGTACGAGGCACATTAACAACTGAGAGGTTACTCTTGTGCGTTGTGGCACAGTGGATATCGGCTCGGAACGAGAAGCCGGGGGGCCGAGTTCGAATTCCAGTTGAATCCATTATATTCACTTACGCGCAAATACCCTTGGGAAAGGTATTAATCCGTCTCTTCCTTCCAGTTATGGGTTAAATAACAGGACAGATTGGGTTCTATAGCCTTGGTCGGCAACCAGTCTACCGCAGAAAGCAATGGCAACCTACTGCGGGATAATCTTCTGTCCAGTCAGTCATGTCTCTTTCGAGACATGATCGCCCAAGCGTGTATCACGTATGGCACTTAACTGACTGACTGAATATAATAGGTGGAATCATGATTAAGGCTTCTACCGGTCATAAAGTGGGGGATCGGTTTTATATTGTCATGAAGTAATAAACTGATCCCCCTCTAATTACTACTTAATAATATAATACATCTCTTCCCCATCGAGCTATGAGTCAAATAACAGGACAGATTGGGTTTTATAGCCTTGGTCGGCAACCAGTCTACCGCAGAAAGCAATGGCAACCTACTGCGGGATAATCTTCTGTCCAGTCAGTCATGTCTCTTTCGAGACATGATCGCCCAAGCGTGTATCACGTATGGCACTTAACTGACTGACTCTTTAGCTTGTCTTTATATATGAGACATACATAGGAATATTTTGTTTCGCTTGATAGATAATCACGTTTAGTGATTAATGAAATAATATCCAATTGTTTGAAACATCCTGTATAATTTCCTTTAAATCGTATCTAATATAAATCCAATATTGTACATAATTTATTTGTTTTTTTTTATTTTATTATTATTATTTGTAGAATTGATATTTGCTGGCAATTACGGAAGCGAAACAGAACTCGATGTGGAGAACGAATATGATCGCCTCGTCGAACGGAGGGACCAAATACGTATGGCGAAAAACAACTGGGAACACAGCCGTTATTTAATGAGGCACGCTGTAAGGCAGACGTATTTCGCCATGCAGAAATGGCAGCAAATTACGAGCGAAATGTTCGAATCTTTCATTTTTTTCCTTCGTCTTATACTGACAATTGTCATCGATAAACTTTGTTCTCATAAGCTTTACTTCCTATCCTTTCATTAACAATTTTCACAGTAACGCTCTACATTGAGTGACTCTCGCACCTTGTCTTGATTGAAATTTCGTATTAAAATAATTCAGATGCATGACTCAGAATAAAAATAAGAGAAACAGCGTTACTAATTTGCTGAATAATGATGACATGCAAAACCAAAAACAATAGAAACGTTGGTTCATAGAGTTGATGGTATGGTAATGCTGGGTTCGCTCCTTGGAAAGGGTAGTACGGACGCGTTGGAAATAGAACTAGCCATTACTGAGCAGTACTATAAAAAATAAGAACAAGTTCAAATAACCATTTCTATAATTTCAACATTAATGAAGAAATGTAAGTCCCGGTTCTTGTGGTAGATTTCAATCAGCCAGTTAAGTGCCATACATGATCTACACTTGGGCAATCATGTCTCCAAATTGACATGACTGACCAGGCAGAACATTATTCCGCAGTAGGTTGCCATTGCTTTCTGCAGTAGACTGGTTGCCAACCAAGGATACAAAACCCAATCTATCCTGCTATTCAACACATAGATGGAGTGAGAATAGAGAGATTATATTATTATATGAATAAGTAGTAATTAGTGGGGGATCAGTTTATTACTTCATAACAATATAAAAGCGATCCCCCACTTCATGACCAGTTGAAGCCTTAATCATGATTTCAACTATTATATTCAGTCAGTCAGTTAAGTGCCATACGTGATACACGCCTGGGCGATCATGTCTCGAAAGAGACATGACTGACTGGGCAGAAGAATCTAATCTATCCTGCTATTCAACACATAGATGGGGTGAGAAGAGACAGATTATATCATTATTATATGAATAAGTAGTAATTAGTGGGGGATCAGTTTCTTACTTCATGACAATAGAGAACCGATCCCCCACTTTATGACACTAGAAGCTTCGTTCCTACTATTATATTATGTCAGTCAGTTAAGTGCCATACGTGATACACGCTCTGGGCGATCATGTCTCGAGAGAGACATGACTGACTGGACAGAAGAATCTAATCTATCCTGCTATTCAACACATAGATGGGGTGAGAAGAGACAGATTATATCATTATTATATGAATAAGTAGTAATTAGTGGGGGATCAGTTTATTACTTCATGACAATAGAGAATCGATCCCCCACTTTATGGCACTAGAAGCTTCGTTCCTACTATTATATTATGTCAGTCAGTTAAGTGCCATACGTGATACACGCTCTGGGCGATCATGTCTCGAGAGAGACATGACTGACTGGACAGAAGAATCTAATCTATCCTGCTATTCAACACATAGATGGGGTGAGAAGAGACAGATTATATCATTATTATATAAATAAGTAGTAATTAGTGGGGGATCAGTTTATTACTTAATGACAATAGAGAACCGATCCCCCACTTTATGACACTAGAAGCTTTGTTTCCTACTATTATATTCAGTCAGTCAGTTAAGTGGCATACGTGATACACGCTCTGGGCGATCATGTCTCGAAAGAGACATGACTGACTGGGCAGAAGAATCTAATCTATCCTGCTATTCAACACATAGATGGAGTGAGAAGAGACAGATTATATCACTATTATATGAATATGTAGTAATTAGTGGGGGATCAGTTTATTACTTCATGACAATAGAGAATCGATCCCCCACTTTATGACACTAGAAGCTTTGTTTCCTACTATTATATTCAGTCAGTCAGTTAAGTGGCATACGTGATACACGCTCTGGACGATCATGTCTCCAAAAAGACATGATTGACTAGGTAGAACATTATCCTGCATTACTTTCTGCGGTAGACTGGTAGCCAACCGAAACTATAAAACTCAATCGGCACAGTTATTTAACACATAACTTGAGGGAAGAGACGAATTAATACACTTCCCAAGGTTATTTTGTTTTTTTTGTTATCTCTGTTAAACGTTGGCCTGTCATCCATTTATACATTCTTCTTCTTCTTCTTCTTCTTCTTCTTCTTCTTCTTCTTCTTCTTGTGCCATCTCTCTTAATGACGTTAATACTTATGGCTCTCCACAACTTCCTGACCTTTGTAACTCTTAGAGAATTACCTCTTTTAGCTATCTTTCCTAAACCCTGTTCTTCCATCCATTTACACAAGCTTCTTCGTTGTGCCATGCTCCCTAATGACGTTGGTGATCATGGCTCTCCACAATCTTCTGTCCTTTATAGCTTTCAGAAAATTTTGTCTTTTTGCTATCTTTCCTAAGCTCTGTCTTGTCATCCATTTATACAAAAATCATTCTTCTTCTTCTCCTTGTTCTATGTCTCTTAATGAAGTTGGTACTCATGGCTCTCCACAACTTCCTGTCCTTTGTAACTCATAGTAAATTTTCTCTTTTTGCTATCTCTCCTAAACTCTGTTCTACCATCCATTTACACGCGCTTCTTCTTGTTCTTGTTCTTCTTCTGCATGCCATTCCCCTTAATGACGTTGTCGATCATAGCTCTCCATCATTTCTTTTCTTTGTTGTTCTTAGCATATTTTGTCTTTTTGCCATGTCTCCTAAACTTTATCCTGTCATCCATTTACACAAGCTCATTCTTCTTCTTCTTCTTCTTCTTCTTCTTCTTCTTCTTCTTCTTCTTCTTCTTCTTTCCATGCCTCTTAATGGTGTTGGCGATCATGGCTCATCACAATTTCTTGTCTTTTGTAATTCATAGTAAATTCAGTCTGTTTCTCCTAACTCCTGTTCAGACATTCATTTACACAGGATTCTTCTTCTTCTTCTTCTTCTTCTTCTTCTTCTTCTTCTATGTGCTGTGTCTCTTCGTGATGTTGGTGGTCATGGCTCTCCACAATTCCCTATCTTTTGTAACTACTTAGTAATTTCCGTCTTTTTGCTAAACCCTGTTCTAACTTCCATTCACACAAGTTCCTCCTTCTCCTTCTTCTTTTATATGTCATGCCTGTTAAGGACGTTGGCAGTCATGTCTCTCTATAACTTCCAGTACTTGTTTTTTGCTATCTCATGTAGTTTATCATCATCCCTAGGACAGAAAGTATAGTGAGTTCCTCAACTTTCCAAAAGTAAGCCAAAGTCAGTTGCTCTCGTGATATGTGAGCCTTGTGTCAAGAAAATCAAGAGACTACTTATACAGGATGGTCACTTTGGTCCCGAATCTAAAGCACAATGCAAACAATGGTAGCATGATGATTCCTCACTTTCCAAAAAGAGACGTCTAACCATTTTCTGGCACAGTGATGCTTATAGTTCTCAGGAACCAAAATAGTTTGGTGCTTAGGAATTCCTTCGCTAAATCTACCACACAAGCCAGGATATATGCTTCAGTTTGAAACTGAAAAAAAAGTACAAGGCCTCTTATCGGCATGTCGGAGATTTTCAGGGACGTGGAACCACCTCTTTGCTGTTCCCTGGTTTACCTTGATATGGTATGGCAGCACCTGTTAGGGTCCCAGCTATGGACAAATAGTGAACTACCAAACAAACAAAAATACTATGAAAATATACAAATACATTTTCATAGCAATATGACCAACGATACATAGTAGAATTAACAATACATGTTATCTGTAGTTGAATGTATGCAATTGCGTTCAAAATATATTCAGTTGAAGTCATAAAGCCATGTGCAAAATATTTAGATTTCGGCATTAAATGACACACAGAGGTGTTGATATGCCACTAAACAAAAATTAAATTATCAAAACTTATTTATAAATGGAACTTTTGTCTGTGTGTGTGTGTCTGTTACCTATAGGCTCCGAAACGGCTGAACCGATTTTTTGGAAAATTTACACAGTTGTACTGTAAGCGTCTGCGAGTGTTCTTAGCAAAAGTTAGTTTATTTTACTATAAATCTGCATTATTGGACATTTTTAAAAATAAAAATGTTTTGCTGATATTTTTACTATAAAATATATTTTTACAAGCAGTATAGCCCGGCGTTGCTCGGGTGTAATGAAAGCTTTGAAACTAATCCATGGTCCTGGAGCTCAGACTTTTTGGACGTTGGCACAAAAGACTAAAAAGCAGTAGTTGTTTCCAGTTAAAGTGAAACCGTAGACTGAAAGAAAAATGAATGGATGTAAGTCAAATTTTAATTTCCTGGTATCGGTATCAAATACGTTTTTTCGTCGTAAACTGAATTTTGAAGGTTAAATAAGTCCTCCGAGTAAATGGTATCATGGCTGAGACTAAGAACTACAATTATACCTACTTAAAGCCAAACCCGAAGCAAAAACTAAAATAAAAGGGCTGAAAAAAAAATGCAAACATACAGGCAGATCTACAGACACACACACAAACATCTTGCCTTATATATATATATTATTGATTTTCTGCACTATTGTAAGAACTACAACATTGAAACTTCTGAATATCGTTTCTTATATCTTTGTTTATGAGTGTATCAAATTGGATTAAAATCGGACCACTCCTTCTATAACCCGATTTTTTCGATTATCGATATTTATTGGGGGCACCTCGACACAAAATCAAGCTAAGAACACTCGCTTATAGTACAACTGTGTAAATTTTCAAGAAAATCGGTTCAGCCGTTTCGGATTCTATAGGTAACGGATACACACACACACAAAGTTCCATTTATAAATAAGTTTAGATAGATCCACACTGCAATTCGGGGGTTGGTAAATAGCACAAGGGTTGTGATAGTAACAATAAAATTGCATGTTGTTTACTATAAAAATACACAGAAAATCAGGAAGAAAGGGATTGTTAGTGGTCCGGAACAAATGCAAGCATTAATGATAGAATAGGGCTGTTAAAAGTATAATTAAAATACATTGCAAATAATTTAACTTTAAGAATATATGAAAATGAGAAAGAAAGGTATTGTCATTGGCCAGGAATGAATGCAAGCATTACTGATAGAATATTATATATGATAGAAATGCATTGCTAATGTTTTTAAAATAGATTTTTTTTTTACTATATAATCGTGTCGCCCCAAGCAAGGCATTTTACTGCCACTGTTGTGCGTTGGGTTACATAGGAGGAATGTTATGAGGAGTGAGAGGTTGCAGGGGATGTCAGGAAGAGAGTAGGAGAAGGAAGAGAATACTGATGAGAGTGGGGTGGACGAAGAAAAAAGCATGAGAGAGAGGATGTAAGTTAGTGAGACAGGAGATGATTATTGACTTTATATTTAAATTCTTGGAGATTGTAACTGTCGGGAAAGCAAGCATGCGGAAGAGAATTCCACATGCGAGAAGTGCGAGAGAAGAAGCTAATGGACTAGAATTTGCGTTTACAATTTATTGGTTTCACAGCAAAAGGATGGGACCTAGTTGCTAATCTTGTTGCTCGAGTAAATTCATATATACGGGGTACCGGTGAGCTAAATTCATCGGATCAGAAGCGTGAAAGTATTTGTAGAAGAGACACGGGAAAGCCACACTGAGTCGATGAGAAAGCGACTGTATCCTAGCTACCAAGTCGGGATCAATCACATTACAGATTTTTCGTTGGATTTTGTCAAAGACACCTAGGTGGATAGCAAGAGCACCCAACCAGATATTGCAGTAGTATTCAATGCACGGGCGGATGGGAGACTTGTATATGTGCAGGATTGTTTCGGACGGCAAAAAAAAACTTCCTGGCCCTACACAGAGAAATACATTAAAATTAGGAAAACAGTGATTGTCAGTGGTCAGGATTGAAAGCAGCACTGGGGGTATACGGCTATAGCATATGTAATTGAAATGAATTGCTAATGGTTTTATTATAGAAATAAATTAAAAATTAGAAAGAAATGCACAGGGCTTTTATATGTATAATGAAAATGCAGTGCTAATGATTTTACTCTAGAAATACATTGAAAATGAGAAAGAAAGGATTTGTCAGTGGTCGGCAATTAATGCAAATATTATTGATAGAATAGAGCTATTTTATGTTTAATATACACAACTGGGCATAATTATTAGGCCATCCCAGTGTTTTTTAAAAAATGATGTATTTCATACTATTTTTTCGTATTTATTGCCAAATGAATAATTGTAAATGAAAATAGAATGGTACTTTTGTTATCACAACTTTGCAGAATTTTACAAGGCAAATGGCGACAATTTACTCATCGCACACTGTCATACTATTTTTTCGTATTTATTGCCAAATGAATAATTGTAAATGAAAATAGAATGGTTCTTTTGTTAATACTGCACAATAACATGTGCATCAAATGAATTTGAAATATTCAATAATTACCTAAATTGCAGTTTCATCAATGAAAAAAAGAAAAAAATTTAGGGTGATTCGGACGAATTCATAATGCCTCCAAAACAAAGCTGTTATCAACTAACCACCATAGACAATCGCATCTACCTCCCATTAGCATGGGACAGGCTAGCCTCCCAGAGAGTAAAATACTACGCCTCCTTGGCCTTACACTCTCGGCGGACCTCAAATGGAATGACTATATTGAATCCATTGCCAAATCTGCTGCTATGAAAGTGGGCTCCCTGTGCAGGGCTCGGAAATTTTTCCCACCTGAAACTATTCTGCACATATACAAATCTACCATCCGCCCGTGTATTGAATATTGCTGCCATATCTGGTCGGGTGCCCCTGCTGCTCTCCTTGGGCTTCTTGACAGAATACAAAGGAGGATCTGTAACGTGGTTGATACTGACTTGGCAGACCGGCTGCAGCCGCTCTCACACCGGCGTGATATAGCTTCCCTGTGCCTCTTCTACAAGTACTTTCATGGCTTCTGCTCCGATGAGCTTAGATCACTGGTGCCGCCTAAGCACGAATTTACACGAGATACTAGATTAGCAACTAGGTCCCACCCTTTTACAGTTAAACAAATAAGATGTAACCGTAAATTCTACTCCAACAGCTTCTTTTCTCGCGCTTCCACAAGTCTGCTTTCCCGACAGTTACAATCTCCAGGTGTTTAAATGTAGGATCAATAGACACCTCCTATCACACTAACTCCCAATTATTCTCACAACACTCTCATCTACCCAACCCTCATTCTCGGTATCCTCACCCGCCTATCACCCACCCTCTGTTATTTCCTATATTTAATCAGCCTTTCTCCACTCTACGTAGCCCCCTGCACAGTAGTGGCAGTGACATGCCTTGCTCGGGGTGAAACGCTTATAAAAAAAAAAAAAAAAATGCCTTGTAAAATTTTGCAAAGTAATAACAAAAGAACCATTCTATTTTCATTTAGAATTATCCACTTAAAAACAGTATGAAATACATCATTTCTTTTAAAAAAAAATAAAGGGGTTTCCTAGTAATTATGGTCGGTAGTGTAAGTGTATTGCAAATGATTTTTTTCTCTTCAGGGACACAATGCAGCAGTTTTCGCTGATCACCCAGGCACGGAACAGTCTCCTCGCTGCAGGACAGTATATCGAACATGCGGCTCGCTATGTACCACACATAAAATTCCCCTACTGTGCCCCAACAATGATGGTTTCGTTACATAGCGCCTGCGCAAATATCTATAACGACGCAAGAGACCAACAAAGTCACCAGGTGGCAGCACAACTACATTCGGCTTTCTACCAAGAAATCAACTGGCTGCTTCTCTGGTTTAATAAAGTAAGTATATTATATTTATGTCACACACAGATACGTATATATATATATATATATATATATATATATATATATATATATATATATATATCCTTGTGCAAATTAATTGAAACAAAATGAATAATGTATTCCTATCTATATGTGTGTGTGTGTGTGTGTGTGTGTGTGTGTGTGTGTGTGTGTGTGTGTGTGTGTGTGTGTGTGTGTATGGCTATATCGTGTTGAATACACCGGTTCCCGTCCGATCACCGAAGTTAAGCAACATCGAGCCTGGTTAGTACTTAAATAGGTGACCATTTTGGAAATACCAAGTGCTGTAAACGTAAGGACCAAGAATGGTCCACCGGTTCTCCAGGTTGGGTGCAGGGCTAACAACCCTGCCGCGTAAAAACAGTTTGTTACAGAAACAACGACAAAATGTTGCTGCCCTATGCACCATCTGGGTGTGATGGATAAATGATGATGATGATGATGATATGTGTGTGTATGTATGTGCGTGATTTTGTATACATGTATTGGTGTGCATGTGGGCAAGTGTGATTGGGTTTATTGTCACTACCTAATGAACTCTTTTTTCCTTAATCTTGGTGACCCTTGAACGGTAAGACTAAAGATTTCTATTCTGGGTCATGTTGATTGAATTCTCTTTCTTTAAATATTTTGGGATGTTCTGAGGAAATTTATACCAAATAAAATTGCGATCTGAGAAGACGAGTTTATTAGCTTGTCGAAATAAATTATAATTTATAACCTTCAGGTGTGTTAATTCATCGAGTTTAATTAGACCTCAACAGAATGCAGAAAGCGCTGGACAGCCGTTTCATCCTATATTTGGAACTCATCAGCAGTGCGTATCCACTACCAGGAATTGAAATCCATACAGTTATGTTAATAAGCAAACGTCATACCAACTGTACCACGATCGCCGGTGACGAAGAAGTAACGAATTAAACTAGATAAAGACTTTGTTTTATAACATTTCAGACGTCGGTCCACTTATTTTTCTTGGTGCCATATTTCTTTCTTTTATTATTCAATTGTGTGCACGTTTCTCTGTTTGGTTTAGTTCGACAGAGAGACAGCTAGCGGAGAACTCACGTGACTACCTTGTGATTAATCAACACAACGTGGGACAAGGGAGATCACCGTGAACAGAGTCAATCTCCGACCAGCTATCTGGATCGAAACCAACAGCGACCAGGGCCGGGATGGTACCTCAACTATATTTGTATTTGCGATAGAAATAATTTGTACAAAGGGTTAGAAAGAAAGAAATCTATATTTTTGAGTTTTATTGAAATTTTATTTAAGTTTCCACATGTCTTCCATCATTAGCAATACAAAGAGTAATATGATTTTGCAGTTCACAGAAAACATTTGCCAACTGATTTACAGTAATGCCTGAAATCACATTAATTCAATAGTCAGTTAGTTAAATGCCATACATGATACACACTTTTGGCGATCATGTTTTGAAAGAGGCGTGACTAACTAGGCAGAAGATTATTCTATAGTAGGTTGTCATTGCTTCCTGTAGTAGATTGGTTGCCAGCCAAGGCTATAGAACCCAATCTGTCTAGATATTTGACTCATAGCTAGAAGGAGAAGAGATGTATTGAGAGGAGCGGGGACTGGGAATTATCCGAAAGACGTCGGTCCACTTATTTTTCTTGGTGCCATATTTCATTCTTTTATTATTAAATTGTGTGCACGCTTTTCGGTTTGGTTTAGTTCGGCAGAGAGACAGCTAATGGAAAACATCCCGGATGTGATTCTGGTGTTTCTATTTTGTTTTTAGATGTTTCCTAGTTTTCTATTGGCCGAAAAACATTTCGCATCGAGGCGTGAAATTTCACGAGTTTTGTTTTGGATTCACTTTGCCATGTGGGCTAAACAAGGTTTTCTAAATTCGAGTAAATTCGTTTATTTCTAACAAAATCAATGAGTCAGTGCCTTGCAGTTGAATGTTTAAATCTAGAACTTGTTTTGTTCACTCCAAAAAATTCAAGGGTGGACGTAATGCTATGAATAGTAGGTAGGAATGGGGGTAATAGTATCATTCAGGAATTTTGACAATTGGTATATGGGTGTAGGGATCTGAAAAATGATAGGTCGTAAGGTGTATCCGGGTTTGTGTCTTTTAACGTTACCATATAAGTATCCAGGTTGATAATCGCCAATAATTTTGTTGATTTCAAGGATCCTAGAATTTTTTTTATAGGCGTTTCACCCCGAGCAAGGCATGTCACTGCCACTACTGCGCAGGGGGCTACATAGAGTGGAGAAAGGATGATTAAATATAGGAAATGTCAGAGGGTGGGTGATAGGCGGGTAGGGATACCGAGAATGGTTAAATATAGGAAATGTCAGAGGGTGGGTGATAGGCGGGTAGGGATACCGAGAATGGTTAAATATAGGAAATGTCAGAGGGTGGGTGATAGGCGGGTAAGGATACCGAGAATGAGGGTTGGGTAGATGAGAGTGTTCTGAGAATAATTGGAAGTTAGAGTGATAGGAGGTGTCTATTGACCCTACATTTAAACACCTGGAGATTGTAGCTGTCAGGAAAGCAGACTTGTGAAAGGGAATTCCACAGGCGGGAAGTAGATGCTTTGAGTTTTTATATGTGTTTAGAGATTCGGTTGGGTTTTTATAGATTCGTATGAATTTTGATCAATCATCTAGGAAGTGCTGTAGTTTCTTGTCGTAATCCAATTTATATAAAGTTACAGAAGTGTTTGATTTATTGTCTCGTCTGATGACAATATTAGGGTTGTTTTTGTAGTTGTTTAGCGGCAATTCCGTGTTTTGTTGGGTTGTTGTGGTTGTTGTGTGGAGAACGGTTTTTAGGCCTTCAGCATTCAGGAGATCTTGTGGTGATACCGACCGAGCAAAGGCGAGCTGACTGGAAGTTTGCTCTATAACAACCAGAAAGCGAATGAATAAAAATCATCTCCGCGCAGGTGGATTCGCGCAGATGTTCCGGTTGAAAAATAAAAATTAATCAAATATCAAATTTCCATTTCGCGAGCCTATGCGAATTTTATTTACCAGCCAATGGGAAGCCGGGAATCAAATACAAGCGTGAAATTCAAAACGAGCTTCTGATCCAAAAAGCAGATATAAAAAGCGGAGACACAAAGCATCGTCAGTCAGACAGACTGACGGTGACAGAAGAATGTAATCATATCCCCTTGACTTAAGTCGAGCGGCTACTATATTCGCCTCCCTTATCTCATCACTCCTCCCCTGTCTCAAAAGTACTTACTGACCTCAGGAGTGACCTCTCCAAAGACATTCCTCACAAACCCACTTACTGACATACGGACCTTAGAAGTGGCAACTTCAAAATGAACATTCTCCGCATTCCTAAGCCTTTTATCTCTTTCAGCTCATTATTATTTGTTATGAACACTTTTACCTCCGTTGGACTTATATTCAAGTATTATTTCAATTGTAAAAACATTAATTGATATGTGTATATATATATATATATATAAATGTTATTTTATACTCAAATTGCCTTTCTTGATTTTATAATCATTTTATGAATTATAGTGGGCTATCTTCCCACAAGGCCAAATTCTGTTAACCTGCAACGGTATACAATTACCCTTCACTAGAACGGAATCCCACTACAACTAGAAAAAGAATAAATAAGATAAGATACCCGCTATAATATAACAGATTTAATTTCTTATATCTACATGTGGATGTATATGTATGTATTTAATTATATAGTTATAGTACTTACTGACCTCTTCAAAGACATTCCTCAAAAGTACTTACTGACTCACTGACCTTAGAAGCGGCAAATTCAAAATGAACAGCCCCTTACCTATAAGACGCTTCCACACTTTTATCTTTTCAGCATTATATTTTCCATGAACATTCTAACCTCCGTTGAACTTTTATTTCAGGTATTATTTTAATTGTAAAAACAGTAATTGAAATGTGTATATATATAAATGTCTTTGATGCTCAAATTGCCTTTCTTGATTTTATAATCATTTTATTAATTATAGTGGGCTATCTTCCCACAAGGCCAAATTCCGTTAACCTGCAACGGTATACAATTACCCTTCACTAGAACAGAATCCTATTACAACTAGAAAAAGAATAAATAAGATAAGATACCCGCTATAATATAACAGATTTGCATGTAGTTTTATTAGTTTGTCATTCTCCAGTTGGATTTCGATGTCGTTTTTTTTTTTTTTTTTTTTTTTAGGTTAAATTTGAGTTGAAGATGACAATTTTGGCCTAGGTTTAGGAATTCCTTTTGGTCGTTTGTTAATGTATGGCTGGACAGGTTTATGCATTTATTGGTGCTATTGGAAAGTAGGGTGTTGCAGGGCTTTTTTGTGATTGTTTGTCTGTGTTTGAACTCAGCGTTGTATATACTGAGGTTTATGTGCTTCTTGATATTCGGGTTCAGTCAGGGCGTTTTGTAATACGGCATCGCGTTTTTGGATCTCATTATTCAAATGTTGGATTTCGGTTTTCGCTATGGCTATCTGTCGTAAAACAAGGATTTTCCAGAATGTTGTGGTGTTATTTTCCTTGTTGGCTGCTGACTCATGTAACTTAAAATTTTTATATATATATATATATATATATATATATATATATATATATATATATATATATATATATAGAAAAGAATATTAATAAAAAGTTTTGAATTTAAAAATGTACTTTTTTGGGACAGTATTTGTTTATTTTTATTATTGTATTTTATATTTCAGACCGCCCTCGGTCCTTCATCAGAAACGAGTGATTTTTAAATTTGAATTAGAAACATATTTCACGATAGCGTCCGAATATTTTTTTTTGTGTGTTTACATCACGTGGTGTATTTGTTCACAACATGCAGCACGTCAGTAGAAAAAGTCTCTTTGTTTTAGATCAAAATTTCTTGGAATATCTGAAAAAAAAATTTTAGCTATTGAAATATTAGTAAAGATTCAACACACCTAAGTCCCTATTTAAACCCTAGCTTGTGTGAATTTAATTTTAAAATCCAGTATTTTTCTTTCTTTCTGCGTGTGTATGTAGAACTAAAATTGGAGTCTATTAGTAAACATTTGCAATTTTCTAAAGTATGATCAGGTTGATTCAAATGGGCTGCAATTGGGGAGTATACATTTTTTTGTCGTATATTTAGTTTGTGATTATTGAAGCGAAATCTAAAGATATTACCGGATTCGCCGATATATCCACTGTTGGGGCAAATTGAGCAGAAGAGAAAGTATATGATGTTTTCGCTGTCACAAGTAAGGTTTGGTGGGTATATATATATATATATATTACGTATGTATATGTTTTATTGAATATGACAGAAAAGAAAAATTTTTAGTTTTTTATAAAATTTTTCTAATGCTCTTGCAATTTTCCTTTGGGGTGGGGAATTAACAAACTGCAGAAACTACCCTTAATAATTATCGTTCCAAATACATTCGCACAATTTACTCGCCATTTTCAAGGATCTGCTGGGGTTAACGGGTGAAATCCGTTGTTTAATTGTTTGTTTGTTTTTTTAATCATATCACCCCGAGTGAGGCGACAACGCTACTGATGTGCAGAGGGCCACGTAAGAGTGAAAAGATTAGAAGAGAGAAAGCCGGAAACCGCATCCTAAACAGGGAACAAGGGATGATCCTCTACACCTGTTCAATAGACGATGGTGGTGTGTGAACCGGGCGATAGTTTAGTCTATCTAGTCCAACTGAAAAAAAAAATAAAGTAGTGAAATGATTGGAAAAGAGAAAGCCGGAAACTACATCCTAAACAGGGAACAAGGGATGAGCCTCTTCACCTGTTCAATAGACGATGGTGGTGTGTGAACCGGGCGATAGTTTAGTCTATCTACTCCAATTGAAAGAAAAAAAAAAGAAGAAGAAAAGTGAAAATATTGGAAAAGAGAAAACCGGAAACCACATCCTAAACATCTCCCGGTTCACACTCCACCCACGTCTATTGAACAGGTGTAGAGGCTCATCCCTTGTTCCCTGTTTTGTGTATCGAAAGATGAATTCACCGCCTTGCAATAAAAGTTAATAACGTTTAGTAGCTCTATATTTAAGGAGGTGCGTCGTGGTGCAGTGGATATAGATTCGGAACGAGGAATCGGGGAGCCGAGTTCGAATTCCAGTTAAATTCCTTGCATTCACTTAGACACAAATACTCTTGGGAAAGGTATTAATGCGTCTCTTTCCTCCAGTTGTGAATTAAATGACTGAACAGATTGGGTTCTATAGCCTTGATTGGCAACCAGTCTACCGCAGGGATAATCTACTGGCCAGTCAGTCATGTCTCTTTCAAGACATGGTATATATCCCGTATGAACTGACTGAGTTCGATATTTATGGCTTTTGTCACACACACACACACACACATGAATAGAATAAGTAAACAACAGGTAGAAAAATGTCTTTAATCTTAATAAGCTTCTTCAGAGATTTATTAAAAACAAATGATTTAAAAAGAAATTTATCTTTAAAAAATAAAAAGAGACAGCATTTTGATTGAGGATTGATTCCATTGGTCAGGTACGTGTCACGTGCAATAAACTAATAGATGAACAGTTTTAAACGTAGAAAAAACTTTGGCCTGTTTACATGTGTGCCAAGTATAATAAAAGCAATAGATGTTCAGGCTTACGGCCTATCACGTTGAATACACCGGTTCTCGCTCGACCACCGATGTTAAGCAACGTTGAGCCTGGTCAGTACTTAGATGGGTGACCGCTTGGGAATACCAGGTGCTGTAAGCGTTTAGTGATGGATGTGCGTTGTGGTGCAGTGGATATCGGCTCCGAAAGAGAAATCGGTGAGCCAAGATCGAATTCCAATTGAATACCCTGCATTCACTTAAGCACTGGTACCCTTAGGAAAGGTATTAATCCATCCCTTTCCTCCAGTTATGGGTTAAATAACAAGGGTAGGACTTGGGGACCCTGTCCTTAAAAACAAATCCCAATGAATCTTGATACTCGAAAAGAAAAAAAGTATTACTAGACACAAAACTAATATAAAAACAACAATGAATTGTTGAAAGAAAAGGGTATTACCAGTAATAAATAAATAAAAATTTAGTTGACAATAAATGACCCCGCCGAGGTTGATATGCCATAAAAACAAAACAATTTAACTTTTTGAGAAGGTTGGTAATATGTAATGAATTACGCCGGATGAGGTGGGGTGGGGGAGGGAGTTGGGCGGCTTTATTTGTTTCATCAAGGACGGCTTTTCCCGACCCCTTACCCAAAGAAAAATAAATTGGCTTGAACTAATTCCAAACTTAAATAAATTATTTTTTTTTTTTCAAAATTATTTGGGCCATCAAAAAACGAACCATATCTTAGCGATACCATTATTGAGTATGGGATTAAAGCCTTCAGTACCAAGAAGGAGGATGTGCGTTGTGGCACAGTGGATATCGGCACGGAACGAGAAATCGGGTAGCCGAGTTCGAATTCCAGCTGAATTCATTGCATTCACTTACGCGCAAATACCCTTGGGAAAGGTATTAATCCGTCTCTTCCCTCCAGTTATGGGTTAAATAACAGGACAGATTGGGTTCTATAGCCTTGGTCGGCAACCAGTCTACCGCAGAAAGCAATGGCAACCTATTGCGAGATAATCTTCTGCCCAGTCAGTCATGTCTCTTTCGAGACATGATCGCCCAAGCGTGTATCACGTATGGCACTTAACTGACTGACCAAAAACTCCTTCAAATAATCATATGTACAGAAGTAGGTACCTCCACTCATTTTCGATACCTAAATTTAAATTAAAAAAAAGTTTTCTTGAAGCTTTAATTGAAAGCCAAGAGATTAAATTTACTAATTCCAGTAAGCATTTCAAACCGAAATTATATTGATTGGAATCTAAAAAAATTTTAATTTTAAAGAATTTGGAATTTTTTGGTCATTTGGTCGTTTTTCATCGATCGACGCATTTTGTAAACAGAGGCCAATTCGAGGTTTTAAAAAAATCTGGCAAAACTAAGATGTACCTTGCTGATACATCATTTTATTCAAATTAGAAAAATCAAACTTATCATAATCTAATTGGAAACAATTATTGCTTGCATACTGCCTGAAAGGAACTATAAAAGCGTTTCTTAATTATGGTAGCCTTGTTATCAGGGGTTATCATTGAGCCTATAATTGAAATGACAGACGGAAACCGTCAAAAACTGTTAAGTATGGAAGACGAATTTGACATAATCGTACGCTTCGTTTTTTGGTTTTTTAACTATATAGTAAAATCGAAAATTTAACTCAATATTTTCAGCAATTATCTAATATTGTTTAAATTTTAGTTAGTCCAGCTTTATAGGCGTACGTTTGAAGATGTTTTATGAAAAATGAAAATTAAAATAATATAAAACTTTCTTTTAATATAATTTTACAATTTAATAACAGAGAATGAAATTATATAACATGAAAGAAGTAACTCAGTAATTTATGAATTGTCATGGCATTCATTATTATTTTTATTTTTAATATCTATTTTTTGTATTCTTTTTAAAGACCTCCACAAATTGTGAATTTCACAATTACTTTTTTAATAAAATTAGGAAACTAAGAATTAAAATATAAAACTTGCTTTAAATTTTGAAAGGATGATTTTCAAAACCCCTTGAATGTTGAAACGTAGGGCATAGAAAACACGGAAGCGAGATGAAAGAATGGTACCCTGCCGAAAATGTTCATATAGTATTTTTCCCCTGTAAGGAGAGCAACCTTTGAAACACGTGACCTTTTAATGATATATATCACGTACGGCTATCCGTAAAAATAAAATACGAGTCATCATAAGCACACAATTAAAATGTTTTAAATATTACAAAAACCGAATGGCTCAATCATTTGTATTAAGCGTTTCAATTTTCGATTAGTAAATATAATCTTCACGTATTAACTTAACAACCTAGCGTGAACGATGAAGGAGAAAATTTTAAAAGACTTGAAATTTTACACATTATTATAATAAAAAATAATAAAATTAAAAACAATTCTTGTAAAAATTCATTATTTATTGATTTTTTTTCTTTTTAGACTATGATATCTTTAATATACATTATTTATAAAACCAATTAAAAGTTTACATATAAAATATATGGTATAGTTTTATTGCATTTTTGTTTTCACAATTCGGAGCAGATTTTCTGGAAAAGGGCTAATTTAGAAAAAAAGAAAGACAGTTGCTTAGCATTCCCCAATGACTCTTGAATTGAATTAATATTATTTATTAGGTGAACTCCCGCGAATTTCTTGACATTTCGAGAAATGAATTGGTATAGGGGGGTTACCTATGTATAAAAAATAAATTTACCAAGATTTTCTAAAAATGATTATTTCACAAATGATGTCAGTCATTTATGAATAAATCCTGAAAGTTTCATCAAAATTCAACAGTTATTTGATTTTTGCAAGAATTTCCAAATGAATGTGTTTTTCACCGGCAAAAAAAGTGACTTGCGTAATATTACGTTTGCCGTAATAAACCCTTGTAAAAATTGCGTCACTCATGGACGAAAAAATAACAAGATTCTATACCAAAATTTCGAACATGTTAGAAAGAATTTTTAAGAAATTTAAAAGTAATTAAAATATTTTTTATCTATCCTTTTAATAATAACATGACCATTTTACCGATAAAACTTAATTTTTATTTAGTTAGGAGCTTTTTTCCTTCATACTATCCTGTTTTTTCAAGGAATTCGTGGAGGTTACTATAGCATCATATTGTTTTAGTGCCTAGAAAAAACATTAAATAAAACTGATCTTTTCTCTTAATTTACCCAAAATAAAAAGCCTGGTAGCCAGTAATTAAGTACCTCTACTCATTTTCGATATCTAAGTTTAAAATTAAATTTTTTTTTAAAATTGAAACTTTTATTTTAGCTTTAATTGAAAGTTAAATTATTAAATTATTTCCAGAAAGCAATATACACTGGTGTATTTCAAATAGAAATTATTTTAGGCCCCTCCTGAAAAACAGCATAGTATGAAGAAAAATGGTCCAAAACTTTCTCCATCGAAATCTTTATATTATTATTAAAAGGAAAGATCAAAGTATTTTTTTAATTATTTAATCTCTTCTAACACGTTCAAAATTTTGATAAAAAAATTTTGTTTTGATTTGAGTTGCGGGTAACCAAATCGTTACGAGCATTTACAATGGAAAACGTAATATTACATAACTCAGGGTTTTTTTCCGGCGACAAACACACTAATTTGGAAATTCTTGCAAAAATCAAATAATTGTCGGATTTTAATTAAACTTTCAGGACTTATTCACAAATGAATTAAATTATATTTTAAATTATTATTTTTTAAAAATCGTGGTAAAAATATTTCTTTTTACATCTGTTACTAGACTATACGTAAATTCATGAAATTTTAAGTAATTAAATTTTGTTGGGAAAATTGGTTTTATTAATTTACCGCAAGACTAATTGGTTTTATTAATTTACCGCAAGACTAATTGGTTATATTAATTTACCACAAGACTAATTGGTTTTATTAATTTACCGCAAGACTAATTGGTTATATTAATTTACCGCAAGATTAATTGGTTATATTAATTTACCGCAAGACTAATTGGTTATATTAATTTACCGCAAGACTAATTGGTTATATTAATTTACCAGCAAGACTAATTGGTTATATTAATTTACCAGCAAGACTAATTGGTTATTTTATTAATTTACCGCAAGACTAATTGGTTTTATTAATTTACCGCAAGACTAATTGGTTATATTAATTTACCGCAAGACTAATTGGTTATATTAATTTACCGCAAGACTAATTGGTTATATTAATTTACCGCAAGACTAATTGGTTTTATTAATTTACCGCAAGACTAATTGGTTATATTAATTTACCGCAAGACTAATTGGTTTTATTAATTTACCGCAAGACTAATTGGTTATATTAATTTACCGCAAGACTAATTGGTTATATTAATTTACCGCAAGACTAATTGGTTTTATTAATTTACCGCAAGACTAATTGGTTATATTAATTTACCGCAAGACTAATTGGTTTTATTAATTTACCGCAAGACTAATTGGTTTTATTAATTTACCGCAAGACTAATGGGTTATATTAATTTAACGCAAGACTAATTGGTTATATTAATTTACCGCAAGACTAATTGGTTTTATTAATTTACCGCAAGACTAATTGGTTTTATTAATTTACCGCAAGACTAATTGGTTATATTAATTTACCGCAAGACTAATTGGTTATATTAATTTACCGCAAGACTAATTGGTTTTATTAATTTACCGCAAGACTAATTGGTTATATTAATTTACCGCAAGACTAATTGGTTTTATTAATTTACCGCAAGACTAATTTGGTTATATTAATTTACCGCAAGACTAATTGGTTATATTAATTTACCGCAAGACTAATTGGTTATATTAATTTACCGCAAGACTAATTAGGGAATGGAAATCATCTATTATTATTATTATTTTAAACATTTTGCCTTCATTTCTAAAATTCTGCTCCAAATAGTAAAATAGAAATTGCAATGTAACTGACATTATTTAATTTCATAAGCTTTTAATTGCTTTAATAAATCATATAAATTAAGGGAATTATAGTCTGAAGAAAAAAGTCTTTTGGATAAATATTGAAGTTTTAAGAGAGTTGTTTTCACTTTTTTTTTTAAATTTTAATAATTTTTAACGCTTCAAAGATAGTTTTAAAATACTTCAAAGATGTGTTGCGGTTAGTTTATAAAATTATTAAGGAAAGATTATATCTACTAATCGAAAATTTAAAAATTTAAGACAACTCATCGTGCCATCCTATTTTTAAAATAAGTTTTGATTTTTGTGTATTTGAAGTTTTTTTTTTTGTTTGTTTGGTTTATTTTTG
Organism: Ascarosepion bandense; assembly: GCA_037127315.1. NCBI lineage: Eukaryota > Metazoa > Mollusca > Cephalopoda > Sepiida > Sepiidae > Ascarosepion > Ascarosepion bandense. Next base: position 2,078,694 of record JBBBDQ010001471.1, read on the forward strand.
CGTGTGGTAATTTGTTTGTGTAAATTGAAAGGTCATGTATTTCAGAGTTTCTTTCCCTTATAGGAAGAAATTTGTATAAATTATGTCACTTGTGATCGCCATATACTTATCGCGGATCTGTCAATCTGTCAACTCATACATTGGAAACGTTAAAAAGTTGAACTTTGTGTTTAAGCAATAGTTTTATTCTAAATTTCATGCTGTAAGTAAGTAATACTTGTGTAAATCAGATTAATTTAAGATGAAATTTGCTAATTTTTTAAAAGTAATGTGTCAGAGATGTATATTTTATTTTTGCAAGACTTTTAAAATTAACTTTTGCTTACAAATGTGTCGATCGCATTAAAATGAACGAAAAATTGAAAGATTAAAATATTGAAGCATTTTAGATTCCAATCAAAATAATTTCCATTTGAAAAACACCAGACTATTTTGCTTACTGGAAATAGTAAGTTTAATCATTTAGCTTTCAATTAAAACTAAAATTAAAGTTTCAACAAAACTTTTTATTTTTAAAAATTCAATTTAAAAGTTAGTTATCGAAAATGAGTGGGGGTCCCCAATTTTAAGTTGTTTGTCAAAATAATATTCACCTTTCTGACAATAGAAATCCCCCCGCCCATTATTTCGTCTGGTAATCTTTATTTTTTACCTCGTTGCTTTGTTTTATCCCAACTTCCATATTAAAATACCTGAATATATATTTTCTCCAATTGTACAATTAAGAAATAAAATATCTATTGATTACATTTATATCATCACTTTTTGTTGCTTGTCCTGTCTCGCGTTTGTTCGTTGAATAAGTCCGTGCGTTTTGGGCGGATCAAACTGCCTTGTATATGACTAAATGTAAGTCATTTTGTTTTTATTTATTTTTATGCTCTTTTATTTTGCCCGTTTTCAATTTCCAACTTTCATGTCTAATTTGAAGGATTATTTTTTTTCTAGCAGAAATGTCTTTGACTTTAAACTTAGCAAGTAGCCAAAAATAATTTTTTTTTCCTTTTTTTTTTCCAATTGGAGTTGACAGACCAAACTATCGCCCGGTTCACACTCCACCCACGTCTATTGAACAGGTGAAGAGGCTCGTCCCTTGTTCCCTGTTTAGGATATGGTTTCCGGTTTTCTCTTTTCCAATCTTTTCACTACTTTTTCTTTTCTTTTTTTTCAATTGGAGTAGCTAGACTAAATTATCGCCCGGTTCACACTCCACCCACGTCTATTGAACAGGTGAAGAGGCTCATCCCTTGTTCCCTGTTTAGGATATGGTTTCCGGTTTACTTTTTTCCAATCTTTTCACTCCTTTTTCTTTTTTTTTTCAATTATAGTAGATAGACTAAACTATCGCCCGGTTCACACTCCACCCACGTCTATTGAACAGGTGAAGAGGCTCATCCCTTGTTCCCTGTTTAGGATATGGTTTCCGGTTTTCTCTTTTCCAATCTTTTCACTCCTTTTTCTTTTTTTTTTCAATTATAGTAGATAGACTAAACTATCGCCCGGTTCACACTCCACCCACGTCTATTGAACAGGTGAAGAGGCTCATCCCTTGTTCCCTGTTTAGGATATGGTTTCCGGTTTACTTTTTTCCAATCTTTTCACTCCTTTTTCTTTTTCTTTTTTTCAATTATAGTAGATAGACTAAACTATCGCCCGGTTCACACTCCACCCACGTCTATTGAACAGGTGAAGAGGCTCGTCCCTTGTTCCCTGTTTAGGATATGGTTTCCGGTTTTCTCTTTTCCAATCTTTTCACTCCTTTTTCTTTTCTTTTTTTTCAATTGGAGTAGCTAGACTAAATTATCGCCCGGTTCACACTCCACCCACGTCTATTGAACAGGTGAAGAGGCTCGTCCCTTGTTCCCTGTTTAGGATATGGTTTCCGGTTTTCTCTTTTCCAATCTTTTCACTCCTTTTTCTTTTTTTTTTCAATTGGAGTAGCTAGACTAAATTATCGCCCGGTTCACACTCCACCCACGTCTATTGAACAGGTGAAGAGGTTTTCTCTTTTCCAATCTTTTCATTTTCACGTAGCCCCCTGCACATCAGTGGCGTTACCGCCTTGCTCGGGATAATATGATAATATAACTCAGACATGTTTGACCAATCAGAAAAGATACCTTTGCGAAACTAATTATAATAGTAAAAAAAAAAGTGGGGCTGGTATGTAACAACATATTTATAACCAAGTTTCGTTAATCTACGTTAATTTCCGTAACATGTTTATATTTGTTAACATTACGATACATTTCAGAGCAGATATGGTTATTGCGATGAATCGAAAATTGTGTTATATAAGGCTTGATTAAAACCTCGTTTAGACTGAAGGTCATTCGGGTCTAAGATGTGCCTGATGACATGGATGTGGATAGGGGTCGAAGGTTCGAATCCTGCCGAATGACACACATTTTCGTAAAAAAAATTTATCGTAAATAATCAGGCCGGTAGATATAAATATATAATACTGTTTAATTAAAAACAGAATATCTACTTAAATACGAGTATCGATAAAAAATAATGTTCAAACAAATCATTTCATATATATATATATATATATATATAAAGCCAATGTAGTGTATCAGTTTACATGCCCGTTCAGAGATTGCATCTCTGGTACTAATAATAAACTCACTACATATATTGGTTTTACTACAACCACGCTCACCCGTACACTTACCTGTCACCTTTGTGATTATAGTTCAATTAAACAACATTTCTTAGAAAAACATAGCCATGTAGGTAATATTAGGCAGATTTTAGTCGATAACACAATAATACTCACTCATACACACAGTAAAAAGAACCTTCTGAAGTTGGAGGCCATCTACATTAAATCAAAACAACCCACACTTAATAAAATCACATTTCAATCTGGTCACAACACATTACATTGCATTTAGTCACGTGGTTCTGTTAACATTTCGGTCTCTCACGCGGTGTGATGTCATAGAACCGAATTACAAATTTATGAACTGCGTCTGATATTCGATGACTGCTATCGTTGCATAGCAATGTTTTATGTCAATACAAGATGAAATCATCTTTGATGGTGGATGTCATTATGTTAACGTACCTGTAACCACTCTGAAAATGGCTCATGTGAGCCTAAAACTTAGAACCAGCATAATAAAAAATTATCCAAATGTTGGACAACTTTTGTTTTTATTTTCACCTGAAATTAAAGCCAAAATACAATGTTTAGAACCGCTCATAATTAAACATAATAGACATTCATTGTCTCTTATATTTAACAGTATATGTTTAGAAAATTATCTTCTGCCTCGATACACTATAGAAACACACACACACACACGCACGCACACACATACACACACATATACAGTCAGTCAGTTTAGGTGCCATACGTGATACACGCTTGGGCGATCATGTCTCGAAACAGACATGACTGACTGGGCAGAGGATTATCCCGCAGTAGGTTGCCATTGCTTTCTGCGGTAGACTGGTTGCCGACCAAGGCTATAGAACCCAATCTGTCCTGCTATTTAACCCATAACTGGAAGGAAGAGACGGATTAATACCTTTCCCAGGGGTATTTGCGCGTAAGTGAATACAATGGATTCAACTGGAATTCGAACTCGGCTCCCCGGTTTCTCATTCCCAGCCGATATCCACTGTACCACAACGCACATCCACATATACAGTACTGTGCAAAAATATTAGGACAAGAACTATTTTATCTTTTATGAGGCATATTGACAGAAAATAAACAATTTAATTAAAGTAATTTTATTTGATTTACTCAACAAATTCTTTAACAAGAAAAAATAACTTGTTACAAAATATATTTAATATTTAGTATAATAGACTTTTGCTTTGATCACAGCCTTCATTCTGTCAGGCATTGACATCACAAGCTTCTTCAATGTATGTAATAGTATCTCCTGCTAAGCAGATTAGATTTATCAATGTTTTTTTATCCCAAATATCCCATAAATGTCCAATAGGATTGAAATCAGGGCTTTGTGAGGGCCAATTCAAATTCCGAAGCCTTCCTTCCTCTTCCCTTTTAGTTAAATAATTCTTACAAAGGTTTGGCTACACTACCGGTAGTGTGTAAAAGTGTTAGGACAAGGGTGATTTTAAACTTTATTTTGATGCCTCATAAAAGATAAAATAGTACTTGTTCTAATACTTTTGCACAGTATATATATATATATATATATATATATATATATATATATATATATATAAGATTTTACATTATTACAATGGGTAATACATATTTCACCACGTTCTGATGTTATTATCGCTGCTTGTCAGAGCCAAATGCTACAACAGTTGGTCCTCAAAGTCTCCCCACCCACCAAAAAATTTCTTTTCTTTTATTTTATTTTACATAGACGCTCACATGTCCATATTAGAATAGACATTTGTAACGGTTATTTACGAAAATTTCTCGCTCATTCGAAAAGAATGGTGTGTGTGTGTGTGTGTGTGTGTGTGTGTGTGTGTGTGTGTGTGTGTGTGTGTGTGTGAATTCTTTGACGACAAAATCAACCAAGTACATAAATTTTTCAAACCTGATTTTCTTTGTAAACCTGAGAAACACCAAATACCAAACATCTCTTTGATTCAGTATTTACATTATTCGGACTATTGTCCTCATCTTTGTTGCCATTTGTACAACGTTTTGGCCGCTGTACGCTCCAGCCTTCTTCAGGTACTAGGAGTTTCGAACCAAACCCTTTCTTATAATCATTGGGATATATCATTCTCATTCCTTGCGTAGAGTCTCTTTGGCTGCTGTGACTCGACCCAGTGAGTTGTAAGTTCAATACCAGGCTACGGCAGTGGTGAACAAGTAACTTAGAGAGTTAGAGGGAGATAACCCATGACTACCAAAATATACACCAGGGATTGTAAAAAAGGGTTCGGTTCGAAAGTACCTGAAGAAGGCCGGAGCGTACAACGACCGAAGCGTCGTACAAATGGCAACAAAGATGAGGACAATAGTCCGAAATAATGTAAATACTGTAAATACTAACTCATCTCAGAAATATAGACAAATAGAATGATCTATTATTAAACGTCGTACAAATGGCAACAAAAATGATGACAATAGTCCGAATAATGTAAATACTGTAAATACTGTAAATACTACCTCATCTCAAAAATATTGACAAATAGAATGATCTATTATTAAACGTCGTACAAATGGCAACAAAAATGATGACAATAGTCCTAATACTGTAAATACTGTAAATACTACCTCATCTCAGAAATATAGACAAATGAAATCATCTATTATTAAACGTCGTACAAATGGCAACAAAGATGAGGGCAATAGTTCGAATAATGTAAATACTGTAAATACTACCTCATCTCAGAAATATAGACAAATGAAATCATCTATTATTAAACGTCGTACAAATGGCAACAAAGTTGAGGACAATAGTCCGAATAATGTAAATAGTGTAAATACTACTTCATCTCAAAAATATTGACAAATAGAATGATCTATTATTAAACGTCGTACAAATGGCAACAAAAATGATGACAATAGTCCGAATAATGTAAATACTGTAAATACTACCTCATCTCAGAAATATAGAGAAATATATTTGATTCTTCTGATTCGGTAATATCTTCGACTAATTTTCATTTTTTTTTTTTATTGTTTTGGTAAAGGTAATTGATGAAACAATTTGTCAGGAACAACAATCCGCTGAAAAGGAAGTCAACGACCAACATAAAATTTTACAAGAAGAAAGGCTTCGTCTCATACAAGCCAGACTTCCACCGGGAGATAAGCTATCCGAAATTAACACAAATTTCGGTAAGAATTTCTTCTTTTTTTTTTTTTTTTATCATTTCACTCCAAGCAAGGCAGAAATGCCACTAGTACGTAGGGAGTTACAAGGTGTGAAAGTGAGTGAAAATGTTAAGTGTAGAGAGAATTGAAGAAAGGACAAAAGATGAACGGGATTTTAAAAAAAAAAACAGAAAATGGCGATTGACGTTGCATTTAAATCTTTGAAGATTATAGTTATCAGGAAAGCAAATAAATGGGAGAAATTTCCACGGGCGGAGAGTGCGGAAAAAGAAGCTGTTGGAGTAGAATTGATGGTTGCATTTAGCCATTTTAAACTTGTGGGGCCTGGATGCTAATACAGTGTCACACTTGAATTCATGTTGTCGGAGCACCAGCGAGAACGGCTTTTAGAGCATTTACCATTAAGTCGAGGTGCCAAGTCAGAACTGATGACATCATTTATTAAATTTGGTTGTTGCCTTTGTTGTTGTTTATGTTTGTACATTTTGAAATTTCACCCTAACGTGAGGCTAGCTTAACAATGGAACAAAATGGAATCGCTGAGACGAGCTGAATCGAGTTCAAAATCAGGACTAGTTTTTAACTTCCCATTTGAACGAATGCTTTCGGTAAAAGCATAAATCTGTCTGAACGGCGACAGACTGTTTTATGAAACAAACTGTCGCCGCTCGGTGTTGACGTTAGCGTCCACTTATATATATATTAGTCATCCACATATAAGCCTGTTTCGCTGTATCACAACTCATCAGTATGGCTAGACACATCCACTTGCTTCTGGCCGGGATCGAAACTCGACCGACTTGATGTCAGTCGGAATCGCTACTCCCTAAGCCATACGTGCATGGAATCAGGGAAGGGAAATTTTAACGTGTTGTATAGAAGCAGTGTATACACACGCTAGTCATCGAAAGAATTCATTTCTGAAGAGTCACGCATATAGCAGAAGTGGAAACTGTTTTTAAAATGTTCAATCGTAATAGACAGAGTGGACATATGATCTTCAGACCAAATTTCAAAACCATTTGAATCATGAAAGTGACTGTCAGTATGCAGTGTTGATTCTAATGTTCATACTGTATATCTCTTCCTGTCTCTCTCTATTCCTCTTAGACTTATATTAACTAATGTTACCGTTCAACATATACCCAGACAGACAAGCCTCTCTACATAAACACAAACATGCACTATCACACACTTTACCGTCCAGAATGTTTCTCACACATATATTTAAGAGTTGTCTATTGATTTAATACACGTGACACATTTATTAATACGTTGTGTTTTGGGGGGAAACAAATTCTCCTTTATACAAGTTTCATTGAAGATGATTGACAAGGAAGGTACTGTGGGTAAGCTTTCTAATTAATTTTTCTTGTGTTGGTATGTTTTTTTGTTTTTTTGTTTTTTTTTTCTGGACATGAAGAGAATAAAAATTGTCTGAATTCTGTATGTCGAAGCGCTTTGACCTATTCTTTTAGCCATTATCAAGGATATTTTTTTAAGTGTGTGTGTGCGCATGCGCGCTCGGAAACTAGCAAAAACTTGCGTTAATTTCCACAGGATCTAAAAATTAACATGACCGGGGGAATCAGGGAAATAATTTGCTCGAACCTTTATGCTTCCTCCTTTTATTTTTCTTTCTTTTTTTCAGATGAAGAATACAAACTTCAAATGGAAGAAAAAATGACTCTGTCATACCTGTCGAATATAATTGCCATCACACCGGAAGAAGAGTTTCTGAACCCTGCAAAAGTAAGACATTTGAGGAGGTCTTCTATTAAATTTTACTCTTCCTACTTCATCGAAATTAATGGGAAAAATGTCCAATTTAAATGACTTTACAATTTGGGCATTACTGAATACACATGATGCAATAGAAATATTTAACCAATATATACAAGATGAAGTGATATTGTTTTGTGTGGATAAATGAATAAGTCATCTTCAAGATATCGGAAATATATATATTGTTTAGTTAAGATATTTTACAAAGAATCAGTCAGTTAAGTGTCATACGTGATACACGCTTTGGGCGATCATGTCTCGAAAGAGACATGACTGACTGGGCAGAACATAATCCCGCAGTAGGTTGCCATTGCTTTCTGCGATAGACTGGTTGCCAACCAAGGCTATAGAACCCAATCTGTCCTATTGTTTAATCCATAATTGAAGGGAAGAGACGGATTAATACCTTTCCCAAGGGTATTTGTGCGTAAATAAATGCAAGGAATTCAACTGGAATTCGAACTCGGCTAGCCGACTTGTCGTTCCGAGTCGATATCCACTGCACCACAATTGCGTAAGATGCTAGGAGAAAACACGCTGGGACAGCGCTAATTCTGTGATGAAAATTCAGAAGCAATTGTTCTTTCACCGTCGAAACAAAATCTACAATTTTTTAGTAGCTTGTAGTTTTTCAGAAGTTCTAAAGTAATTATATATATATATATATATATATATATATTACCACGCATATATAATATATAAATAATATAATATATATATATATAACAAATTGCATATATATATATTGATATTTATGATTATATACATAGACTTTTCACACACACACACACACACACACACACACACACACACACACACAACTATATATATATATATATATATATATATATATAGGTTTTCCAAAAATCTAAAAATAGACATTGATTTGTGTTTATTTCTTATTAATCTCATCCCTTTAATTTTTTCTGTCATGTTTTTGAACTTCCGTCGGTAAAATATCTTGGTTTATTTTGAAATAAAGAAGTTGCCGATGATGCGTGAAATTTCTCTTAGGGATTTCATGTAGACAGTAGAAATGGCCATACAACTGATTTGAACATCGAAATTTATTTTATATATATATATATATATATATATATATATATATATATATATATATAATCATTGTTAATCAGTTTTTTGGTTATAATTAAATTAGACCAGTACTCAGTTGTATTAAAAAGTTTTCAATATATTTATGTTGTAGAACTTTTGAATATTTTTCATTTGGAAATTAGTTACTTCTGCAACCGACATTTCAACCTTTCAAGATCTTCAGATGATTTATAATAACTGCTTCTTCAACGTTTTCAAACATACAACAGGGATTTTTACGGACATACAACAGGGTTGTTTTTTAAACAACCGAAAATTTAAAAATAAGGGTGGATTTATTTAAAGACCTTAAACACTTTCATCCATGTTTTATGATCCTTGGATTTATTTTTGGACATTATTTCTGATCTTTCATTTGTTTGTTTGCTTGTTTTTTTGTTTGCTTGTTTTTTTGTTTTTTGTTTTTTTGTTTTTTTTGTTTTTTGTTTTTTGTTTTTTTGTTTTTTTGTTTTTTTTGTTTTTTGTTTTTTTGTTTTTTGTTTTTTGTTTTTTTGTTTTTTTGTTTTTTTGTTTGCTTGTTTTTTTGTTTTTTTGTTGTTTTTTTTTGTTTTTGTTTTTTGTTTTTTTGTTTTTTTGTTTTTTTGTTTTTTTGTTTTTTTGTTTGCTTGTTTTTTGTTTTTTTGTTTTTTGTTTTTTGTTTTTTTGTTTTTTTGTTTTTTGTTTTTTTGTTTTTTGTTTTTTTGTTTTTTTGTTTTTTTTGTTTTTTTGTTTGCTTGTTTTTTTGTTTGCTTGTTTTTTTGTTTTTTGTTTTTTTGTTTTTTTGTTTTTTTGTTTTTTTGTTTTTTTGTTTTTTGTTTTTTTGTTTTTTTGTTTTTTGTTTTTTTGTTTTTTTGTTTTTTGTTTGCTTGTTTTTTTGTTTGCTTGTGTTTTTGTTTTTTTGTTTTTTTGCTTTTTTGTTTTTTTTTTGTTTTTGTTTTTTTTTTTGTTTTTTTTTTTGTTTTTTTTTCTGGAAACGATATTATGGCTAACTTTTTCTTTTCCAGTCGAAATTCATTTAGTGAGGCCAGCTTGCTAGCTATTGCACCACGCCGAAATTTCCCCACACTAAGTTGGGTGAACTTTTAGCGAAGGAGAAATAAACTGAATGCGATCAGTGATTGGACCTTTTAAATAAATTTTACATAACTTAGGTGTATCCCAGTTTCTAAATTTTTGGTCAAGATTACCTTCCTTGATCGAAAAATTGTATCAAAATTCAAAATGTCTTTTGTCTTTGACATAAAACCATTATCATCCTCATCAGTCGACATTTCATCATCATCATTAACGCCATCACAATCCAAAATACAATCATCACTATCTGCCAAGGTAAGTAAAACCCATCTTGTAAAAGGATATTTTTTTAATCATTTCACCCCAAGCAAGGCATTCCACTGCTACGATTGCGCAGGGGGTTACATAGGGGAAAGTGCTGAGTGGTTAGTTATAAGAAATGTCGGAATGAGGGTGGTAGACGAATAAGGATACCGAGGATGGAGGTTGGGTCGATGGCTAGAGTGTTTAAGAGAATGGATGCGAGTTAGTGTGATAGATGTCTATTGACCTTACATTTAAATTCCTGGATATTGTAGCTGTCGGGAAAGCAAGTATATAAAAGGGAATTCTACAGGCGGGAAGTGCGAGAAAAGAAGCTGTTAGAGTAGAAATTGCGGTTACATTTTATCTGTTTCACTGTAAAAGGGTGGGACCTAGTTGCTAATCTTTTATAGCATTATATATTAACTAGCAGTATAGCCCGGCGTTTCTCGGGTGTAATAAAAACTTTAAAACTAATTCATGGTCCTGGAGCTCAGACTCTTTGGACGTTAGCATGAAAGACTAAAAAGCAATAATTGTTTCCAGTTAAAGCGAAACCGTAGACTGAAAGAAAAATGAATTCATGTAAGTCAAATTTTGAAGTTTGGTGAGAATTGGATAAAAATTGTGGATTTGTATAAAGGACATACAGACAGATAAACAGATACACACACACAAACATCTTGCCTTTTATATATATATATATATATATATATATATTATCGATTTTCTGCACTACTGTAAGGACTGCAACCTTGAAACTTCTGAATATCGTTTTTATGTCTTTGTCTATGAGTGTATCAAATTTGATTAAAATCGGACCACTCCTTTTATAACCCGATTTTTTCGATTATCGATTTTCGATATTTATCGGAGGTACCTCGACACAAAACCCAGCTAAGAACACTCGCAGACGCTTATAGTACAACTGTGTAAATCTTCAAGAAAATCAGTTCAGCTGTTTCAGAATCTATAGGTAACGGACACACACACACACAGACAAAGTTCCATTTATAAATAAGTTTAGATAATTTAGTATCAGTTAAGAAAAGTCGCATTTTATACTGCATGACAAAACATGAGGCTTGGTAAACAAGAAATCTTCCCGACAGTTTGGCTGCTTGAATTTTAAAATATTGATTAAAATAATATGGTAGTTTCGAGGTATGATCTTCGAGGAAATTTCTCTTATTCTCAAATCTTCTGTTAGAATCCACCATACCGTTTCCATGTCAATATTTAATTCTTCTAACGAGTCGCACACTTTGTCATTGATCTGAGCGTATCAAGGGTTCGCACTCCCTGCACGCTTACGTCTGTTCTTGGTGTTTTTTTGGCTGGCCACTTCTTACATCGCACCTTCTCATCCTTCCTTTAACCGTCTGTGCCAATTAAAAAAAAAACACTCATAGTGTGTTTACCATAAGCCATTTCAATAGGACTAACGTTTCACTAACACTCCGAGCAAACTTCACACATGAACATGAACGCGTGTAAATTTCTTTACTGCTTGGCAATAAACATGAACGCGTGCAAATTTCTCTACTGCTTGGCAATGAACATGAACGCGTGCAAATTTCTTTACTGCTTGGCAATAAACATAAACGCGTGTAAATTTCTTTACTGCTCGGTAATGAACATGAACGCGTGCAAATTTCTTTACTGCTTGGCAATAAACATAAACGCGTGTAAATTTCTCTACTGCTTGGTAATGAACATGAACGCGTACAAATTTCTCTACTGCTCGGCAATAAACATGAACGCGTGCAAATTTCTCTACTGCTCGGCAATGAACATAAACGCGTGCAAAATTCTCTACTGCTCGGCAACGAATGCCTCAAGACGTGCTCGAGTACAAACACATGCTGTTATTAAATCGTCATACAAACATTTTAAAACGGCAAGCTGTACTGCTTGGCATTCGCTCCGGAAGCTTTAATACGAACATTTTAGTGTGTCTGGTCGCCATTTTGACGACAATGCAGAGGATTCGGCAAGAGATGAGTCTAATGGTGATTGCCAAGATACAACAACTCGGAAAAACCATTCTGGGCGTTCCGTTAAGACCCAACATGGAGGCCTACATCACGTGCCTTCAGAAGGTAGTGCTGCCCTGGGTCAAGAATGTGGATGCTGGAAGAATTATTACCGTGAAATGATTTACAGAAAAGACACAGGGCAGCTCAAAGTAAACCAGTTAAAGGAATGAAGCCTGCATTTCTGGTCTTGCAATTATATGATGTAGATATGATCTGAAAGATCGGAGGGTGTGTAATGTGGGGAGGGGGGAATAAGAAAGTTTACTTACCAAGAATCAAGATGAACAAGAAATAAGCCTATTCTTAACTTCCAAAAATTATTGTTAATCATATCTTTTCCACAGAACCAGGGTTTGATCCAGGAATCAAGAAAAAACAGATATTAGGCGTTTTTGCACTGTTGTAGCATTCAGGTTTATCCTCGTTCACCTCTGGCTAGCATCAGTTCAATATCCTTGCTTGTTTTTGAACTAATTGTAATCTCAAAACATTCAGAATTAGTACAGCTTTTTTTTTAAAAATCCTATCACTTATGCAAGGTAGTATAGTCACTAAGATACAAGGGGCTACTGAGTGCAAAAAAAAAAAGAAACATTAAGATAGATTCAGGAAAGAAAATTTAAAGAGTGAATAATTACCATGAAATGATTTATAGAAAAGTCACTGGGAAGCTCAACGTACATGAGTAAAAGTAATGATGCCTGCATTTGTGGTCTTGCATTTATATGATGTAGATATGATCTGAAAGATCAGAGCGTGTGTATTATGAGAAAAATTGCTTACTTACCAAGGATCAGGATGAACACGAATTAAGCCGATTCTTACCTTCCAAAAATCGTTGTTAATTATATTTTTTCCACTGAAAATATACAATTAACAACAATTTTTGGAAGTTATTACTACTTTACAAAATTTTACAAGGCAAGGAAGCAAAGATGAACCCGTCCGAAACATCCTAAACTTTATTAATTCTTTCATTTATGAAACTGCAATATAGGTAATTATTAAATATTTATAAATTCATTTGATGCACATGTTATTGTGCAGTATTAACAAAAGAACCATTCTATTTTCATTCAAAATTATTCACTTGGTAATAAATACTAAAAAATAGTATGAGATACATCATTTTTTAAACGCTGTGGTAGCCTAATAATTATGGCCGGTAGTGTGTGTGTGTGTGTGTGTGTGTGTGTGTGTGTGTGTGTGTGTGTGTGTGTGTGTGTGTGTCGCTCATTCGATAATGAATTGGAGCACTCTAGCTATTGGGCGTGTTTATACGCGCTAAAAAGCCTACCTTCTTCTACCGGACGCTCGTGGCCTAGGGGTAGAATCACCGACTGACGCCGATTCGGTTGGGTCTCAATCCTGGCTCAGAAAGCAAACGGAGTCTAAGCCGTACTGATGAGCTGTGATACAGCGAAATAGATGTCTCCGGATGACTATAGTATATATATATATATATATATATATATATAAATTTTCCTTTATGTAATTTACTCATATCAAATGCATTAGAGATGTGTTGGTGCCGCTTGAAAGTAAACATAATCTACCATACACCTATCTATACTTTTTATGATTCTCTAAAATAGTTGATTTCTCGGTCTTAGGTATATTTTTACAATTCATATATATTTTTAAAAAACTTATTTAAATCCCTTACTCATATCATTTTTCTTTTTCACTTTAGTAAGCGTAAGAGAGAAAGCGAATTAGATTCAACTCGATCTGTGAAAGGGACATTTCAAAATTGATGTATATATGTGTCTGTAAA